>CM041777.1:307584841-308050818 GCA_023374045.1 Limonium bicolor | reverse complement strand
AACGTGTATAGGATTGGGGTACTTAGAATGCTCACTATGATTGTATTTTATATTGGAATGGAAGGATAGATCTATCTCTTACTGTCACTGTGGGATATTGTTTCGTATTTATGAATATATCAGTAAGCACGTTTTTACTCGTATGGGCGAGTGAGAACGGTGACACAAGTAGTTCAATTGTTTAGATTACCGCTGCGATTACAGTGTTAAGTAAGATGATTAGGAGCCGATTAGAGTAGGGGTGTTACAGCTTTTGTGCCGAATTTCACCTAGATCGCGTCCTTAGTTATAAAACACCAAAACAAGCTAGTGAGGTATTTTCACTTCAACAAAGATATGAACGTCATTAAATCATAAAACTAGGACAAAGACAAGAAATATTAGGGGTTTAAGCACTAAACAATATATCAATTATCGGTGCATCAAGCGCTCTCCCACTTCCACTCATGTATCATAGAACCTAGTAGTCATCTGCTCCCATGTCGTGATAATGCCAGAAGGAAGACGATAGAACCAATTAGCAGCCTCACTAGATAAAGTATTAGGGAAAAGAGTCAACTGAACATACTCCAAAAGACCTTCAGAACACCCAATCTAATCATTATGAATAAGAAATCGATTAACTTGATCTAGGGCATCATTAGGGTTGGTGTCATCGAAGGTGTTGCCAGGTAACTCCTGAACAACCTTAGATTGGTGAAAACGATTCATACCCTTCCACTCCTTAGTAAACATAGTTGTAAGCACAGGAAGAATGTAACACCCCTACCGTTAATCCTGTGCTTACCGTCTAATCGTCCTGTTAATCCTATCAGATTGCAGCGGAAATACTACACTGCTACGGCGGGTGATACAACGCCGCTAACCGCCCATACGGCTAGCTAGGCTTCTACTATCTACAGTGACGGTCTGATGAACATAATATACCGAGCTTCCAACATTACTTACTGAATACAAAATACCATTCGCCTACTTTAATGGATTACCGAGTATTCAAAGTATATTCATTTACAACCTTTCAAGTTTGCCAAAAGAATGAGTTTAACAAATACTCATCTATACCAATGCTCTACCCTTTCATTATCCAAAAAGGTGTACCCCATGGTACACCGGCTATTCAAAAACCTAAAGCCGTGTACTACTCAGTACACCATTCACAAATTCATTGTTTATAGACAAAAAGAAGACAAAGAAATAAAGGTACATCTCTTCACAGTCTTCATCCTTCTCTTGTACATGCATGTAGTAAAAACATCGCCCCAAGGGGCTCAGCAAAAGCTGCGTATAAACTCCGCATATACCGCGTGCTAGCTAGGGCACGCCGACTACTTGACGTCCACTATACATGCGGTTCATTAATTTCATACATACATGCTTTGCATACAACCACATACAATACATTACATAATCCAAGGCATCAATACAATAGCGCATACCATACCTACCTTCACAAGGTTAGCCAAATTACGCATCCGGGTTAATCGGAATGCCATTTACTCCTTTACTCATTTCACTTACTTTCTTTTACTTGCACTTACTTACCTTCAATTACTTTACTTACTCATTCTTACTTACTTGCTTATACTCAAGTTAAGTCGGTATGACCTCCGGCCCGGGGACTACACCGTCCCACCTCCGGGATTTACTTGACTCACCAATCCGGGATGCTACCCACTTAAGGGATTTGGGCCGCGGACCAGTTTAAGAGTCAGGAATCGGATCCAACCTCTTGTGTCTCCTCATCCTCACGCGTGGCCGAAACTATATCGGACTTCTACTCATTCCAATTTATTTACCAATTTAAGTTAGATTGGTTAGCTTGTTAGGAATTAGATAGAAGTCCAATCATAACACGTTCGGTCACAATGCAATATATCATACATACACACATTCATTATCATCCATACCTTTCATGAATTATACAAACTAAGAATTAAAGATACTATACATCAATATACAACACTACATATTCACAAGTAAACATGATAACTCCGATTCGTGCATTTATCTTATTTGGTGATCAATTAGCACATAACACACAAATCAGAGTAACCAAGATAGCATACGGGGCATGAGGAATTCATACCGTTCACCGTCGTACGTGTTTCCAAACGTCCCTTCGGTGCTCACAAATCAAATCCTATGATATGCATACAATTTGAATGATTAATCTAACTATCATTAACTTAATTCATTTACTCTTACGTTTACTAATCCATACTTACTAAGTCTTTGCATTTCAATACTTACATTTTATTTACTTATCCCTAATTACTTAACCTTGGTATACTTACATTTATATGCACATATGTATAGGTGGGTATACATATATACATACATATAATTATTATTTAATTTAATTTAAATTTTTTTTTTACTGGACCGAACTTGCAAGTCCGGTCGCAAGTCCGGTCCATTCCAGTAGCTTACATTACGGGAATTTTTCTGGCCCGACCGAACTTGCAAGTCCGGTCGCAAGTTCGGTCCATTCCAGTAGGTTACCACCGTGAGATTTTCTGGGTCGACCGAACTTGCAAGTCCGGTCGCAAGTTCGGTCCATTCCAGAAGGTTTCAGACGGGGAATTTTCTGGGTCGACCGAACTTGCAAGTCCGGTCGCAAGTTCGGTCCATTCCAGAAGGTTTCCCGTCTTTGTAATTCTGGGCTCGACCGAACTTGCAAGTCCGGTCGCAAGTCCGGTCCGGCCCAGTACTTCAGTTTTAAATTCTGTTTTCAGTCCCTCTTCTTACCCATTACTTCCCCATTGTTCCTACACTTATTCCCACATGTTTTAGACCTATTTAAACCTCCTAATACACCTTGGTTCATTCATTAACTCTTTACACATCTTTATACTAATTCACTCACATAATTTCCAAAGTTTCATTTCAACACTTTCACTAGTTCTTCCTAGTTGTGTTTTGCTACAGATTTTAACACTTACTCTCTCCATCTATAACTCCCTCTTCTAATCATTTCTAACACCTCTAATGCGTTACAACTTCATTAGCTATCTCTCCTAATATACCCTCTATCTTTCTCTATTAAAATCTGTTACAACCTATGCCATTCACCTAGTTTCTAATCCACTAAGTGTTCTAGTTCTAGGTAAATTTCGCCATAGTCTCCCCTATATTTTTATACTCTCACCACATTGTTTCACTCATGTAAATGATCTATACCACCTGTTCATAGCCAATACAGATATACCCATCTCTCATACACAAATACTACACTAACAACATTAAATTTCCTGCACTCAAACATTGGCTTCCATCTATGTTTTCAATAAGTTTTACATGTCTTTTAAAGGCTTAAAACACTTGTTTCCCCCTACACATTACACTACTATCACATTACCATTTTACAATACCAATTTGTACTACTAAAAATTTGTTACATTATTCATTACTAAGCTACACAAAGATTAGTATAATTACCTTGTTATCTCACAAGCTTCTCCTTTCTTCCTCCTTCCTCTTCCTTCTTCTTTCCACCGGTTTGTAAACCGAATTCTAACACTACAACCCATTCACATATACATTTCAATACACCATTTTAATACACAATTTAACCCTAACCATTATGTAAGTTCTAATATAGGTTTTAGGGTTTAGAAATTATATTACCTTCCAAGGGTGCAAATAAAGCTTGGAGTGGCTCAAGAACAAGATTCCAACTCCACCAACAAGGCCAAAATCGGCTAGCATAAAGAAGCAAGCAAGGTTTTAGTTTACATTTTCGTTTTGCCCTTGAGGCTAGAAAAATGGAGTTTTTAAGAATATTTTTACCTCAATAGAACAAGGAGAAGAAGGTGGTTCTAGTGGTGGTCTTGAAGCTCCAAATGCTCCATACCCATGGAGATGAAAGTTGTTGTTTTCGAATTTTGGAAGGATGGAAATGTAGCTCTTGATGAGAGGATTCCAATGGTATACTTTTTATAATTTTTGGAGAAGGTTTGATAGAGTAACAAGAGGAGAGAAGAGAGGTTTTGTGTGGTTTCTCTTATTTCACCATGGAAATCGCATGGGAAGAAGAAAGGAAGGAAAGAGAGAGCGCTGGGTGAGGGGTATTACGTGAGTGAAGAGAATGAAATGGGAGAGAGAGAATAAAGGTGAGTGTGGGGTTGTTTTATTATTTTTGTTTGTTTTGTAAATAAGGGAGTGAGTGTGTGAGAGAGTGTGAGAGAGGGGGAGTCCCAATCGGACACACACAGCACACACATACCACTTTTACTTTTTATTTTCAAAGTGGACACATAAGTTTTGGTTATTTATGTTTCTACCCCACAACTTCCCGTTTTTGACAGTTTTTACTAATTTCTCGTTTTATTGATTTTATTGGTTCTAAAGCTTCACTAATATTTATTAATGATTATTTAGTTGACCAAAATTATTACGAGTCTATTTGACCCGCTTAAAGACACGTTTTCCCGGTTACCTCGAAAAACGCGCTTTAAGGTTCGGTAATGTTTTTAATCCGTTTTAAGGATCTGTTGTCTTCGAGATTTGTTCCCTTGTGATTATTTATGCATAATTAAGCTTCTAAATTATTTATTAGCCTAATTAATCACTATTTTTAATTACGGGGTATTTCAAAGAACTACTTGATTTCTTCTTAGTACAACTTCAGGACGATTGACCTATCTCATCGCCTGTGCACCATTGGAGCCGCCATCTCTAATCGTCTTTGAAATCTTCACTGACGCTGAGCTAGATGAAAGGTATGCTCGATCTCTGGATCTGAAATTTAATCCCAACTGAGTGTAGATTTAGATTTAGAGTGTATGTGTACCATCAACTAAATACAAATGGTAAGAAAAGAAACAACCACAAAATAAAGAGAATTAGTACTAAAATGAGAGAAAAGTAATATGAAAATAACAAAATAACTATTAATTAAAACAAACTAAGAGATAAACTAAAATAAAAAAAGAAATAAAATAAAATAAAACAAAACAAGCAAGATTTTTGACAAACTAAAAACTAAGAAATAATTCGAAAATAACCAATCAAAAAGCCTGTCGGGTTGCCAAAATCCTGGTCCCAGTAATATAGCAAATAGTGAAGCAACCGAGTATCAAACCGTGGGACTAAAGAGTGTAAATCTAATCCTACGAAATAACAGGAAAAAGGGGGTTGTCGTTGGGTGTTTTGCTGATTAAAAATAAAAGAAAAGCAAGTAAATTAAAGTGAGTGAAAAGTGTAGATGAAATGAAACTTCGGGTTCAAGTTATCTTTTCTGATTGATAGACTATGCAATTCCTACAGTTAATTTGAGATATGGATTGGCAAAAATTCCTTTAACTCTCTTAAAGACTAAGTCCTAGTCTAGAAGAGCTCATCTAACAGAACACACTAGATCTAATCTAGATTCAAACGCAACACAAATAGATGGATAAGCGCGAGGAATTAATGTTGCACTTGAGGGAAAATCTAGTATATCCAATTTTATTTTCCACAAATTTGCAGATTAATCGACATATCTATTTATCATAGATCTAATCAAAATAGACTTCGAAAGCAATTCAACAAATTAGCAAGAATTATTGAAAGCACAAAGATGAAATTAAACTGCAACAATCCATAAATTTCACAAATAAAAACTAGTAATATAATTCACATATCATCTCAATCAGATAACCATCCCTCGAAGTTTTATCCTTTTAGCCTAGCATACTGATAGAAGAGACAACAAAGAATATAGAAGAATTCATCTTTCAGAAGAAAGAACTCCTAGAAGAACTCTTGGTTTCCAGATCTGCAGAGTGCCGAACTTGAATGTTGCATATGATGAAATCGGTGAAAGAGAATGACCCTTGTTGCACGCCAAGAGAGAAGAGAAATGAGCACGGTGCTCTTTTGTTCACGTCTGATTTGTGTTCCTTTTTTCTACTCGTGACACTCGTTTTAATAGAATTGTTGCACACAAAATACAAGCGTCTGGCTAACTTGTCTAGGTAGGAGAGCCAGACAAGACTCAGAGCTGTCAGGCGAGATTTCAGAGTTGTGAGCCATTCAGACCTCATGTCTGGGTCATTGAGTCGGACGCTCGGGCTAGACAGAAATATAATAGGAATACCCGGCGCTGCACTCATGGTCGTAAATATAATTGTCCTTCCGAGAAAGTCCGGATCATAGGGTCGGACACATTGTTCGGACACGTGAAAAATTCGAAGAGGAGAACTCAGGGTGCGTTCGGACTTCTGTTCGGGTTACAGGGTTTGATGCAGCTTGCCTGTCCGGATCAAAGGGTCAGACGCAGGTCCGAAGGTGACCCAATTTTGTGCTTTTGTGCCGAATTCCTCCTTGATCGCGTTCTTAGTTATAAAAACACCAAAACAGGCTAGTGTAAGGTATTTTCACTTCAACAAAGGAATGAACGTCATTAAATCAGAAAACTAGGACAAAGACAAGAAATATGAGGGGTTTAAGCACTAAAAATATATATCAATTATCGGTGCATCACATACGCCATACATATTTTGTCTCTAAATTTCAAATTGCGATCATCCAAAACTCTGAAAACAGACTTTCTACCAATGAAGATACTATCCTAGATCTTGCTTAGATTAGCATCACTCTTCTGGGAATCCTTAATCCTCTCGAACAAAGTGGGCTGAATCTGAAGCGCTGCTAACACACTAAAACATCCTGATCTCCAAACCTTTACACCTAAACTCTACAATTTTTTCAAACACCTTTGAGACACAGATAGCAAGCACGCTCCCATTGATGCTCATTTCCGACTAAAAGCATCTATCACCACATTGGCCTTACCATGATGGTATATAATCTCTAAATCGTAGTCATTCAGCAACTCCAACCACCTTCTGTCTTAGATTCAATTCCTTTTGAGTAAACAAATTCTTAAGGATCTTATGATCTGTAAACACCTTCCACGAAGCTCCCTACAAATAGTGCTCCACATCTTTAGAGCGAACACTACTGCTGCCAACTCCAGATCATGGGTTAGGAAGTTCTTCCCATAAGACTTAAGCTGAAGTGAGCCGTAAGCAACTACCTTCTCATGATGCATAAAAACGTAACCTAAACCTTTATGTGAAGCATCACAATACACCTTTAATCCCTTAGTCCTAGAAGGCAAAATAAGAATAGGGGCAAAAGTCTAATACCTATTAAGCTCCTGAAAACTCTATTCGTAAGCTTCACTCCACTAAAACTAACGGAGTGACAATCTTAGAGAACCCTTCGACAAATTTCCATTAGTAACAGTACAAGAAAAATGCTAGTTTGCTACCGACACAATTGGTAGCGATAATAGTGAAATTGATTTTCACTACCGTTTCCTGGTTAGTAGCAATTTTGCACTGACATTGCTCTTTCTTCTGGTAGCAATTTAAAATTTTGCCACCAATAGCGTGGCAGTATTATATGCACATGTGCAGCCCCGCAACGTATGGATATATCTTCTCTAACTATGTGCTTAAATGCACAAATCAAGGATCGAACCCACACATCAGGAATCTATTCAGCAACGAATGGGCTGGATAGATATTGCCTTAACCATTAGGCCATGATAGTTATTCGCAACATATATACATACTACATGTATATATTGAATGCTTGATACTCTAAATATGAATGAAAAGTTTTGTCTAGATATGATCGAACATTGGATATGTAAAAATTAATAAAATAGATGTAGGTCTGACTAAGCCACATAGATATTTTAATTTACATAATATTACAGCATTAGTTTTGAACGGTCAAAATAGTAAAAATAAAAGTATATGTTGGCTTAAAATTGTATAAAATTAAAAAATAAACATACATATCATTTACAAAAACTTTAAACATTTATAAATTTTATATATAGTTTCTATTTATTTTGCAAATTTTAACCAACACGTCAACTAATTTAAAATGTTATTATTTATTGTATTTTTATATTATTAATTTATGTGATGTTTGTAATTAAAAGAAATATATAGTAAAATATATAAAAATGCAAAA
This sequence comes from Limonium bicolor, assembly GCA_023374045.1. Taxonomy (NCBI): domain Eukaryota; kingdom Viridiplantae; phylum Streptophyta; class Magnoliopsida; order Caryophyllales; family Plumbaginaceae; genus Limonium; species Limonium bicolor. The sequence continues at coordinate 308,042,844 of CM041777.1, read as the reverse complement.
ATTTTAAATTTATATACATATATATCATTACTAATTTAAATTATTTGACAACTAATTTATATTAATTTGTAAATTTTAACAAACATATGTACTAGTTTAAATTATTATTACATGTACTCTATTTTATAATTTATTAATAGATGTGATACTTTGAAAATTAAAAATATTTTAAGTATTAAAAATGTATTATGTTACATATATCTTATGTGATAAATAAATTCTTGTAGTGGTATGTAGTTTTAATTAATTTTCATGAATTGGAAAATTTTTGTTTACTTAAAAGTTCTTTTTAAATTTCGATAGCTAAAAGGTAAGATGTAAATCATACTAAAGGTACTGTATTGAAAAAAATATAAAAAATAATATATTTATATAAAAAGATAATATATCCACTATTGTAGTAGCTATATAGGTTAGTATTCTGAATTATGTAGTAATAACACATTTAAGTTATAAAACAATAATAATTTTACTAATGCTTACTAATATTAGCTATAATTTCTTATATTCTAGCACAATATTAACTAAAATTTCATCAGCATTATTAGTCGGTACTAATTTTGAAACTTAAGATAATAGTAATTTAGCTACTTGTTAAAAATATATGCTATCAGAGCCAAAATGGTATCACAATAGCAACTGTAATCAAGTGTTAGTAGTAATTTCATAATTTCGCTTATCTACATGATCGTAGCAACGTGTAAGATAGTAGCTAGTTAGCTATTGATTAGAATCTTTTGCTACCATGCTCAAATATAGCATAATAACCATGATTGAATTAGCATCAACCAAGTAGTAGCAATTCATTAATTTAGCTACCAATACTGGTAGCAAAATTACTTTTACTAAAATTACTGGAATAACAGATAAAATAGCTACTTTTTATGGTAGCAATCTTCTAAGGCGGTAGAAATAGCTACTGACTAAAAGTTTAGCTACCATTGTTGTTGTGGTAGCACAAAATAACCACTTTGTTAAAAACTAGTAGCAATTTTCCAATTTAGATACCAATATATGTGTAGTGCAATTTATCGTAGCTAAAACATCTTTTTTGTAGTGTAACTAGCCAAACCCAGAAAATTGTGGATCTCTAGAACATTGGTGGGTCTACCCCACTCAGTAATCCTTAATATATCTAGATCAACAGAGATTCCATCCTTCGACACCATATGACCAAAGAATGCCATCTGGTCTAACCAGAACACACAATTCTTCAATTTGGCATAAAGCTCGCGCTCCTTCAAAGTCTGAAGCACAATTCTTAATTGCTCTTCATGCTCCTCTACGCTCTTAGAATAAACTAGAATATCATAAGTAAAAACCACAACAAACTGATCCAGATAGGGCTTAAAAGTCCGATTCATCATGTTATAAAAACCGAAGGAGCATTAGTCAAACCAAAGGGCATCATCAAACTCGTAATGCCTATAACGTGTCCTAAAAGCTGACTTAGGCACATCATCTGCTTTGATCTTCAACTGATGATAATCTAAACGAAGATCAGTCTTAGAGAACACACTGACACCAGCAACTAGTCAAACAAATCATTAATTCGAGGAAGGGGATATTTTTTTTAATGATCATCTTATTGAACTCTCGGTAGTCTATACACAATCTTCAGCTGCCATACTTCTTCTTAACAAACAACACAGGTGTGCCCCAAGGAGACACGCTGAGAAAAATAAAACCTTTAGCAAGCAGCTCCTAAAGTTGAACCATTAATTCCTTAAGCTCAGCTGGACTTATACGGTAGAGGGCCTTAGAAATTGGTTGCATCCCTGGTGCAACCTCAATAGTGAACTTCTCCACCTTATCTGAAGGGTGTCCTGGAACATCATCCTAAAACACTTCGAGAAACTCATAAACTATCATAATATTCTCCAATCTAGCTTCTTTTGTGACCTTTGGAATGTAACACGGGTGGCCTTGACATCCTTTCCTCAGATACTAAAACGTTTGCATCGCCAAGATAACTGGGGGCGAGCAGGGAACATCATTCCCCACAAACATCAACCAGGGCTTATCTAGCTCCTCAAATATCACCTTCTTAGCACACCAATCCATGGAGGCATGGAGCTCAAAAAGCCAATCCATGCCCAACAGCACATCAAAACAATTCATCCTCAAAGGGATGAGGTCAGCCAATAAACTCTATCCTTCACTACTAGGGGAAACCTCTACACACATAACTCTACACAACATAAGGGGTCCTTTATAAAGGACTAGACACACACAATTCTAGATCCAGAAACTCAACAGGCAATTTGATCTCATCCACTAAAGTTGGAGGAAATAAAAACTAAGAATGTCCAGAATCAAACAACAAAAGACAAGCTGAGACGGTAACTTAAGAATACAAGAAAGAACTTTATCAGAACCCTAGTCATACTCCCAGACAGAGGAAACACTCTGGCCTGAGCTTGAAGCTTCTCTGGTCTGGTCTTTGCCTGGATCCGGATGATGAACTATCGTTCCTACCCCCATAACTAGCTATACTCTTCTTGTACTACAGAAAATCAACAATGCGTTGCTCCAATGATCTACACTTGAAGCACACCTTGTTCTTTTTGTAGCACTTCCTACTAGGATGGGAGTTGCCACAAGAATCACACTTCTGCGTTGAGAAGAGGAAGAATTCTTAATATTGCTTCTTCTAGAGGAGTATGGTCCCTCTTCCTATAGTCACTGGGTCCACTCTTCCTCTTCTGGTCCTTGACCATCGCTTTCTTAAGCTTCACTCGCTCTCAGCCACCAAGCTACGTTAGCCACATCTCTGAAAGTCTTGTGCCGAATGGGAGCCACTGCTGCTCTAATGTCTGGCCTGAGACCACTCTTAAACTTCCTTGCCTTCAGGTCCTTATTAGGTTCCGATATGAACTTAGTCAAGGAGATAAAATTTCGCACACACTCCTCCACAAACATGTCTCTACCTACTGAAGTATCCCATACTCCAATATTTTCTGATCGTGGTACACGTCAGGGTGAAACGTCTGTTAAGCACTATGAGAATCGATCCCAGTCAAGGATGAGGGTAATGGTTAATTAATGAATACGCAAACAAATAAAACAAATCAAAGTACCAAACACACCTAAATAGGTCGAAAGACCAGTTTTTACAAATGTCAAATGCAACTACAGATAACTACGAAGAAAATGAAGAGAACTTCTAGCTGGCCGACTTACTTAATCTATAAAAAAGTGAAGATAAATAGGGGTGAGCAACCACACACTTAGTAAGTAGTAAACTTCATCAACATAAGCACGTTCAATACAGTTTACGTAACATAGCTTATATAGATATATGTTCCAAAATCAAATTCGAAATCAGATCAGAAAGCACTTCCTGTCACATCAAATAGTCAGAGATCAAACACGTAACATAATGGAAAAAGTCTTAAAAGTGAGGTGAGATGCTAGCTCAAAGCATACAAAAAAGGTCAAAAGACCCATAACAGAATGAACCTGTGGGGCCTAAAAAAGAAACAGGGAGAGTGCTCGTATAACAATAACATAAAGATGTCTTATGCAGCATGCTACGAAATAGCTCGACTCAGCCATCCACGGCCCAGACAGCAACAAGCTAGGTCCCTAAACACATTATTATCACAAATCAGAAAGGTGTGAGAAATATACGAATAATATAGCAAAAGTTTTACATAATCATTGTTATAAGTAACATAGAAATCCGGATGCAAGACGGAATTCAAACGAGTATTTTAGACTGATATCAGAGAAGTGACCGGACTTGGAAGTCCGGACAAAGTTCGAGACGAAAACTGTAAGATGTCTAGACTTATGTTCGGGCTTGGAAGTTCAAACGAAGTCCGAAGTAAAAATCCAAATGACGCTCGGATTTGAGTCCGGGCTTGGAAGTCCAATAAAGTCCAAGGTGAAAACCATATGCTGTCCAGACTTGTGTTTGGGCTTGGAAGTCCAAAAAAGTCCAAAACAAACCCTTACGTGGTCTGGACTTGTGTCAACCTAACCCAAGATGGTCTACAACCAATAACAAATCCATCCTTAAGCGATGCGTAGCTAATAAACACCTCCTAAAAATGCGTGGACCATTCCTGGGTTAGGGTTGACGTTTTTAGGCAAATAGCAGGGGGATGAGAGAAACTTAGACGATGCTGATTAAGAAGTGCTCTTTGTCCAGTTTGACATTATTTAGTGAATAAACTGACAGGTTACGTAACACCCTACTAACTCGGCTCCTAATTGTCATGTAATCGTCGTACTTAAACATTAAATCGCAGCGGTAATAACAGACTGACGTTCTAATGGTGTACCATCATCACTCGCCCATACGATTGATAATGCGTTATATGATAATCAACATGCAAAACGTATTCCCGTAGTGACCACGAGAGATAGATAGTAGTGCTTAAATAAAACTAAAATATATACAACATAAGTCCGTATTATACATAAATCCGTACACGTGAGTGTCTAACGAATATACACCTCGGTTCACAAAACCCAAGTCCAAAATAACCAATGTATCTGTCCGTACCAAAGTCTATCCAAAAGTCGCTATACAACCGTCACACCCCGCGTCGACAACCAGCTAGTCTCCTGAAAATAAACATGGTTGTGGTATAGAATCAGCCCCTGCTGAGTATGTTATCACATGCCCCGTCATGCCTCCTCAAACCCCCAATTAATTTGGTCGAGAGCATGAGATTCATTACATGCAATACCGTTTTAACATTTAAACTGTAAAACAAATAACAGTAATAACCACACAATAAACACAATCATTATCAATATCATGCATTTCACACAACATAAAACCACACAGTATAACCAATGAACAACAAGGCGGAACAATGAGAATGATAAATGAGTATAAATTCCCTTCCTTGGCATGAAAGCCCAATATTGTTCGCCAATGTACGAGCTAACAAGCTGTTGTAATTGTTCAGTTATACCTAGTGACAACGTCTCGTTAAAACGACGTGTCTCTAAATTACCCTATATTATGGCGGGTCACCCACAGTAGTAGCCACTCCAGCGGTAGAGTCTCCGACCAACGAACTGTTCTAGCTCGTGGGAAATTTCTTGATACTTGCGAACCCGTACGCGGACATCCTAGTATCGTTTTTGTGATCACAGCGCATACCAAGAGCCACATCCTCCTGGTTTTGTTCATCTATACCATCGCATCGCATTACCAATTTTTCTAACACACGCGCAGACTAAGGTCGCTAGTCCAATCCGAAGTATGTAAACTCGGGATCCAGTGTTAGTTACGAGAGCGGCGTTAGAAAAGGCCAATGCTCCGTATTTAAGTCTCGGATAATATATATATTATTATATAATATATATATATATATATAGATATATATATATATCTTATTATCCTAATGCTACAACGTTTTTCTGACGTTCCTTATATTACACATATAAGATAGCACCATAGCCGCTAGTTCGTTTTATATATAGGTTCATATATACGAACCAATATTGTTATTGCAAAAATAGTAATAATAAGCAGCTAAATATACAGTTCGTGCATATTTATACACCATTCAGACATTCAATCTTATCACAGAATTCACAAAAGTCTAAACTAGGAAGCCCTCAGAGACAATTAAGGACACGTAACAACATACCGTGCCCGGTTTATAAAACCGTGGAGTATGAATCAGCTAGATCTGATGCTCCTCGTGACGTCTCTAACAGTCTAATAATCGTAACACTACATATTAGCATCCCGCATAACAACATTACTCTATGGCTACGGTACCCGTACCGTCACTAATCCCGCCCGGTTCATTCCCGTATTTACTAACAACGTTTGTCAAGTTTTCGGTTTAACTCGGGATTAGTAACATATATCACATGCATGGTTACGTCGTGGTATATTAATATACTCAACTTAACATTCGTTATCGCATGTAATTTTATACATTTGTATATTATATAGTTTGTCACTATATTGCATGTATCTTGGCTATATATTATACATCTCACATTAGTATTATTTTCCTAAGGTTAGTTTTTCCAAGTGTAATGTTGTAATTCATATTTAAAATACTTTGAATTATATAACTCCTTATTATTTCATGTACAATATAACATTAGAATTTCCTTAACTAATGTTTATAATTCTTTTCTTCTTATCTTATATCATTTTAATTATGATATTATACACTGGTGGAACGGAAGCCTTTAATGACGGTGGTTTAATCACGGCTTTAACAGAAACCGTAATTAATATGAAGGCCGGAGTTAATTAATGACGTTTATTAAATTAACCGTAAGCAATAATCGATCGGAGGTAGGCGCGCCTTTTTTAGGACGGACTTTAGATGACGGTTATTTGTGAAACCGTAATCTAAAGTCCCGTGTTGACGCGCGCTTTACGGTCAACGGACTTTAGATTACGGTTTTACTAATAACCGTCATCTAAAGTCCCCGCCCACTGATGGTCAACGACGTCGTCTTGACCTGACGCCAAATATTTCCCGCATTATTTGATTTTTTCGACGCCGCGCGTAATCTAAATTACAGTGAACGACGTCGTCTTACCAGCTTATTTTAGATTAAAAATAACTTTATATTAATGTGTTACATTTGTTTGATCGAATAAGACTCATGGCTCAATGGCCGTGGGTACATGAGTCAACACCATCGATCTTGAGTTCGAAACCCAGCATAGGCCAAATAATTTTCGCGCTATTTTATTAATTTCGTTACACTTTAGATTACGGTTCTTTAGGAACCGTCATGTAAAGTGTGACTTTACATTACGGTTTTCATGTAAACCGTAATCTAAAGTCCTTTTAACTACAACATTTGCCCGTTTACTCTGCACACTGTACTTACAGTAACTCTTCTTCTCTTTCGCGCTATCTTCCTCACTGAAATCGCCTCCTCTCTCCCGTCACCTTGCTAACGGCCATCGCCACCATCGCTCCCACCACCTTTGTCACTCCCATCGCCGCCGGTCACCACCCATCTACCACTGGTCTCACCGTCGACCTCTCTATCGCGTATTGGGTATGCGATCGATTGATTGTCGTTTTTTTCTAACTTTGTTCATATACATGCATTTCGATTGCAAGTTCTAACTTTGTTCATATATTTGTGCCCAGATTCACAGTTAATTGCAACCTAGTTCGTGGGCTGATTTCTACACTACTTGCCCACTTCGGTGCTTAGTAACGGTAATTTTGCAAAGCAAACTGTAAACTGCTGTATTTATTTATTCTTAGCATTTAGTATTACAATTAATAAATAATAGTGTAGTTTTAAAAATGCTACTACTTAAAACTGCCACAGGAAAGAAAGTAAGTTCAAGTATATTACCGATTCCTGAAAATAGCTCATTTTCAACTGCTCAATCTGCTATGCCAGATGCTCTCTGTTTGATTCACAATCTGTGACAGGAATCAACAATGCTATTGTTATAACCACCAGAAAGAATAAGATGAGTTTCGGTATTTTAATGGTTCTAGAATGACTAGTTTCAGTCCTTCAATCTGAAGTACTGCAGAGAAGGTCATAAATAAACTTCATTTATAGTAGAAGAAGATAAGTTTATGTATGTTACTAGTTCTAGATGGTGCGTGCAAATTTGACTTTGATAAAACTGATTTGGAGACGTTAGAAATATAGGGGAGATGCTGTCGATTTTTTTCCGCGGTTTAGCTAGCATTTAACCTTGATTTTTTGATGAATTCTAATGTTGTCGTTTTTCATTTATGCATCAGGACTACGACTTTATTTTGGCTTCCGACCTCAACCGTCTTAGCATCGGCTAATCGTCTACCAGAGGTAAGATTTACATATATACATATAATATTTGACAAACTACCAAACATAGTTATCCGCCCAAGATATACCTAATAGAGGTATATCTTCGGCAGTCCCTGTCGGGACTGTCCATGATTGTTAAATCTCACACCTAGGGTGTGAATGTGTTTTTAATTGTACTTTATTGATTATTTCAGCAGTATCTCTTTATTGTTCTTCGAATGCATATATTATTGATTAATATCATAATATCGTGCATTTGAAGAACTGTAGGGAGATGCTGCCGAAATTTTCAATAAATTACATATTAAAAACACGTTCACCGGTGGGATTTAATACTCATGGATGGATTTAGGTTGATAAGATACAAAAGTGTAAAGACTCTGCCACGGGTGACGGTATGAAATGGCTGCCTTCATATAAATAGCTAGAAGGAGATGGAACGTTCGTGGATTTACAGCGGAAATTTGGACGACAAGTTTTTAGAAGGAGTTGATAAGTTATGCACGGTGTTGGCGAACAATCTGAAACCTACAGACAAGGGATACATATTTTGTCCGTGTATCGACTGCCAAAACAATCTGAGATATCGCGGCGTTGAAACAATTAAGGAACATCTGATCCGCCGCGGTTTTACAAAAGATTTCCAAGACATAATCCGATGGCATGGTCAGAGTGCGTTCGATGTTATTAAGCCTGACGAAGGGGATAATGGTCAGGCAAACACAGAAACAGAACTTGGAGATGATACAGTTGCTGGTGACCCAGAAGACGTTACAGGGAACGTTGAGCCAGATTTCTGGGATGATGACATTGAGACTATGCTCGAAGATGTGGAACGACATTACTCTAACACGCCAGACAAGCATGAAAATTTGTTGGATTCATCCAAAACACCGTTGTACCCCGGGTGTGACCCTACAAAGTTAAGCAAGTTGAGTGTCGTCCTCAAGCTATTCAACTTGAAAGCGAAACATGGCTGGAGCGACGTAAGTTTCACTGACCTCCTGGAACTATTGAAATACGTTCTTCCGGTGGACAACGTTTTACCAACGACTACGTACTCAGCCAAAAAAATGATGTGCCCAATGGGTATGGGGTACCAGAAAATTCATGCTTGTCCAAATGGTTGCATGCTGTTTTGGAAATCGGATGAATTTGCTGAAAGCTGTTCAGCATGTGGAGCGTCACGGTATAAGAAACAACAAACTCACATCAGCGGTAGTAAGAAAGGTTCACCAGCTAAGGTACTGTGGTACCTGCCCATCATTCCAAGGTTCAGACGTTTGTTCTCCATTGAGAAAGACGCAGAGAATCTTCGGTGGCATTCAGTTCACAGGAAAAAGGATGGCAGATTAAGACATCCCGCTGATGCACCACAGTGGAGAAACATAGACGTAAAATTTCCTGAGTTTGGTAACGAACCGAGAAACCTAAGGCTAGGCTTGTGCACGGATGGGATGAACCCTTACGGTACTTTGAGTAGCATACACAGTACCTGGCCTGTGCTTTTGTTATTTACAATCTACCGCCATGGTTATGCATGAAACCAAGACACATCTTGTTGTCTTTGTTAATATCTGGTCCAAAGCAACCGGGCAACAAAATTGACGTATTCCTACAACCTTTGATAGAGGATCTACAACTCTTGTGGAATGAAGGGGCTACGGTTTACGACTCATTCAGTAAAGAGGACTTCAATTTGCGTGCCATGTTGTACTGCACAATCAATGATTTCCCCGCCTATGGTAATCTTTCAGGCTATTCAATCAAGGGGGCGTTGGCGTGTCCGATTTGTGGTGAAAACACTTGTAGCATTCGCTTGAAACATAGTGGGAAAACCGTGTATATGGGCCACCGAAAAATGCTTCCAAAAGGACATAAGTATCGAAAGATGGCGAAAGAGTTCGATGGGAAAACTGATCACAGCATGGCGCGCCAGCCTTTGACAGGTACAGAGATTTACAAAAAGTTGGATAATATTGTGAACAACTTCGGGCCGCCAACCAAAAGTGGTGAAAAAAGTGTCTGGAAAAAGAAATCAATATTTTGGGAACTAGAGTACTGGCAGCATCTGGAGGTTAGACATTGTATCGATGGGATGCATGTCGAGAAGAACGTGGGTGAAAGTGTCACTAGCACTCTTTTGAACATAAAAGGAAAGACAAAGGATCATTTGAAAGGAAGAAAAGATTTAATTGAGTTGGGCATACGCACAGAGCTTGGCCCGCAAGAACGTGGAAAACGCACATTCTTGCCTCCTGCCTGTCACACTCTGTCTAAAGAAGAGAAACATAGTCTATGCAGTACCCTTTACAACATCAAGGTACCATCAGGTTACTCCTCAAACATAAGAAACCTAGTGTCCATGACAGATTTCAAATTAGTAGGAATGAAATCTCACGATTATCATGTCCTACTTCAAGAATTTTTGCCAATTGCACTACGTGGGATCTTGCCGGATGCTGTCAGACACACAATCACAAACGTCAGTGTCTTCCTCAAATCCATTTCGTCTAAGGTTCTTGATGTGGACACTCTGTCTAAATTACAAAAGGATCTTATTGTGACAATGTGCCAGCTGGAGATGTATTTTCCTCCATCGTTCTTCGACATAATGATACATCTCCTCGTGCATCTTGTAAGAGAGATTCTGATGTGTGGTCCTTTGTACCTTCGCTACATGTATCCGTTCGAAAGGTACATGGGTGTCCTGAAGAAGAAAATGAAGAACCGTCGTCACCCAGAGGGTAGTATTATAGAGGGCACTATCACAGAGGAAGTTGTAGACTTCTGCACCAATTACCTAGAAGGTGTCGATACCATTGGACTTCCACGTTCTAGACACGAGGGCAGATTGAAGGGTGTTGGCACGGTTGGAAGGAAACTGAAAAGAATTGACATAGACACTCTTAACAAAGCTCATTTAGTTGTGCTAAGTCATCTTGAAGATGTTGAACCATACTTTGATGAACACTTGTGTGTTTTAAGAGCACAATATCCAAACATGAGTGACGTTAGACTACAAAATGAGCAGAATAGGACATTTGTCCGATGGTTCAAAGAGAGAGTGTTGTCCGATCAGTCCACGAATGTGCCTGAACTGATTAAAGTAGTTGCATTTGGACCAAATCTGGATGTAATTTCTTATGAGGGGTACGATGTCAACGGATTCACCTTTTTCACAGAACGTCAGGATCAGAAGTCAACGAATCAAAACAGTGGTGTAGAGCTTGAAGCTTATCAAAACTTATATGACATCGGTGTCGTGGGTCATAGTCCTGTCTCGGTACAACAATCATATTTCGGTGTTATACAAGACATCTGGGTATTGGACTACAACAGCTACGAAATGTGTGTTTTCCGCTGTAACTGGGTTAACAACAATCATGGCTACCGTGAGGAGGAGCATGGTATGAAACTGGTTGATCTGTCTAGAGCTACTCCCACGGTTGAGCCATTCGTTGTTGGGACGAAGGTTAAGCAGATATTTTATGTAACTGATCCCTGTAATCCTAGATGGTCTGTTGTGCTTAAAGGGAGAAGAGGAATAGTTGGTGTGGATGGTGTGGTTGATGAGGATGAGTATGATGCAGAAGATGAACCTCCAACTGTTCCTATTTCATTGGAAGAGGCTGAGGTCACAGGTCATCGTGAGTATATACGATCAGACCATAACGAGGGAATGTGGGTTGAGAGATAATGGTGTATGTAAGTTATTACTATAAAAATTTATATGAAATTAACACTCTTTTATTTATTGCTTGTTTATGACCATTATGAAATGCTTAATTTAATTCAAATTGTATTTCAATCCTTGCAGGCATGGCTGATCAGGACATGGCTGATGAAGAGTTCGATTTATTTTGTCGTGAGGAGGAGGAAAATGAGCAGCAAATGGTACCGGTCCCATCTACATCTGCCGCTGCTTGCTGCCGCTGCTTGGCCCTTCCATGAGTGCACCTTCTACGAGTGCTACTCAGAGACCCAGAGGTAGAGGTCCGACCCGTGGGTTGAAACTGCAGAAACCGGATCAGATTAGTCTTCTGTGGGACCAGTATGGGAGGTATGGTGGGGGCAGCAGGTCAGAGTTCGCTAGTATGCTAGGGACTCTGGCCAGATCACATTGCTGCATCAACCACACATGGAAACAAGTCCCGGAAAAAGTAAAGGAGACCATCTGGAAGAAGGTGCAAGAACGGTACAAGATCCCAGAAGAAGTGAAGAAGACCGTTCTTTCTTTGGTGGCCGGCAAAGCTAAATCATTCCGCCACTACTTGGTTGAGCATTGGATCAACAGGGTGCCCCCACGTGAGCCTCCGCCGTATGTTGTATACAATGGCATGATAACTGAAGAGGAGTGGAAGGAGTTCGTTGAGCGGCACGCCACCCCCGAGTTCAGGGTATGTTTGTGTGTACTCTTTTCTTAATTAATGCTCATAATGCTTTATCCCTGATTTTCTAATTAATTTCCTGTTGTACTTTCTTAACAGCAAGTACAAGAACAAGCACGACAAAACCGTGAAGCTAATCTCTACCCCCACACCATGGGACGAAGGGGATATGTGGGCAGCCTCGAGGGATGGAAAGAAGCTGGTTTGCTGACACGGAGGAACGAGGATGGAAGTGAATGCCCGATCGAGGATGTCTCTGAGGCGAGGAGGGTGCAGATGTACATACTGGGACGCCAGAAAACGACCAGCGAAGGTCAGAGGATATTTCCTAATGCTGCGATGGAACAACTGGCAAACCAAATTGTAAGTATTTGAAAGTAGCTGTTGAATAATTTACTTATATACTCAAGTGTTTGTTGATCTTAAATCTCGTCATTAACTTCTTTGAAAATTGGACAGTACGATGCGGCACAGAGAGGAGAAGTGGACTTACACGCTCCTCCTTCTCAAGACGACGCGCTGAATCAAATGCTTGGGAAGAAGGATCACCCGGGGCGTGTTAGAGGATTTGGGGGAGAAGTACGTCAGAAGAACGTATTCCCGCCATCTGCTAGGAAGGGTCAGATGAGTGCTGCTGAAGTCGAGGCGATGGTAGAGCGTAAGTTCGCTGCTGAGCGCCAAGCTAATGACGAGAAACATGCTGCTGAGCGCCGGGCTATCGAGGAGAGGCTGCAGGAAGCGTTGAATGCGATTGCACATGCGACTACTCAGCAGCAGCAGCTAGATCCTCCTCGAATGTCTTCCTCGTCTAGTTGTGCTCCGGCCGCTGACCCGTACCCGTTTGCCAACATCCAGGTTAACTTTGTTTAACTATTTTTCTTCTAAAATAAAGTTATTTAAATAGTATTAGATTGGACTCACTTATTTATTTCACGTATTATCTCTGTTTATTAAAGGAGCAAAAAAAATGTCGTCTCCAAATACCATTAGACGGGCACCCTGTAGATGCGGCCTACGGGACGGTGTTGCCATCAGGTCCACTCACGCTCATCAGTTTCGTACGTCTACCCCCATTCTACGCGCGTGTGACCTTGGACCTGATAGTTGATGGATTTGAGCATGCATACCTTCCGATGGCGATTGACAACAAATGCACGCTGATCGAAGCGAAGGGAGACATATTGCCCTGGCCAGCATGTTATATTGTTGTCACCGATGAGGTAAGACTGTTTGACAACCATTTAGTATCTAATAAAATGCATTATTTAGCATTAAGTGTCTAATCTAATCTATTATAGATCCCTGAGCTTCCTCGCCGCGTAACCCGGCCCAGACTAGAAGAGACCAGCGCGCCGGCGAATCCTGAGATCCCTGAGGTTCCTCGCCGCGTATCCCGGCCCAGAGAAGAAGAGATCAGCGCGCCGACGAATCCTGCCAGAAGGGTATGTTCTAGATAAATGTTTAATGTTACTATAATAATCAATTAGTAATTATCTTTACATTTATGCTTTATGTTTGTGTGTGAAGGGTAAGAATCCAGTGAGTCGGGGTGCGAAAGGTAAGAATCCAGCGCCCGTCCGGGGTCGCACCAGGACTTCTGAGGCGCCTAAAAATAAGCTCGCACTGCCACAAAAACTTGTTAATGTTTTGGGGGCCAAGCAGATGAATCTCTACGACAAGATCATGGTGAAGTCATCTCAAACTAACAACTTCATGATGACGCTTCCAAAGTCGATGTTTCACTACGAAGAAGATATGATGACGGCAATCAACTTTGAGGACATCAGAGAGATGATGTGTGGAGATTATCTGAACATTAACATTATTCAAGCTTATCTAAAGTAAGTGTTCTTTCCTCATACTGTAAAAACATATAGAATAAGTATCTATGAAGTTGCATTGGCTAACTTTTTATAGTACATGTGATATAATAGATGTCTGCTTGAGAGATGTGTTGAGAAGGACATGACATGCGTTACTGCGGTGTGCCCGGAGCGTTTATCGTACGACAATGTCACTAGGGACCCTGGGAGGTTTTGTAACTACATGATTCATGTCTTCAATGTTGTTGAACAACAGAATAAATTATTCATTCTAATGCCGTATCACCAAACGTGAGTTCTAATATAAAATTACATACTAATTAGCTAACTTTGTTACCTTCATTTCTCATTTCATTTTGTATTTGACATTGTAGCCACCACTGGGCTTTGTTTATATTCTGCGCTGCCACCGCTACTCTGCTTGTTCTAGATCCACTAGGGCAGTGGAAAGAATTCAACACTGAAGACTTAATCAAAGAGTAAGTTTTTATTACTATTTAATTGTTTGTAAGTTTTTTGAACCAAAATTAATGTACTTGTTCATTTTGCTAAACGCTTTTGTTAATATATGTAACAGTTGTTACAAAAAAACCCCTCAGGGAGAGTTTGGTGATTTGACCGTCGATTACATCAAGGTTTGGTAATTCATGTATTTCATTCGTGCTGCTATTATCTTTGTACAATTGTTTTACATTTGTGAATTTTGGTGATTTAGTGCCCTACCCAAAAGGATTCTAAGAGTTGCGGGTACTACGTGATGCGGTATATGTACGAGTTCTGCGGGTACTTCCCAAGTTTTAAGAATGATATTGACAAGGTAATACGAACGCTGTCTTGTATTTAATTCTTTCGGCAGATTTTTTGTGTCTTTATCTTAATCTCATTATGTGTTCCATTCCTTTTCTTGTTGCAGATTAAAGAGCATTATGCCAGATTCAAGACTTATGCTCCTGCCGACTTGTTGCATGTCAGAGAGAGCATGGCAGCCATGTTTATGAGAATGGAGTGGTAGACTAGCTAGCTGCTGCTGTAACATATATTTTTTTTTAGTTGCTGCTCTGATTCTGTTAGTTGCTGCTGCAACAGATTATATTGTGTAACAGATTATATTTTTTGTTAGTTGCTCTGATTCTGTTTGTAATGAATTATGCTAGCTGCTGCTGTAACAGATTCTAGCTGTTGTATTGAATATTTCTGTTGCAATTGTGCGCAGAAATGAATTTGCAATTGTTATCTCTGTTGCAATTGTGTAACAGATTGAATATGTTACAGATTTTCGATCTGGTGCTTTATTAGATGTTATCTCTGTTGCAATTGTGTAACAGATTGAATATGTTACAGATTTTCGATCTGGTGCTTTATTAGAATGAATTTGTGTTGTTGGTATTTGATTCAGGTGGTTCAATTGTGCAGTTTCTGCCCTCTGTTGCTTATCTGTTACAATTCTGTCTCTGTTGCAATTGTGTAGATTTGTAAAAAAAAAAAATAATAAAAAAAAATTACACTTTAGATTACGGTTCTAACAATAACCGTAATCTAAAGTCCTTTGGGCGCGCGCGCCAAAACACTTTAGATTACGGTTATTGTTAGAACCGTAATCTAAAGTGTCGACTTTACATTACGGTTATTTGTAAAACCGTGATCTAAAGTCCTTTGGTTCGCGCGCGCCAAAGGACTTTAGATCACGGTTTTACAAATAACCGTAATGTAAAGTCAATGACACGCGGGCCGGAAAAGGGCCATTAATTACGGTTTAAAACCGTAATTAAAGACGTCGCCATCTTTATTGACGCCCGCGTAGATTACGGTCCAGAACCGTAATGTAACACGGTTTTGGACCGTAATTAAAAGCTCGCGTTCCACCAGTGATATGGTTATCAAACCATATTGTATTTCTCACTCCATAACATATATTATTTATATATATGTATTTTGAGACCATTTATCATATGGTAATTCCTTATAATATATTCATTCTTCTTTAATGAATATTTCTTATATATAAATGTTACAACCCTTATAACAATATAACCATATTATAAATTCTTATTCTAAAATACTCATTATTATCGAACAACACTTATGTTCTCTAATATTTTACAAAATCCCCACATTATTTATAATGTTACATTATAGTTATATAACATATATTATGACATTTATATCATTAAACATTTATAACCTATAGTTATAAAATGTTATAAAATACCAAACAGTCCTAATGTTGCCGGTTTTTATTTAATTCACTTATACTTTCAGAAATTACAAAACCACCCCAAATATTATATATTGTCACAATTATAACATTTACTTTATATTAACCTTTAACCTTATATATTATAACCTATGGTTATAATCCTTTTAATTGTTGAACAGACCCATGGTCTGTTGCAATTTAATTCTCACCTCTTAACTTTAAATTTATCTACTCATCCCATTTATAACATATAGTTTTCTAATGTCATCAAACTATATATGTACATATCTTATTAAAACCTCTTATATTAATCTAAAAAACATCAAACCTATACCAAAAGGTTATAAACACCATTCGTAACCTTATACTTTTGGTATTTACATATTTTACCCATATGTTACCCAATAACAATGATATTAATATCATATATTATACTTATATATTCATACTAACTCCAAATTTAACCAAATAATTCCTAAAAAATTCTAATAAGCCAAGGTCTGTTCTAAACCCCATTTGGTACCCTTAACTTTCGGAAATCACCATTTCACCCCAATACTTATATATCTTTTATAATTTAATAACTAACTTAATATAAGGTAGTATTTTAATTCCATAAATTTCCAAACTTGGTCAAAGTCTCCTATATAGTCAACCTTGACTTCTAAATTCCATTTGAGCCCAAACTCTCTGTAATTACTACCTATACCCCCAAACTTTCCTATTTTTATAATTTTGACACAAAACTTTAAAATGTTATAATTTTTATTTAAATTCATTTAAAACCCTAAATTTCTTTTATTAATGCCCACAGCTTCATATTTTACTCGTAATTACCGTTTGACCAAAATTTAATGCTATGTGCATAAATCAAATTAAATAAGCTTTTAAACTTAAATTAAAATGGCCTAATGACATGGCCTTATTTCAACTTTGCTTTATAACATAAAATTACACATAAATAGCTTAAAAAATAATGTAAACTCTCAGCCTTACACCATTTCTTCCAATATTACTAATTCTTCCACATAATGTCTTAATTTGAGCATACGTTTAATTAAATCACTTAAATGACTATCTTATATTATCTATGTCATTCTGGTCACACTTAGGTTAAAATACATATACACATACTCCACTCCTCCTCGCACTATTATATATGAACTTAGAAATCATATACACATAAGATTAAGGTATTTATACCTGATTTAGGTGCCTAAATGCTCTAACTCTCACGGAAGCTTGGAGGAGAATTAGCTCAGCCTTTAATGTTTTTATAACCCAAAATAAGATATGGTTACACTCCAAGCATGAGCTAACCATAAGGAACATTTAATGTAAGATTTAAGGCAAAAACTTTACCTTAAAATGCAAGGCTAACTCAAGGAACTTTCAGCCTATATACAGAACACCAAAGGGTGTTAAAATCACCATAAAAACATGGGGATTAACTAGATGACAACAAGGTGATAAGGTAATAGGTTTTACCTAGGCAAAATGCCTTAAAGAATGGATTTTGCTCTTGATTCTGGCCACTCTTGATCAAGGGGGTTAACACACTGAAACAACATGATAATGGGGAGATAATGAGTGTATAAAATCATGGAAATCAAGTAAAGAAAACCGGATGGGTCATGAAAGCCTTAAGGTATGTTTTTACCTTAAAATGGAAAATTTGACCACCTTGGTCCTTATTGTTGCTTCATCCGAGATTAGCCACTTAATCAAGGTTAAAAATACTGAGATTGAGCCATGGAAAGTGATAGATTGTTAGCTCCATGTGTAGGTATTGAAGAGATGAAGAAAATGAGCTAAATCATGACTTAAACCATTACCTTAGGTGAGAATGAGTTGGATTTCCCTTGATTACTCAAGGACAAAGCTTGGGAGGTTCTGAATGGCAAAGGAACTTGGCAGGAACAGGACAAGAGGAAAGAGAAAGCTGATTTTGTGTTTTAAGGAATGAAAAGTCATAAATGGAATAGTAAAATGATGATTCACTAAATTGCCTTGATATTTTGGTAAAAGCTAGATGTGCTGTCCTCTTCCCTTAATTCCGCCGCCTCCATTTAGATAAGGATGGTTCAAGTCTTGACCATTGACTTGGCTTGGTCAACATTACTTAAAAATTCACTATTTTGGTTACTATTCACAAATGAATGTCATATTTGTGATTTTTTTGAAATTCTTTGAATTAGACCTTCTAATGTGATACATTATAGTACATTAGTACAACAAGGTGTAATCCAGCCCCTAACACCACTCGAAACCCACTTAGAAAGTTAATTTTCTCAAAAACGTGCTTTAAGGAGTTTTAAATCACAATTTTGTGTTAGAACATGTTCTTGAGCTTGAGTTCCTCTGAGAATAGTTTTATAGTGTTCATTACTTAATTATAATACTTAGGAATCCACTTTGGATCCTAACTGAGGTCATACAATCTCTATGGTTTCTTAAAGCACATTTTTGGCTTTACCGATCTTAAGGCATGTTTTTGCCGTGTGAGATCTTAGATTATTCCCAATGGTATTAAGATGATTATTAGTCTTCTTAGATCATTTAATTAAATTTTTGAGGTTAGGGGTATTTCAGGTTATCAAAAGGTTAATGATTTATTAATCTAGCTATTATTAAGGATACTATAGCCTTAAGATGATTACCAATAATTATGATTAATACAAAATGGCTAGTGTTATTCTTCTGAAACCTCTTAAAAATTCACGAAATTTCAAAAGAGAGTGAGAAAATTTTCATTAGTGAAGCATACTCTTCCAAAGGGACGGAAGAAAAAGAGTGAAAAGAAATGCGGGACCCGTTGCGCGAGAGAAAGAAAGAAAAGAGATGAAGCAGGAAAAGACTGCTAGAAAAGACGCCAAGAAATGGAGGGAAAAAGGTATGTTTGAAGCACACCGCCGCGCTCTGAGAGTCTTCAAACACCATAACTGCGTGTTTTCGTACGTTGAACACTGGCACCGTCAGGTCTCTCAACCCAGCGACTATTAACAGTCCGCAAAACTGTATCTCACGCAGCAAGTGAGTGCGTGTTCTCCACGTGCATACTGTTAGCACTTGAAAAAAAATACATAACACAAACACAACTCTGGCATTGAAAATTCAATGAGTTCCCTCTCCTTCCCCCTTTTTTCTCTCTCCCAGCTCTCGCTTCCTCTCCTCTTCCATTTGGTTTTTCCGGTTTTCAACTTGCAATCGGCGGATACTCCGGTGGAATCTTCGATATCTGAATAATAGAATTTTCATCCTTGACCAATAAGCTCCCTCCCCCCACCAACTAGCAAAACCCCTCGTGGACTGGAAGGCAAAACCCTCCGTAGAAACCAGCTCAGATTATCGCTTCTCTCACCTTTCCCGCGATGATAATCCGGCGTTATTCGTGTCTCCGGCGACCTCCCGCAGCCACAGTATTTTCCCGGCGATATTTTCATCTAAAATGTATCATGCGTGAAGGTTGTCGGAACATCAGAAATTACTAAACACCTTCCTTCCCCACTTCTTCCTACCACCTGCTGCCCACCCATCATCAGCCCTTGATGGCTGAGAAGTAGTGTCATCACCAGCAGTCAGCCGAAGGAAACTGACAAAAAAAAAAAAAAAACAGCAGAGTCAAAAAGAAAACCGCTGTCTGCTTTTTCATAATTCCATTCTCAGGAAAATCAAATCACCCACCCACGATCTCTCTCTTCCCAGTCAGCTCACCTACAAACCTCCACTCACTCCACAATGGTGGCTGGGAACAACAAACAACCCACGACCCCACCACCTTCATCATCGGCGCTATCCCCGTCATCCACTCAAACAACTCCGCCCCCAACTTTCACATCCACGGCGGACGAGGCTTCGGCCCGGCAACTCAACAAGCGGTACGAGGGTCTGTGGATGGTTCGGAACAAAGCGGTGAGAGGTAAAGGCGCATGGTACTGGGCGCATTTAGAACCACTATTAGTCCACAACCCGGACACCGGACTCCCAAAAGCCGTGAAACTCAAGTGCCGCTTATGCGACTCTCTATTCAGCGCTTCTAATCCCTCACGAACTGCTTCCGAGCATCTCAAACGCGGTACTTGCCCCAATTTCACCACCGCTTCATCCTCCTCCGCTGCTGTAACCGGTAACTCGCCATCCACTTCTCCGCGACCGATTTCATCTCTCTCCCCCGCCGCCACCACCACTGTCTCTGGACTTCTTCTACCCCCGGTTGATACACCCACACACAACCGCAAACGCGGCTCCGCGGGTAGAGGTGGTGGTGGAGTGGCACACGCCGCCAATTCGTCGTACCAGACCGTCTCCCCTCTCGCAATGATTGAGCCACCGCCGCCCCCGACGAGGTACACACAAGAAACAGGATTTTCATCCGCCTCGTCATCACCTATTGCGTCCATGGCTATAGTACCCGGTGGCGCCGGATCATCATCATTCCACTACCACCACCAACAACGACAAAATCCACAACAACACCACCTCGGACTCTCCGGTGGAAAGGATGATTTGGCTTCACTTGCAATGTTTAAAGACAATGTGAAGCGATTAAAGAGTCCTAAGACATCACCGGGGCCAGCCCTAAGCAAGGCACAGATTGACTACGCTCTGGATTGCTTAGCCGATTGGGTCTATGAGTTTTGCGGTTCGGTTCCATTCTCGAGCTTAGAGCATCCCAAATTAAGGTCATTTCTCAACCAATTGGGTCTGCCTCCGATTTCCAAACGTGAATTTTCTGGTTCGAAATTGGATGCGAAGTTCGAGGAAGTGAAAACCGAAACGGAAGCCAGAATTCGAGACGCCATGTTCTTCCAACTCTCTTCTGACGGGTGGAGGGAGAATAAACAGTCAAGTGAGGACAATTTGGTGAAAATGACAGTCAATCTTCCGAATGGGACCAGTGTGTTCAGGAGGGCCGTGTTCACGGCTGGACAACAAGTGCCATCCAAATATGCGGAGGAAGTGTTGTGGGAGACAATTGAGGACATATGCGGCGTTAGTAATGTCGACGGGAAGAATAATAATAACGGCTTATCCTCCACCGCTTCAACTTCATCATCATCACCGCTCGGTTTCTACCAGTGTGCGGGGATAGTTGCGGATAGGTTTAAGCACAAGGCGTTGAGGAATTTGGAGAACCAGCATCAGTGGATGGTGAATCTCTACTGTCAGTATCAGGGACTTTTCAGCCTCATCAAGGATTTTTACCGTGAACTTCCCTTGTTTAAGAATGTGATAGAGATTTGCACAAAGCTCGCGAGTTTTGTCAACTACAACACCCAGGTGAGGAATCGGTTTCGGAAGTACAGGTTGCAGGAGTACGGACATTCTGGTCTGTTAAGATTGCCGCACTCCAATCCAGACGGTAGTAGTGGTAGCAGTAGCAGCAGAACGACGACCACGACAGCTACAACGATAATGGACTCTGTTTTCGCCATGTTTGATGACATTGTGGGTTCAGCCAGAGCACTCCAGTTGGTGATCGTAGACGACTCGTATAAGTTAGTGTTGTTAGAAGACCCATTCGCGAGAGAATTCAGTGACATGATACGAGATGCTGCGTTTTGGAACGAACTTGAAGCGGTCCGGTCCGTAGTAAAACTGATCAAAGAAACGGCTCATGAAGTCGAAACCGAAAGACCCCGAGTCGGACAATGCCTCCCAATCTGGGAGGAGCTCCGTGTCAAAATCAAGGATTGGTGCGCGAAATTCCACATCATCGGCGTAAGCGGCGAGCAAGTGGAGAAGCTGGTCGAGCGACGGTTTAAGAAGAACTACCATCCAGCATGGTCGGCGGCATACATACTCGACCCGCTTCACTTGATACGTGACACTAGTGGAAAATACCTTCCGCCTTTCAAGCATCTGACGCCGCAGCAGGAGCGGGATGTGGATAAGATGGTGACAAGGTTAGTGAGCCGCGAAGAAGCGCACATTGTGTTGATGGAGCTGATGAAGTGGAGAACGGAGGGACTCGATCCGGATTACGCACAGGCGGTTCAGATGAAACAGAGGGATCCGGCAACAGGGAAGATGAAAGTTGCGATTCCGCAGAGCGGGAGGCTGGTGTGGGAGACGTACTTGACGGAGTTGAGATCGTTGGGGAAAGTGGCGGTGAGGTTGTTGTTTCTGCACGCGAGTTGTCGTGGATATAAGTGTGGTGTAAATTCGTTGAGTTGGGTGAGGACGGTTGGGGGAAGGTCGAAGTATGGTAAGGAAAGAGCGCAGAAGATGGTGTTTGTGGCGGCGAATTGGAAGATGGAGAGGAAGGAATTTGGGTGTAGTGATGAAGATAAGGACGCTGAGTTGTTTGCTACGGAGTTCGGGAATGGCGGTGGTGAGGATGATGATACGTTAAATGAGGTTTTTGTAGATGCATCTTCAATGTAGTATTCCTCTCATCATCTTTTTCTAAAATTTCCCCAACATGTATAACTATTCTTGCTAGGGTTAGGGTTAGTATATTTCATACGATTGTTATTGAATTCTTTCTTGTGAATTTGTCTTGTCAACAGTTTATATTGTATCTGTGTTTTTTTTTTTGGATTGCTTAGGGTAGGAAGTTTTTAATAGGAGGAATGCCTGTTCAGCATGGTTGCTGAAGGAAGGTTAATTTGCTAGGGTGTATTTTTGTTGCTGGGTATTACAACTCCTAAGCACATTTGTCTTACTATTCAGACATGAATGAAATGATGACCATCCCCATCCATACTTTGTAACTTACCACATTTGTATGTAACAGCTCTCACATCTGCCATGATCAGAGAAACCAATAATGGTTTTTTCATCTTTTCTTTCTGGGTCATCTTGAGAACATCCAAAATACTTTCCTTCCATATGTGTCATCTTTTCTGGGTCATCTTTTCCTGGTCATCTTTTCTTTCTGCCATGACCATCCCTTCAAATTGCTACATTGAGCACATCCACATAATTGGGGTTTTTCAAAACGATATCCTTTGATTACTTTCCTTCCTTCCTTCTATGGTCCAATGATTGTTTCCCAATATATGTAGCTTGTTACAATGATATCTCAAGGGAAAAAAAGTTATAAAATTCACTAAATGAGGTAAGTGCAGCGGCAGGTTAAAACATTTGACAGCACCACAAATTGGTTGCTTTTCTACTTGTTCAGTCACATCCTTCATCCGTTTTCAATGTAAAAGACAGCTCAGGTCCTGGTGGTGGTGGCGACTTTGGTTACCAGTGGCGGATACCAGGTAGCAAGAACTGTTGGCAGCTTTCAGCATGCTTGCCAGGACGCTGAGTAGCATCTGCAGACTACTTATATATACTATTCTCCGCCTTCCAAAGAAGTAATGAATATTCAAGGTTATTCTGACGCCAAGTAAGTAACTCTTCCTTTTTGATTTCTTTCCTATTTATGGATGACAAGAGTGTCCAATCCAAGCTTCCACATGCTCTGTTTTGGCGATGAAAGGCCTCTTCCCCTCTGCTTAGGAAGTCAGTTTTGTTGTCCTCCCTTTGGAGACAAGTTGAAATCGAATTGCTCATGATGGGAGTGCTTGCGATTAGCAAGATTTGGGAATGTCCGGCGACAGACGTCTAATATGCTGACATTATGATCTCAGACTCGGACATACAGAGGCACTTGCGAGGTTAGCAGAGAATAAATAACCTTCTGCCTTTTTCAGGTTGTGTCATCGATGAAAGTGGCTTCAAAACTTCATCAGAATATAGAATGATTTTTTTTAAGTCAATCCTTTTGTTTTCTTATGGGTAATGACAGTTCTTTTTGTTTGTAGGTTAGGGAGAAAAAGGAGTTAATTCTTTCTAAAAGTGAATTCTTTCCATAAATTCTGATTATGCTGCTTTGAGAAAGGGTAAAGGCGCCTCATGTATTTGAATTTTTTTACTGAAGATAAAGTACCTTTGTAGCACACTCAAGTGCCTTCCTTGAAAATAACTAGGTAGTAGAAACACTTAAGTTCCTGTTATTAAAGTGCCTTATCCCCCTTTCTTTTTGGTTTTCTTTGATTAAAACTTCCTTAGTTTAAGAGATGCTCCATCCACTAATAATAGTAATGTATGAGTAGGATTAGGCTAGACAAACCCTTCGTGACTAGGAAAGCTGTTAATTGATTCAGAATGATAACTATGCTATGCTGTTATGATTTCAGGTGGGCTTTTAATTTCATCTGCTTATATATTGCGTGATCATTCGCTCCATTTGCCATAAACGAGTGTGGACTAGTACCTCAAAATTTAAAAATAGTGGATTACAATCATGTCCAAAAAGAGAAAGTAAGTAAGAAAGAAAGAAGATATAGATCACAAGTGATGAAGAGTAGTGTCAGAGAAGAGAAGGCATAATCACTTCTTCGACATTTTCAAAGCTTACACTATTCTTGGTTTTTTAGGTATTAGTGAATAGTGATGTAACTTGTTTGCTACTTATAGGTAACGGTTATTTATAGAGAATGCAATAGTTTATGTATACTTATGTATATAGAGAGATCAATCCGAATCAATCTCTCTCACCAATCCGAACCAATTTTAAATTCTTGCGGGGGACTATTCGATCACAGCTTTGAAATGTATCCTAAACTAAGGGATCTATTATACACGTATCTTGATTGATTGAGTCTTCATTATGAGCTTGTGTCATTGCATCTTCTTGGTGGACAATTGTTTTCTTTACGATGAATCTTGGCTATGGCTGAGTCGAACAATGTAAATCTTTGTGTTATTTTAGCATTTATATATTTACCTTTTAAAAATTTTACTTTAATAATCATGACGATAATCCTCGTGATCTAGACATGAAAGTCTTACAACTAATGAATCTATTGTTCATGAGTTACAACTTTAGCTTTCTCTTAAACTTGATAAAAGAAAATTAAACATGAGCTGGCTTCAGGTACCCAAAATTACTAGGGTTCATTTCTATAAGATGCAGCATGAGATCACTACTTATAAGATCTTTCCAAGTTTTGAAATGCATGCTTGAGGACACGGAGGGCAGTGTGACGGAAACAAGATTTCCGTCTCCGACGGACATAATCTTGACTATCTAATAATTTTATATTTTTTTATTCTCTCACATGACAAGAGTTATATGGCTTGAAACCTGAATTGGTGATTAGATACACGTAGACAACCTTCTCTAATTGTTTCAATCACTTTAATGGAAAAGATGAAACCAATTGTTATATATCTTTTCCTTTGGCCCTTCTTATCAAATCTAATGTATAAGAATATTTTCGTACCAAACGATAAACCGAGTTGTTGGATTCAATTTTACGTATTCATTAACCTTAGTCTTTATGTATCCACGATAACTTATAAATGTTTCCAACGAGAATAATGAACATGTACACAACCTTCTATAATCGTTTCCATCACTACAATAAAAAACATAATACACGGTTATATATCTTTTCATTTGGTTGTTCTTATCGAATCATAGTGTATAAGAATATTTTCTTAGCATATATCAGTTTACAAGGCTGAATTGATTGATAAACCTGAAGGTTATAAACTTTTAGAAACGATAAATTGAGTTGTTTGATTTTATTCTATGTATTCATTAACCTTGGTTTTTACGTATCCACGACAGCTTATAAACATTTCCACTAACGAGTAGAAACATATACACAACCTTCTATAATCGTTTCCATCACTATTATAGAAAAGATGACACTAATTGTTATATATCTTTTCCTTTGACCATTCATATAGAATCATTGTGTATAATACTATTTTATTAGCATTTTTTCAGTTTATAAGGAACTTGATTGATTAATAAACTAGAATGCTATAAACGTTTGAAAATGACAAACTGAGTGGTGGGAGTCCATTTTACGTATTCATTAACCTTTGGTTTTTATGTACGCTCCATAACATATAACAAAGGCTAATATCATTATGTTCAATATATTTTAAATGTATTATATGTCCCTTTTTAATGTAGAAACCTGCTCTGATACCAATTGAAACTGGTGGATGCCCCTAGATACGTCCTCGACCTGTCGTGGATGTGTCTTTTATGTTGTTGGGAAGTATTTAATAATTTGGACGAGACGAGATAAACTCAAACCGGAAACCTCATTTGATTGAGAATTTACACACAGAAATTCACTTAATCTCCCTCGCCCTACACACGGACTCCGGGACAGTTTAGAACTTTATCCCTAAGTCCTCTACCCTCTCCTGACCGTCGGCCTACAGTTCCCCAACCGTTCCCCGACTGGTCAATCTATTAGTTACACCCAGTATTAACTGTTTAGCCTAGTCCTACCCAGCTCACCAACTCTCTAGCCCTTACACACACTTAGTCTAACTTATCTTTTGCTCTGATTATTTCTCCTCTCTTTTCCCCTTAAAGATGAAAGTTTCTGCACCATATTTATACATATAAGATTTGTAGTTTATGACCTATGACTCCCTATACCTTAGGGATCGTTTGCCTCTTTAAACTCGGCAAAGTAGCCAAGTTCAAAATATAGGTCAAGCCACTTGACCTGGAATCATCACGACACTTGTCACCTTATGACTGGACACGTTGGCGGCAAATACTCAAGTGTTCGGTCACCACTAGCACTCCCCACTTGCTTGATCTTATCTGGTTCATTAATGCTCATAAATACTCTCTTTCAGTCTTCATTTGGCTACGTGATAGTGTGCATTAATAGCCCTTGACTTATCTTATTATCTTGCACATTAATGAGCAATGCTTTTTGTCGTGAGCTAGTTGCTTGTGTGGATTCCTGAATCTATATGATTTTGTCGAACCAATTGATGTATCTTGTACTTGTATTATTTCTGA
Organism: Limonium bicolor; assembly: GCA_023374045.1. NCBI lineage: Eukaryota > Viridiplantae > Streptophyta > Magnoliopsida > Caryophyllales > Plumbaginaceae > Limonium > Limonium bicolor. The sequence goes on along the minus strand of CM041777.1, from coordinate 308,015,886 downwards.
TGCATGAGAGATATGATCGTGTGGTACTTGACTTCTTGTGTGTACCAGAAGTTTTAGTGGAGCTTTGGCGACCGGTGCCCGGCTGGTTGGGCACAAGTCATGAACGGAGCTTGCTTGCAACCTTACGTGCTAAGCCACTCCTTTGCCTGTTTATCTGAATCTTAAAGCTTAACAAACATATTAGATAAACAACACAGGTTTGCAATCATCAAAACTAAAGGATCTTGACTTAACACCAGCACTCACCCCTGCTTCCAAAAGCAAGAAACGAAGTCCGGATCGAGCCAGTTCTCACCCCTGCATCCAAAGTCAAGAAACAAACTCGGGACCGAGCCAGCTCTCGCCCCCACATCCAAAAAGCAAGAAATAAAGTCGGGATCGAGCCAGCTCTCGCCCCCACATCTAAAAGTAGGAAACTAAACCGGGATCGTAACAGCTCTACCCTCACATCCAAAAGCAAGAAACAAAGTCAGGATCAAACCAACTCTCACCCCCTCATCCAAAAGCAAGAAATGAAGCCGGGATCGAGCAAGCTCTCATCCCCACATCCAAAAGCAAGAAATGAAGTTGGGACCGAGCCAACTCTCACCTCTGCATCCAAAAACCAAGAAATAAAGTTGGGATCAAGCCAGCTCTCACCCATGCATCCAAAAGCAAAACACAAAGCTAGGATCGAGCCAACTCTCACCCCTGTACATGGAAAAGATTAGGCACAACATCCGAATAAAGCCAGCTCGCATCGCCATATGGCATCATAGGCCCACTAATCACACAATTCAAGCCAAGACAAACAGAAGCATGCCTTCTTCACCCTCTGCCAAACCAGACGATCAGCAACGACACACACAATATGTATCCCACATCCTACAACAGATCTAATGCAACTTGAGAAGATACATCCTCATCCCCCCACTCACGCAAACCATAGACAAGATAAGACCCGCATCTACACGAAACACACCAAGGTCACCGTCACCCCATATGAGAAAAACTCAACACGAGTTCAATGCCCAGGATCGGGCCCGCTCTCACCCCATGCTCAAAACAACTAAGCACGGATAAACACACAAATGAACAAACAAATGTGTCAATCACGCTTTATTAATCATGATTGTTTACATAACCTACGATTTGGTTATTCTACGAACAAGAAGGAAACGAAAATATAAAAGCATCCAACAAAAACCCTAAAGGCATAGGCCGTTGTCGACTTCTGCCACTGCGCTCGTGCATCTTTTAAGGAAGACACCATCACTCTCTCAACACCCACGTACAAGCAAACACAACAGTTGTGAAGCAAATGATATACAAAGCCAACATCAACTCCTCAAAATCTCCCATGGAATTCACCTCGCTCCTCACGTTTCCACACGAAGGATCTTAAGCGCTTCTCCACTAGGCACTACCACAGCTTAAACAAATGAATGAAGAAGCACGCGTGACAGAACCCCAACGGTAACACTGGCCAAAGAAGTTGGTGACTGCATACACAACATTGGGCCAAAAAAACTCCATTGTATAGCTTCATGGGAACCCCAAACAGAACAACAATACAGATAATTCCATCTTCCCTTGTATTCTGCATCTTCTAACGGGCAAAACCAGCTTCTTCAGTAAATTGGAGAACTTCGCCGATTTGTCACTAAGATTGGCGCCAGATCTGAAAATTTTGGCGGCTTCATTCTCAGCCATATTCCGTCACCAATTTGTCGCAATCATGTTGCTAAATATAGACAGAGAAGTATGTCGCTAATCCATCACCAATTTGTGACAAAATAGAGTCTATTGCTAATTCTATAGCAAATCTGGTGTTTTCTTGTAGTGCTTCCTTTGCGAAAGAGACTCACAATATACATTCCATGCTCCAATGTCTCCATGTAGTGCTAAATCCACAAGTTAATAACATGAAATCGAAAAGGCCAGGATATGCAATCAAACGCGTTCGAGAAGTCAATTTTTAGCAGGATTACGGGTAAGTGTCTAGCTCGTAACCTGAAGATAACTTTGTTGGATATCAAAGGTCCTTTCAAGGATGTGATGACCTCCTATGAAAGCTTATTGTGTGCCCAAAATTAGTTCCTTTAACACACACATAAGTCTTGATGCCAATTTTTTTGAAATGACCTTGTAAATCAATCCAATCATTGTTGGCCCCTTGTACTCCAAGACATGTCCACGAGCGGTTATTGACGTGTCATTGAGTTTTTGTGAAATTACAGCAGAATTTAAACTTTGAAAGTAGAGGACTTGTAAGTTACTTTAAACCGGAAACCTTTTCGATTGAGAATTATTCCCTAGCAATTCCATCAATCCCCCTCCACGCCCAACTCCGTGGCGGTTTTAGACTTATCACCGATGGCCTTTCTACCCTAATCGAAACACGATTAAAGAGTCTCCCAATAGTCTTCCAACAGTCCCCCGACTGTTTCCCAACTGTTTCTAAGCTACCCCTGCATGTAGTTAACTCAACACTATGAGTTTGTTCACCTCACGTCACTTCCATGATTATCAATTACAAGACCTCACTTAAAGCCTTACAAATAACTTAAACTTATACAATGAAATGTTTTGAATACTACCAGTGCTCTCTAAAAAATGAAGTTAGTTTCATCCTTCTTGTACACCCGCTTCAGAATGAAGCTAGTCTCTTGTAGGATGTTGATCTCCTCCATAGTGGACTCCAAAGTTTCATAACTCTTCTGAAGTTCATCAATCTCTTTGGTTTAGCCACTGCCGCGCCAGTTCCTTAGGACCACAGACAAACACTTCCGCTGAAGACAAAAGATAAAAGGTGAAACTGATGGTTTATTTTTTCTGCACAACCCTTGTCTTCTAATTATTATTCTTCTTCTCTTGTCTCCTATGCGTCTGACTCTTTGATCTCAAGAGATAAAATCCTTAGAGTTGACGTTATAGTGTCTAGTTGGCTGGGTAGCTAACTTCCTGCATGCTTTCCTTGGTATTATAGTACTCTTGGATATCTTGACAGAGGCCTTGAGTCTGTTGCCTCTCCTCTTGATGCCCAATCTTGTTCAAGATCTCTAGTCCAATACAATCTTGGACTGATCGCGGATAGGGTTGAAGACAGTCTAGGATCAACCCTGCTTCCTTCAGGGCCTGGGTAATGATCCCTCCATGGATCATCTCTTGGTTAACTAGTCCACTCTCATGAAGAGTGGGCACGATCATCCCTGACAAATCGATCTATTGATGAGTCTTGAGAATGTAGAGGAGTTTGATGTCTCTGGCACCCACAATGTGCCTCCTCTTAGTCCTCGGTGTTATATTGTGCACCAGTATACTGTGCAGGTCTCGATTTTGCTCAAACACTGTATTGGCCGTGAAATTCCGAACAAGACTTCCACCCTCAATTGCCACCATCTTCCTTGTTTGGCTTCCTAGGTTTGACCAAGAATTTTCCTTGGGAATGATCACACCATCACTCTTTAGCTCAAAGGTCTTGGTGATTCAGCTCTTATGGATGGTTACCCACTGCTCCTGCACCTTTGACGCTAGATACATGTCCCCATCCCTGTCTTGGAGCAGTCCTATGTTGTAGATGTGCTCCCTCAATAGCCTTGGGTATATGGGGTCTGTCCTTTGAAACATCCTAGTCCAACCTTGGAACTTTAGCATATGGGCAATCTCCTTTAGTCCGTGCTCTATTCTTCAAGTCTCATCCACAGTCTTGGGAAATATTGGGAGAGATCTATTGTCAATGTTCTAAGCAGGAGCGAGTATGGGCTCCAACTCCTTAAGTCTCTTGACTCTTTCCTGATCCTCCTTTGTCAGCTTCATCGGTTCTTTTCTTTTCTTGGAAAATATCTCTGCCAGCTCTTCCTTGGTTGTCTCCACAACCTTTCTCTTTCTTTTGGCTTGTCACACCTAAAAGACAGGTGAGATAGCCTCAGGACTGGCTGGAGCTTTCTTTGACTGGTCCCCGACCACTGAAAGGCTGCTCATGGAGCCCTCTACCTGTTGTTTGTCAATACTCTAATTCTCACCTTCTTTTCTCTTGTCCTCTTCTTTTTTTTTCTCACCTTTTTCTATTCGTTTTTCCTTAACCCATTCATCAAACACTGCATCTTTCTCACTCTTTTTCCTTTTGAAATTCTTCTTCTCCACTTTCTTCCCTTTCTTCTATCGTCCCGACGATAGGACTCTTGAGTAGTAATCAACCAGCCACTCTTCTGTAGAGAGTGCGTGTAGATGATGTATCTACGATGTTGTTCAATCCAGTCAATTTTAGGGTTTTCTCAAGGGTTCATGGAGATACCCTGGCTTTTGTGGTGGAAAATTTGATGGTGCTAATGGTGTTAAGGTTTGATGTTGGATCGTGCACTGGAGTTCGTGTCGGAGGGGTGGTGGAGGTAGTGGGTTTGGCAGATGTTTTCTTAGAGGTATGATATTTTTTTAGAGAAGTAGACGGAGTATGAGTGGAGGTGGAACCTTATAGTTTATTGTTCATCTTCGGCATGTCGGTGGCTATGTAAGCAAGTTCTTCATCAGTGAAATACTCAACGTCTGCTACTTTCAGATTCAGCTGGGTTTCCACTTCCGGCGAGCGCTTTGGAAGTAGTGAGTTTTGAGAGCATCACTACTCCTTTTATAGTGTTTGAGCGATGGTCTTTGACTTATGTATGAGTGCTGACAGACCGTAATAGCTAGTTTCAACGGACATACTTGGCTGTGAATCGACACTAGTTGTCAAAACTAGATTCTAATGTAGGAATAAGGTTTTTACCAAGGATCCTAGACTAAAAGTCCTATTTTGCCTTTGTTATACATTGACTATCAGTCACATATCATTTAAGCATAATGTAGTCAAATACTGCTGAAAGGTTGTTGCCCAAATAGTCACTAACTTGTCTGTCACGTAACAATGCAATCTTCAATCTCAAATTTAACTTGTGAATATTTGTCCTGACCGGTCATGATCTTAGTGAATTTCTCCCTACTAGTTGACTTAATGAGAAGTATTTGCACCATTCTCATTAGTTGAAGCACATTCAGACATGGAGAATTTTAAACACTTACCAAGTTGATTCTTTCGAAGATGAACACCATTAATAAACAAAAAAACATGCACATAAGAAAAAACAACTTTTATTTACCAGAGGAATAAGTCCCTTGGCACTTAGGCTTGAATGAGGGAAAATATAACACCTCTCTCATTATAGCCTACACTTAACCTATTCTAATTTTACGGGACTCTAGAACCAATGGTATTTAGGCCCTTCATCACCACTAAATTCATTTATGTGATCTGTCTTTTCTATCCATCTTAAGCCTATCCTTGCTAGTTGCCAGGATCACATAAAGCAAGTCCTGTAGCAAATAGACTGGCAGTGATGTGGATGTCGGCAAAGCTAACACAACCCTCGTCGACTAGTCCCCGATGGTTGCTTCACAGGTCGCCTACCATTCCAAGATGCTATCTCTGGTTTTCCTAGTAGCAATCATGTTCAATACAAGAACATTTTTCTTTCATGGAAATAAGTTCAGTTTCAGCTTAGTTAAGTCCAACTATGAGGTCTCCCTCATCTAGATGGTTTTTCTTTCCATGCAATGCCCTAGTGGCTTCATTTAATTCAAGTTTCAGTTTCTCGTGAGTTGTGAGTCTCTTCATAACTATCTTGCAATTTTCTGACACATGATTTCAAGGTCTTTGCATTATCATCTTTCAACTAGTTTTCCAGATGTCCATTTTCTTTATTCATCTCTTCATTAACTCTGTCATACTCCTCTAGTTGATTGACAAGTATTTTAGCAAATTTCCTAAGACCATGTAACTTAGATTTATCTATTTTCTTTTTGAGTTTAATAAAGTTTACCTTGGATTGGTCTTGGTGGCTGAGTGTCCAAATGATCATATTATAGGGGTGTATTTAGTATATTTTATTAACACTTTTCATGCTCATTTTTCTCTCTAGCTAGTTTTCCTCTAATTTTATGTTTTAATGGTGTTTTACACAGTCACTGTCTAAACATGAGGAATAACATAGATAGAAGTAAAGTTGATGAAGAGAATAACACATGGGCATAAATAAATCTCAAATCAAAACTAAAACAAAGAAGATAGCTCGAAAAAAAGTTTGACCTCCCCAATGGACCGACCCACTGGCTTGGTTGGATGTTCAGGAGTAGTTTTGAAGACCAGAAACGCTTGTTCCGCGGGTCAAGACCTCTACACCTCCGACCGACCCATAAAACTGACCCAATGGGTTGGTCAGGCTTATTTCGCACGCGTTTTCTTCTCCTGGAGGTGACCGACTCAGTGGGTCAATCAGGCTGCAATTTTGCCTAGAATTGTGTTTTTGAAAGAGGAAAAGAAGAGGAAAGAGAGGGAAATATCTACCACAACCCGTCTTAAGACCAAAACCACAAGAGAAGGGGAGAAAATAAAGGGGAAAAAAAGAGGAGAAAAGAAAAAGAAGAGAGGGGAAGGAAAATCTTGAAGATTCCACCTTCATTGAAGCTCCCCAAGCTCCTTCTATTGTTATTTCTTTCTCTTTCTCCCTCATGTACTCTCTAATGGTTGAGTAAAATCTCTTGTAGCTTAGGATGGGTATTTCACGCCTAAATCCCTAATTCTCCAATGTTGAATCTTGAACTTGTGTTTATGCTTTATTTTAGTTCTTGTGCTTAATAAAGATGATTATTGAGTTACTATGAGCTTGTCTACCTAGGATTTGTGATATGCTTAGGGTTTTGCTCAATTTAACATCTATGTGCTAAATTGGTTGGTTTTATTTATCGATTATTTTAGCACTAATGTGGGATTCTATCTATATGTGACTCTGAGATAGAAACCTAGACCATGGGGACCAAATCGATGTACTCTAAGTTTGATGGTTTTAGGATTGTACTACAAAGAAACCTAGAGGAACTAGAGCTTAGTGCAATCGACTGACCTAGGTTTAGCTAATTAAGAAGTCCCAGTTAAATCGGTTAGGATTAGTAGGCCTAGACTAGGTTACTAATTAATTGAGTGTTTCCGTTGTTTAGCTATAATTTTTAGGGTCGAAAATCGGTAGTAAGGGGAGGGCGGGTGCAAATATCCATCCCGACTACACCTATCCAAGTTTAGTTAGATTAGTTTAATTGTTTTCCTTTAGTTTCCCATTTATCAAACCCAAATCCAAAAAAACCCCTAAGTTTGCATTTATGTACTTATTTTTATATTTTTATGCACATTTACTAAGCTTATAATTAGCTAAATAGTTACGAAGTCCCGGTGGATACGACCTAGTTGAGCTACAATGACTGGGTTCACTGCCCATAGTTAGTAGGATAGTTTCATTACTATTTTGCTAACACTTGGTCATCATATGATTGTTCCGAGACAGGCTCATCGTTGGTCTCCTCATCCACGACCAGACACAGACCTTTCAGGCTCTTGTCTACACCTTCAACCTTATTGTAGAAGTTGTCTTTCTCCCCTCTAGAGTGGTTGTTGGTTGTGTCTTGACTGTCGTTGCTATCGTTAGTGTCACCCCATGCAGCAATGAGAGCCTCCTTCTTTTGCTATTGTTAGTGTCACCCCGGGCAGACTTCTTGAACCTGTCGGTGACATCTCGTGGTCATTGAGAACAGTCCTTGAAGTGGTGTCCTCGTCTATTGCAACCAAAGCACTTGTCACCGTTCTTTGTTGATCTGTAGAGTCTCTAGAATCATTCTTATTCTGTAGTTGTGGCTTGAACATCTTTCTGAAATGTCTCTTGGCTTAGAGAACCATTTCCTCTCCATCAACATTCGATCCAGAATTTCTTTCCTCGACAACCTGTAGTGCCAACCCCTTGCCTTTTTACTTCTTAGCAATCCCGTTGCTCCTTTATTGTAGCTTTAGCTTAAATGCCGTCAGTGACCCAACATTTTAGCATTGACATTGACATCTTGGATAGGTCATGCACCTCTTGCATGTCAATGACTTTGCTGTCGAAGGAGGTAGAAAGTGACCTAAGGAACTTCCTGATCTGGTCTTCATTCAGAATAGCTCTTCCAAGGACTGTTAACTCATTCGTGAGCTTTGTGTACCATGTTTGCATCTCAGAAATTCTCTCCTTCTCCTCTTTCTTGAATAGTTCTCAGTGGGTGAAAAGTAGCTCGATCCTTCTTCTTGATCTTTACGTTCCCTTCATAGGTGACTTCGAGTGTCTCCCAGATGTCCTTTGTTGTATGAAGGGATGAGATCTTCAAATACTGATCAGGGAGCAGTGAGAAGTGAAGAAGCTTTAATGTCCCGACATTAAAGATGAGTTTCTTCACCTATTCGTCAGTCATGATATCGACTGAGAGAGGGTTTCTTTGAGCATGTCTAAAACTGTAGTCTCATACACTTATGACTTGCCAGATTCTTGGATCTTCGGATCTGATGTGCCACTCCATCTTGTTCTTCCAGTGAGTATAGTTTTTGTTGCCGAAGAGAGGTAGTCTGTTCGGTGCGTATCCTTCTTTTGATGCAAGCATGCTGGAGTAAGCCATTGTTTTTCTCTTCAGAGTAGCTAGCTCTTCAGAAGAGTCATTGCACTAATACCACTTGCTGGTCCCCTAGTACTTCAAGACACACCCCCGAGGGGTCGTTGTGTGTCGCATAGTTGTTGTGAAAGTACAACGGAATGTAAACTTGGAAGGTAGAGGACTCGTAAGTTACTTTAAAACAGAAACCTCTTTCGATCGAGAACTACACCCTAGCATGGTTGTAAAAAATGGTACGGTACGGCCGTTTATACGTATCCGTTTTTCCAATTAAACATATTGATACGGCCGTATGAAATCCGTTTCATCGAGCACCCGTCTAGTGGGTGGCGTACTACCGTATAATCATCTGTATTTCTGTATTTACCGTATTTTTAAAGAATACGGTATACATTATTGAAGACAACGATTTAACTGGAGCAAAAAGAAGATTAATTTTTTCTATTAAATCCCTAAATGAAAATAATGTTAACCTTATATAAGTTTTTACTTTAGAAAAAATGATGATATAAGCACCACCACCATTAACTATATATGATTGAATATTTGTGAGAGTAAAATTACAATTATACCAATAACTTTACTATCCTACTAGAGTAAAATTACAATTATACCAATAACTTTACTATCCTACTATTTTTTTGTTTTTTCTCCTATAATAATAGTGTGATTTTTTTTCTTAAAATTCACTTATGTAACTTATCTTACATCACTCAACAAAACTGATACAAAATTCTTATAGTTTAAGAATGCGATAAATTTATAATACACAAAAATACAATTTGAAGGTATTAATAACAAAATACTAATATTATGTACAAAGTGGTACATATTTCATATTTATAAATATTTATTCTTCATTTATTATTATTTAAATATTAATATTTCATCCGTACTGATTCACCATTTTATCCGTATCGATACTTCCGTATCGCGTACTCTCAATAGTCCGTATTGGACTCCCGTACCGTTTTTTACAACCTTGCACCCTAGTAATTCCATCAATCCCTCTCCACGCCCACCTATGGACTCTAGGGCAATTTTGGACTTATCACTGAAGCCCTTTCTACCCTGATCGACAAATGATCAGACAGTCTCCCAACAGTCCCTGACTATTCCTAAGCTACCCCTGTAGCTAACTCAATAGTATGAGTTAGTTTTCCCCACTTCGCTTCCACAGTTACTCGATTACAAGACTTCACTTAAACCTTCACAAATAAAAGAAACTTATACAATGAAAAACTTTGAATACAACCGGTGCTCTCTAAGAAATGATAAGTTCGTTTCAACCTTCTAGCCCGCCCGCATTAGGGTCTTCTCTTATAGGAAATGTTGATCTTCTCTCGTCAGTGGACTCCAAAGTTGATTCATATTTCTTTTGAAGTCCAGTCATCTCTTAGGCTTAGCCACTGCTGCGTCAGTTCCTTAGGACCACAGACAAACACTGTGTAACACCCCGATTTACCACCACCATTTACTTAGCTATTATTTTTTTAAGACATGCTATAACTGAATTAACAACTTAGCGTTAACTTATATTATACATGAGTCAATTTTTTTTTACAAAAGGTCCCCTAGACTATCACCGGGGGTTACCGCCACACTTACTAAAGACTAGTAAGTGTAAGGCTATTTACCACCACCACCCCTACGTTAGCTATCTTACAACGCTGTTCTACTACCAAAAGAGTGACACAACCAACCCGTCACTTTACACCTTAGTACCCAAAAGACCCCTTCCAGCCAACTACTATGTTAGCTCCTACTCCTATTTTACACCAAAAGCAAGGGGTATCAAAAGTCTACTACATCACTAGTATCTAACATGAGACTATTTCCATATACTCGTACACAGTGGAAACATCATGGGTGATAGACTGACTGCTGCCATTCTCTGGGTGCCTAAAACCGTGTATCTTCTTGTTCCACTCCTCAATTACTATCTCGGTGACCCCAGGCTGAATACTTCTACGATAGGTGACAAACATGAAAATATAGAAAGTATCCGTGGACTCGTCCTCAGAGCAGAGAAGGTGACCATCCCAGTTACCCTGAATACACAGAGTTCATATACACAGGAAAACACAAACAAATAAAATCAGTAAAAACTGAGTAACACTACCACACCCCGTAAAAACTTATTTTCTTTTTAAAACCTTTGTTTCCAACAAATATTAACAATTATAATAAATCAGAATAGATCACGCACCATTTACCTGTACCAAGAATTATCAAGAGATAATTAATATCATATACAAGATATTTCCAAATGAAGTCCACCACCACCACCCACCCACCCTATGTCCTTAAGTGTGCACACCCCCTATTGAAAACTTCTGCCCAATAGGAGTAGATCATAGTGGCAGCTCCAATTCATTAGTAGGAGCTTATATTGTTGCCGGAACATCGACATGGCCTTAAAGGCTCTCACAAGAGGCATAGCCTTAGGATAACCATGATATCAACATTACACAATACTTTCCACCACCACCACCACAAGAGGTTATCCTTAAACACATTTACAAACCATAAGTAAGATATCATAAACCAGCTTAAGCATAAGCAACACAAGTAGTAATTCACACATCAAGCTCACCCACTTGTAAAATCACCTTAATAACATCATAAAAATACCATTCAAGCTTCAATAAACCAGATAATCAAACAATTTCCAAGAAACCACCTTAGAAAGCTTGAAAACTCATTTTTGACCAAAATCGCTATTTACCAACTTAAATAACTTCCCAAAGTAGTCTCGGCCCTAAAGTTTAACCATGATCCAAGACCAACAACACAAGTATCTCCCCAACATTTCAGCTCAAGATCAATTCGGAAACCTATTCAACCACTCAGAAAGGCTTAAAGCACATTTTCTCATTTTTAGCTTCTTTACCTTGTCTAACCGACTTAAATTTCTCCATTCGACTTGACTTTTCAACCATAACCATATATTCACTATTAAAGACTACCCTCAAAAGTTTAGCTCAAACCCATGTCGGAAACCCATCCAAACAATTCCTACTTCCCAATCTTATTTCGACTTAATTTTCTAGGATAATCACTAACTATTCATCCCTAGTTTACTGTAAAAATTTTAAGAGAATAGGAGATAGGATTCGTAGGTAACCAAATAGAATGACTTAAGAAAGAAAATAAGCTTTAAAGGTGAAAATGATGTGCATAGATGTTACCTGTCCTCTCCTAGCCATTTTGGTGCTCTTATACCTTTATTATAGGTTGCTTTAACTCAAAATGCTCACCAACCAAGTCGCCCACCTTGGAGTTTGGCTTCCACTCCTTAAACTTGCCTTTTTCCTTGATTTTAGCTTAATTAATACCTTAGATTTGTGTTTCCAATGAAGGAGTGTTGTTGCCTAAGCTCCAATGGTTTTTTCTAGCTTAGGAGAAGCAGGGTAGATGAAGAAGAATGGCCACCTTGCTCACCTACCATGGCCGACCTCCACCCCCCCTTTTATACTAAAATTTCATCCTTATCTTTAAATTTGTAATCATTAGTTCTGGAATTGTCCTAAGCCATTGATTTGTTCCAAGTGTCCAAAACTAATCCTAACCATCCATACCCAACCGACCTTGAATGGATAAGGAGGGATCAACTTGCATTGATAATCATTACAAATAGTAAGGAGGTGTGAATAGTTGTGAATAGTAACCGAGATATTTTCTCTCCTTTCCTTGATATTTTTGGCCACCACCTTAGGCCATGTTTGGCTTGAGCTTTTCATGGGTATTAAGACTATATATGTAGGTATGTTAATACTAGTGTGGGTTATCAAGTTTCAGGAATTTCCTCGGGTCACTTCTGAGCCCTTCCGAAGCCTCGTTTGCCCAGAACCACTAAATACTGAAAAATGTAACTGGATTGTCTTATATTAAAAGAAGAAAGATATGATTGTTTCTTCCCTCAAAACACTCTCAAAAGTATCTAACACTCTTCCTAAGGTTGATAACCACTCTTAGTTCCTGAGGAATTTAGTAATTTTCGGGAATTTCAGGAATGCTGCGAAACTAAGGTTTACCGGGTGGTTCCCGGGAAACTAGAGTTTCTAATGTTCACCATGCACTTTCAACTAACTAGAACCTTCTCCATCCTTAGAAATTAGGGTTTTCTAAGGTTTACAGCTAAGTAGGGTCCTAATCACAGTTTAAGAAATTTGGGGTATTACATCCTCCCCCCGTTAAACAAAGCTTCGTCCCCGAAGCTCAAAACAATACATTCCAAGAAACTAAAACAATACTCCACACAATAATTCTCAGTTAGCTTCATCCACCACAAATGATTCAGCAACATCACACAAAACCTCAGACACACCAATCCCATGCATCCTACAACATAAACCATTCACAAATTCAACGATACCACATATATCAAATCATTAAGAAGACAACTCCCAAAATAACATTCAAGTATTACCAACTATTTCTCGCACCAACAAACATAGACATTCACACACCAACAAACATTCACAGATACTAATAGACATTCACCACTTACCATACGACTCTCCCCCCTAAAAAGAAAGTTTCTCCTGAAACTTAATAATTAACCTTAACCGTGATAACTTCCTGAATCCTATGAAGATTCATTAGTATCTTCACTGCCTTTCTTCTGGTTATGGGTTCACAACGTTTCCGCTACGCTACTCTGATAAGCGTTTCCACCACTCTTACCTCCATTATCCTTCCCGTACCTACACTCGAAGGCTCTATGTCCTAACCTTCCACAATTAAAACACTTCACCAACCTTCCTTCACAATCTTCACCTGGATGGTTCTTTTCACATATCTTGCAATAAAAGTATCTAGTTTCTTTATCATTGAATCGCCGTCCCGGGTAATTGGGTCTGGCTCCCCCACTTGGTCTAGCTTCTACTTTAGTCCTCTTATCAAAACTCTCAGCCTTACGTGACTCCATTCTCCTTTTCCGCCCCGTTTGTACTTCCTTCCTCCTCTGTTGAACCCTATAAAGATTAGCAGCTTTATCGTATGCCTCTTGTAAAGTACTTATAGGTATTATACTCAGAGCTTCTTGTAAATCCCAATTTAACCCCTCCAAGAAACGTTGAACCTTAGCAGTCTCATCAGGTACCACATGAGGAGCAAATCTAGCAAGCTCCACGAACTTAGCACGATAAGTTTTAACATCATCTGTCTGCTGCCTCAATCCAGTAAATTCCTGATATTTCTGCAACCTTACATACTCCGGATAAAATATTTTCCTCATTGCATCCTTCAACATATTCCATCCAAAACCCGGATTTCCTTTGAGTCTCTCCTCATCTGCAGTCCACCACAGATCAGCCTCTCCTTTAAAATAAAATACAGCCCCACTTACCTTCTTTTCTTCGGGGCAATCAACAATATCAAATATTTTGTCAAACTCTCTGATCCACTCCTCCAGAATCACCGGATCCTCTTCTCCCGAATAAGTACTTGGTTTCATAGCTGCTATCCTCGGGAGAAATCCTTGGGTATTTCAGCTCTAGCCTCATGCTGCTCCAAGATTCTTCCCATACTCAGTGTCAACTCCCTTAGTTCATCCATCTGTCCTCTCCCTTCTCCGTTACTCTGCCCTCCCCTCTCCATTATTCTACACATAGATATGTTAGTTACAATATAATCAATCAAGCACACAACATAAATATCACAGCAAATCATATTTTCAGAACCACATGGTTCTGCCTAGACTCCTAAACCTAAGCCTGGGTCACCTTGCTTCCTAGACAAACTCGAATTTCCCCCTCCAGCTAACCTAGAGCTCTGATACCACTCTGTAATGCCCCGGTTTACCACCACCATTTACTTAGCTATTATTTTTTTAAGACATGCTATAACTGAAATAACAACTTAGCGTTAACTTATATTATACATGCGTTAATTTTTTTTTTACAAAAGGTCCCCTAGACTATCACCGGGGGTTACCGCCACACTTACTAAAGACTAGTAAGTGCAAGGCTATTTACCACCACCACCCCTACGTTAGCTATCTTACAACGCTGTTCTACTACCAAAAGAGTGACACAACCAACTCGTCACTTTACACCTTAGTACCCAAAAGACCCCTTCCAGCCAACTACTATGTTAGCACCTACTCCTATTTTACACCAAAAGCAAGGGGTATCAAAAGTCTACTACATCACTAGTATCTAACATGGGACTATTTCCATATACTCGTACACAGTGGAAACATCATGGGTGATAGACTGATTGCTGCCATTCTCCGGGTGCCTAAAACCTTGTATCTTCTTGTTCCACTCCTCAAATACTATCTCGGTGACCCCAGGCTGAATACTTCTACGATAGGTGACAAACATGAAAATATAGAAAGTATCGTGGACTCGTACTCAGAGCAGAGAAGGTGACCATCCCAGTTACCCTGAATACACAGAGTTCATATACACAGGAAAAACACAAACAAATAAAATCAGTAAAAACTGAGTAACACTACCACACCCCGTAAAAACTTATTTTCTCTTTAAAACCTTTGTTTCCAACAAATATTAACAATTATAATAAATCAGAATAGATCACACACCATTTACCTGTACCAAGAATTATCAAGAGATAATTAATATCATATACAAGATATTTCCAAATGAAGTCCACCACCACCACCCACCCACCCTATGTCCTTAAGTGTGCACACCCCCCTATTGAAAACTTCTGCCCAATAGGAGTAGATCATAGTGGCAGCTCCAATTCATTAGTAGGAGCTTATATTGTTGCCGGAACATCGGCTTGGCCTTAAAGGCTCTCACAAGAGGCATAGCCTTAGGATAACCATGATATCAACATTACACAATAATTTCCACCACACCACCACAAGAGGTTATCCTTAAACACATTTACAAACCATAAGTAAGATATCATAAACCAGCTTAAGCACAAGCAACACAAGTAGTAATTCACACATCAAGCTCACCCACTTGTAAAATCACCTTAATAACATCATAAAAATACCATTCAAGCTTCAATAAACCAGAATCAAACAATTTCCAAGAAACCACCTTAGAAAGCTTGAAAACTCATTTTGACCAAAATCGCTATTTACCAACTTAAATAACTTCCCAAAGTAGTCTCGGCCCTAAAGTTTAACCATGATCCAAGACCAACAAAACAAGTATCTCCCAAACATTTCAGCTCAAGATCAATTCGGAAACCTATTCAACCACTCAGAAAGGCTTAAAGCACATTTTCTCATTTTTAGCTTCTTTACCTTGTCTAACCGACTTAAATTTCTCCATTCGACTTGATTTTCAACCATAACCATATATTCACTATTCAAGACTACCCTCAAAATTTTAGCTCAAACCCATGTCGGAAACCCATCCAAACAATTCCTAAAGCTTAAAGCTCATTTTTCTCCATTTTCAAAGTTCCTTAGAGTTTTCCTACTTCCCAACCTTATTTCGACTTAATTTTCTAGGATAATCACTAACTATTCATCCCTAGTTTACTGTAAAAATTTTAAGAAAATAGGAGATAGGATTCGTAGGTAACCAAATAGAATGACTTAAGAAAGAAAATAAGCTTTAAAGGTGAAAATGATGTGCATAGATGTTACCTGTCCTCTCCTAGCCATTTTGGTGCTCTTATACCTTTATTATAGGTTGCTTGAACTCAAAATCCTCACCAACCAAGTCGCCCACCTTGGAGTTTGGCTTCCACTCCTTAAACTTGCCTTTTTCCTTGATTTTAGCTTAATTACTACCTTAGATTTGTGTTTCCAATGAAGGAGTGTTGTTGCCTAAGCTCCAATGGTGTTTTCTAGCTTAGGAGAAGCAGGGTAGATGAAGAAGAATGGCCACCTTGCTCACCTACCATGGCTGTAACACCCCAACCGCTAATCCTATGCTTACCGTCCAATCATCCCATAATCCAGAGTTACTCGCAGCGGAAATACTACTTACTACGGCGGGTGATACAACGCCGCTAACCGCCCATACGGCTAGCTAGGCTCACCTTACTTACAGTCACGGTCTGATGAACATAGTGTACCGAGTTACTAAGACATTACTTACTGATTACAAAAGATAGCAATATTACATTCCTGGATCACCGAGTATTTTAAGTGTATACTTACATCCCAATTCAACTTCCCAAAAGAATGAGTTTAATCACCTACTCATCTATACCAATTCACCATCCCTTTCTATATCCAAAAAGGTGTACCCCATGGTACACCGGCTATTCAAAAACTACAGCCATGTACTACTCAGTACACCAATCAACATTCAATGTTTACAATCCAAAAAGAAGACAAAAGAACTAGAACTAAGTCTTCACATCTTCATCCTTCGCGAGTACCTGCGTGTAGTAAAAATGGTGCCCCAAGGGGCTCAGCAAACGCTGCGTATAAACTCCGCATATACCGCGTGCTAGCTAGGGCACGCCGACTATTTGACGTCCACTAAACATGTTGTTCATTATTTACATACATACATGCTTTACATACATCATACAATCACGCTCAATACATTACACATTCCAAGGCAACAATACAATGACACACATCTTACTTACCTTCGCAAGGTTAGCCAAATTATGCATCCGGGTTAATCGGAATGCTTTTACTCTTTTACTCCTTGCTTACTTTTTTCTTACTTACACTTACATACTTTCATTTACTTTACTTACTCATTCTTACTTACTTACTCATACTCAAGTTAAGTCGTCGGGACCTCCGGCCCTGGGGACTACTCCGTCCCACCTCCGGGATTTACTTGACTCACCAATCCGGGATGCTACCCACTTAAGGGATTTGGGCCGCGGACCAGTTTAAGAGTTAGGAATTGGAGCCAACCTCTCGTGACTCCGCATCCTCACGCGTGGCCGAAACTATATCGGACTTCTACTCATTCCAATTTAATTACCAATTTAAGTTATGATGGTTAGCTTGTTAGGAATAAGTTAGAAGTCAATTCACACAAATAATCGGTCACAATGCAATACATCATACATACACACTTTCATTATTATCCATACATTTCATGAATTATACAAACTAAATTTAAAGACATCACACAACACTACATATTCACAAGTAAACATGATAACTCCGATTAGTGCATTTATCTTATTTGGTGATCAATTAGCACACAACACACAAATCAGAGTAACCAAGATAGCATACGGGGCATGAGGAATCCATACCGTTCACCGTCGTACGTGTTTCCAAACGTCCTTCCGGTGTCACAAATCAAATCCTATGATATACATACAATTGAATGATTAATCTAACTATTATTGATCTTAACTCAACTACTTTTGTGTTTACTAATCCATACTCACTAAGTCTTTACATTCCTTACACTTATATTTCATTTTACTTACTTTCCATTACTTGTCCATGGTTTACATACATATATATATACATATGTATAGGTGGGTATACATATATATATATATATATATACTAGTTATAAGCTTACTGTTTTTTTTTGTAAGTATTGGGCCGTCCGACCCACCGTCCGACCCAAGCCCTGGGTCGGACCATTCCAGTAGAGTTCGTCCTCTAAAATTCACCCTGTCTGACCCAGCACTATTCCGTCCGACCCATACACCTCTGGGTCGGACCATTCCAGAAAGTTTCGGTTCCATAGTCCAAGCTCTGTCCGACCCACGTCCGACTCACCCTCTGGGTCGGACGGAGTCAGAAACTTCGACGACGGAAATTTTTGCCTGTCCGACCCATGTCCGACTCACGGCCCAGGGTCGGACCTTTCCAGAAAGATTTGTTGTCGTTGCTTAAGCCCCGTCCGACCCACGTCCGACTCACCGCCTGGGTCGGACGAAGTCAGAACCTTGCTACAGATTTTATTTTTCTTTCCCAATTTCACCAATTGCTTCCCCAATCTTCCTACATACATCCTAGCATGTTTTTGTACAATTTAAACACTCTAAATCATGCTAATTCATTTCCTAACTCATTACACAATTCTATACTAACTTACTCACATAATTTTCCAAGTTTCTTTTCAACACTCACCTAGCTTCTTCTTCTAGTTGCATTTTGCCACAGTCTTCTATTCTAACTCTCTCCATTTATAGGTCCCTCTTCTAATGTCATTTCTAGAGTTCCTAATACATTACAATACATTATCTATCTCTCTCAACTTACCCTCTATCTATCCAAACCAAAATATGTTACAACACTCATTAGTCACCTAATCCCTAATACACTAAGTGTTCTAATCCTAGGCAAATTTTGCCATAGTCTCCCTTATATTTTTACACTCTCACCACATATTCTAGTTCACAATTCAACACTTATTTCACCTGTTTCAATAGACATCAATATACAAGCCTTCATACACAAAATTTCCAAATGCTATACACTACTAAAAATTCCTGCACACTACTTTTCATTCCCAATCTGTTTTGACAAGTTTTAAAATGTCTTTTAAGGTTTCAAAATACTTATATTCTCCTACACATTACACTACTAATACATTACCATTTTACAATACACAGTTTCATTTCTAAAAAAAAAAATCTGTTACATACTCATTTACAAAGCTACACAAGGATGAGCATCATTACCTTGATCCTCTTCTAGATTTTCTTTCTTCTTCTTGCTTCTTCTTTTCCTCTTCCTTCTTTCTCTCTCTCTACCGGTTTTGTAATCTCAATCCTCTAACATTATCACCCATACATACACACACATTCAATACTTAAATTAACCCTAACCATTATGTAAGTTCTAATATAGGTTTTAGGGTTTAGAAATGATATTACCTTCCAAGAGTACAAGAGCTGTTTGGGATAGCTCAAGAACAAGACTTCTCACTCTCCAAAGAAGCCAAAATCGGCTAGCATTAAAGAAGCAACAAGGGTTTAGCTTCAAATTCATTTTGCCCTTAAGGCCAGAAAACAATGAAGTTTTGAGAATATTTTTACCTTAAAAGAACAAGGAGAATGAGGTGGTTCTAATGGTGGTCTTGAAGCTCCAAATGCTCCATACCCATGGAGATGAAAGTTGTTGTTTTCGATTTTTGAAAAGATAGGAATGTAGCTCTTGAGGAGAGGATTCCAATGGTACAAGTTTTGTAATTTTTGGAGGAGATTTGAGGGGGTTACAAGAGGAGAGAAGATGGTATTTTGTGAGGTTCTCTTATTTCTCCATGGGAATCGCTGGAGGAGGAAGAAGAGAAGAAAAAGAGAGAGTGTGGGGGTGCTGGTTCACGTGAGAGAGAAGAGAGAATAGGGATAGGAGAGAGAGAATGTGAGAGTGTGAGAGTAATAAAGTAGAAAGTAGTAGTTTTATTACTTTTGTTGTTTTGTGAGTAAGGGGGAATTAATAGAGTGTGAGAGAGGGGTGTGGGATCGGACACACACAGACCCATAAGGGTTTTAAAAATTCTTTTTACATTATTGGACACATAAGTTTTGGTTATTTATGTTTCTACCCCACAACTTCCCGTTTTTGACAGTTTTTACTAATCTCTCGTTTTATTGATTTTATTGGTTCTAAAGCTTCACTAATATTTATTAATGGTTATTTAGTTGACCAAAATTGTTACGAGTCTATTTGACCCGCTTAAAGTCACGTTTTCCCGGTTACCTCGAAAAACGCGCTTTAAGGTTCGTTAGTGATTTTAATCCGTTTTAAGGATCCGTTTTCTTCGGGATTTGTTCCCTCATGATTATTTATACTTAATTAAGCCTCTAAATTACTTATTAGCCTAATTAATCACTATTTTTAATTACGGGGTATTTCAATCTACCCCCCTTAAGAAACTTTGCCCTCAAAGTTGTTTAAGGTTAATAGTTTTAGTAAATCTACTCATTAGGCAAACCAATTGCCATAATGCATCTTACTACCACCTATGAGGTGTTTACTCCATTCCACATTGCAAACATACACACTTCAAGAATCATACACCATTCGCATACACAATCCAATATTTCCATACATACCATTCCACATTCGCATTACACAGATACATTACACATACATACATTCGCATACCAATTCCACTTGCACTACATGTGCCATACCAAAACCTATTACAATGCCTACATACTAAGCAATGCTTATCCCGAAGCAATGCAAAAGCAAAAAGGCTCTACCCCCCTTAAAAGGGGTACGCCCCGTACCCGTATTACTAACACTAGACTAACTAGTCTATGAATAACTGTGGGTACTTAGCCTTCATGGCATCTTCCAACTCCCATGTCGCTTCTTCGACATCATGGTTAGACCATAGGACCTTCACCATTCGTATAGACTTATGGCGAGTGTCTCTGGTCTTCCTATCAAGGATTCTCACGGGGTTTCAGCATATCTCATGGTCGGCTCAATGGATAATCTCTCGGGCTCTAAGACATGAGAAGGATCAGCAATGTACTTCTTGAGTTGTGACACATGAAATACATCATGGACACGTCCAAGTCCTCAGGTAATGCTAACCTGTAGGCTACAGCTCCAACTCTTTCGGTGATAGTGTACGGCCCTACAAACTTTGGGCTCAGCTTGCCCTTTTGGCTAAATCGGAAGACACCCTTCATAGGTGAAACGTGCAAGAACACTTGGTCCCCACGGCGAACTCAAGGTCGCGTCGTCGCACATCCGCATAGGATTTCTGTCTATCTTGGGCTGCCTTCATATTAGCTCGAATCTGCTGAACTTCAGCTTGTACTTGTTCAAGGTATTCCGGTCCTATGATGACCGCTTCACTCGACTCATCCCAACACAAGGGTGTACGGCAAGGTCTACCGTATAGAGCTTGGAAAGGCGACATCTTAATCGAGGCGTGATAACTATTATTGTATGAGAACTCGATAAGGTGAAGCTTATCTAACCAACTCCCTGAAAGTCCAAGGCACATGCCCTAAGCATGTCCTCCAGTGTCTGGATGGTCCTTTCTGTCTGACCATCGGTTTGAGGATGGAAGGCGGTACTCAACTTCAATTCTGTACCCAACGCTTCCCGTGTGGCTCTCCAGTATCTCGAAAGAAATCTGGTGTCGCGGTCAGATACTATGGTTTTAGGGACTCCGTGATGTCTGATAATCTCCTTGTCGAATAGCTCAGCTAGCTTTACTACCTTCCAGGTGTCCTTCATCGGTATGAATCTGGCAACCTTGGTAAGGCGATCGACTACAACCCAGATCATGTTGAGTCCTCCCCTAGCAGGTGGGAGTCCTACAACAAAATCCATGGAGATATCATGAAATTTCCACTCCGGAACTGGCATCGATTGTACCATTCCGCCCGGTCTACGATGTTCAAATTTCACCTTTTGGCATGTTAAGCACCTCAATACAAATTCTGTCATATCTGATTTCATTCCAGACCACCAGAAGTACCTCTTCATGTCTTTGTACATCTTGGAGGCTCCCGGATGGACTGACAATGTGGAACAGTGTGACTCTCGCAGGATGCGATCCCTTAGCTCAGCATTGCTTCGGGGGACGCATAGCCTGCCATTCAACCGAATCAAACCATCTTCATGCAGCTTGAAGTCATACTTCTTCTTCTCAAACGTACCATTCTCGATCTTGTGTCTGATTTCGGTTAGGTAAGGGTCTCTCAACTGAGCGTCTCGCACCTCGTCAACCAAGCTAGAAGAAGCGAGTAGCGAATGGAGCGAGTGTGCTCGACGGCTCAGGGCGTCGGCTACAATGTTTGCCTTCCCTTCCTTATACTGCAAGTTGATGTCGTAATCTGAAAGAAATTCCATCCATCTTCTTTGTCTCAAATTCAGTTCTTTCTGTGTGAATACATACTGTAAGCTCTTATGGTCGGAGTAGATGGTGATGCTTACCCCATAGAGATAGTGTCGCCATATCTTCAAGGCGAAGACAATGGCTCCTAACTCTAAGTCATGTGTCGGGTAATTCTCCTCATGCTTTTTCAGCTGCGGGAGGCATAAGCTACAACCTTGCCATGCTGCATGAGTACGCATCCCATTCCTTTGCCTGATGCATCACAATATACCTCAAATCCCTCTGTGCCCTCTAGAAGAGTAAGGACGGGCGCTGAGGTCAATGAGTCTTTAAGGCTCTGAAATGATAACTCGCACTCGTCTGTCCATACAAACGGTGCATCTTTCTTCATCAATGTAGTCATGGGCTTAGCGACTTTCAAGAAGTCCTTTACAAATCTCCGGTAGTAACCGACTAGACCAAGAAAGCTCCTAATGTCGGTAACAGTCTTGGGTCTAGGCCATGATCGTACCGCTTCTATCTTAGAAGGGTCCACTGAGATACCTGCGCCGAGATGACATGTCCAAGGAATGATACCTGATCAAGCCAGAACTCGCATTTGGAGAACTTCGCATACAGCTGGTTCTCGCGCAGTGTCTCTAGTACTTTCCTCAAATGAATTTCATGTTCCTCTGGTGATTTGGAGTATACAAGTATGTCGTCGATGAAGACAACCACTGAAGTGTCCAACTGCTCACTGAATAGTCGATTCATGAGGTCCATGAATTTTGCTGGTGCATTTGACAAACCGAATGGCATCACTGTGAATTCGTAGTGGCCATATCTGGTACGGAATGCCGTTTTCTCAATGTCTTGTTCCTTGATTGCAATTTGATGATACCCAGAACGGAGGTAATCTTGGAGAAGACCGATGCTCCTTTCAGCTGGTCGAATAGGTCGTCGATGCGTGGCAATGGGTATTTATTTTTGACTGTGACCGCATTCAGCTCGCGGTAGTCAATGCAAAGTCGGAGGCTACCGTCCTTCTTCTTCACAAAGAGGACCGGTGCTCCCCAGGGTGATACGCTCGGGCGTATAAACCCTTTGTCGAGTAAGTCACGTAACTGCTCCTTCAGTTCTGTCATTTCTGCAGGTGCCATGCGGTACGGTGCCCTAGCAATGGGACCGGTACCTGGCAAAAGGTCAATTTCGAATTCCACTGCTCTCGGTGGTGGCATGCCGGGTAGCTCCTTAGGGAATACATCAGGGAATTCAGATACTATCGGTACATCGTCACTGAACTCTGGATCTCTCTCCAGGTCTTGTACATAACACAGGTACACTTCTTGGCCCTTTCTGAGCTCCCGGTACATAGCCATAGCAGATATAAGTGTGGTCGAAGGCTCTCTCGGTCTCTGGCGGTAAGATACGGTAACCCCAAAGGACTCTTGAGCAGCAAACGATGCTCGGCGCAGAGGATTCTACCCTTGTGCCGCTCCAACCAATTCATTCTGATGATTAAGTCGAATCCCAATCCATTGAATTCGATGAAGGTAATGGGAAACGCTTCGTTTTTTATTTTGATGGTGGCTGATTGGTAGTATTTAGTGCACTTTACTCGCTCCTTCGATGGGAGAGTAACCATGAAGTTCGGTAGCTCATCCGCATCTAGCTTCAACCTCTTCACGAAAGATGGTGATACGAAAGTGTGAGAGGCGCCGGAGTCGAATAACACATTGGCATCAATGCCATTCACTGGGAATGTTCCCGTTAAGATGGTGCCGCTTCTGCCGGCTTGTGCTTCGGTGAGGATGCTCAGGTTACCTTCGGTACCGAGTCCACAACCTATTGGATTCACAATTGGATAAGTATTGATGGTGGACACAAGTGGAATTAAATCAACACTGCTCTTTATTGATAAACCAACCATCATACATACCGTGTCTCTAATACACGTTACTAATAGATTACATGATACTATGAATTTAATACTTTCTAAAGGTAAGGTTCAGGCGTCCTGGTTTCATGTGTGTGGCATTGATTATTGCCGGTGGTGCCGTATTCAGCTTGATCTTGTTGATCCCGTGATACAGCATCCTAGAGTTTCCACCCATGATTAGGACATCTCCTGATCGCAATACCAATTTCTCTGCGAGGTCCACACGCTTCTGCTCGCTATACATAAATACGGCATCATCACCAATGGACCAAGACACTACGGGCACTCCTTGTTCAAGAGATTCTGCTGTCTCGTCCTTGTCTTGGTGTAACCCAAGTCGTCCTTCTTTCTCGTAGAAGTTGACAATACATTGGTCCGCTTCAAGTGTGGGGATCGGTTCATGTTCGCATTGTTGTGCAAGTTCTACTGCTTGTGTGATGAGTGTCTGAAACTCTGGTGGTATTGTCGGTGGCGTCGCTCCATCTTGTGCTCGTGTCTCCTGGTATGTCTTGGTATAAGGATTCCAGTCCTTTCCCAAGCACATCATTTTTAGCTTCATCTTCGCTCCACCGGGGAATTCGGGTGTATAAAATCCTCCTTGACCCGTTCCTAGTTCGTTGCACCGTCGAATGATTGAGATTTGTGCTTCGGGTGTCAGGTATCCCCTCAATAAGATCATACCTGGCCGGATGACCTGACACTGTTCGTTGGTCTAGTAGTGGTTGGTGATGTCGATCTCTTCTTGATTCAGGTTTACCGGTATCGGATAACAGATACTAAAGCTTCCTATGGTTATAAATTTCATCTACGGTGAGTATTAATTTCGACTATTTCTTTTCATGCTTAATACACACTTCGGTTTACTTACTCATGCATTCACTCGTACATTACTCTAATACTTAGGCATGCTACTTCAAGGATTAAAGGTTTAGATTATTACCTGGGCCGGACTTAGAACCGGACCCATCACGGTCTATGACATGAAGGACAGGCTACCTCTGAGGTGCACCCCTCGGAGGTCCCCGGGATCCCTGTCCCTGTGGTGCCTGCTGGGTCGGTGCATCGCCAGATGCAACCTCCTTGCCTTCTCTTTGTTTGTAGTTCTGGAAGCTCCCCTTTTGCTTCCCATTCTCTGGGCACTTGTTCGCTGTGTGTCCCAGCTTCTGGCAGTTATAGCATTTGATGTCTCTCCCATAGCAGTCCTTACCAGGATGGTCCTGGTTGCACTTTCTGCACACATAGGTGCGGCCGTCGGAGAAGTTTTTGGCGGAACCGGAGCTAGAACCTGAGGTTTAGAGGGTTAGCACATGTGTGCGTGGATATACTAGATACATTACTTGTACGATTACGATTTAGGAATAGAAGTTTACCCTTTGGTGGGTGTGATCTCAGTGGCTTTGCTGCCACCGGTGCAGAATAACCAAGCTGAAGAAGCTCAACTGGTTTGCCCTGCTCAGCATGGGCACTGCTCTCACTCGGGGATTTCTTTTGGGATTGCTGAAAGAAATTTCCCTTCTTCTTTTTCTAGCTCTTCCCCTGGTTCCGCTCCTCAGTACTGGTGTTTTTGTTGTTGGCTTTGCGCTTCAGCGCGGTCTCTTCATCCCTTAATTGGCAAGTGATTTCAACGCGAGAAGCCGCGTGATAACACTCCTGAAATCTCAGGTATTAGCCGGGATCCTTATTTAAGAAAAGATGAGGAAAGGTTCAAGGAATTCAAGGAATTTAAGGAATTGAAATGGTACTAAGGGTTAACCGATATTTACCTGAAGGGAGGTAAATCTGGTGTAGCCCATACCGTACCGTAGGCGATGGCTCAGACCGCCATAGAAGCGATCGACCAACACCTGGCCGGTGTATCCTAGATCAGGGAGAAGACGGAGAATGGAAGTGAAGGTGCGGTAGTACTCATCCACAGACATCTTGTCTGTCATCTTCAAGGCATCTAGCTCTAGCCTTTTCTTAGTCTTTACGTGCTCTGGATAGTACTTGGATCGGAGGAGTGATGCAAAAGACTCCCAATCGAATGTGGGGTCGCTGACGTGCTCATGCTTGATTAGCTTCCACCAATCCATTGCAGCATCCTTCAGATAATAAGCAGCAACTCTGACTCGAACTCCAGCAGGAGCTTCGAGGGTTTCGAACGCCGTCTCCATCTCGGAGATATAGGCTTCGAGCTTAGCTGGATCACTCTCGCCCCTAAAGCAAGGAGGGCGGAGTTCCGCTACAGCTTTTACCCAGTTCGCTTCTCTGGGTGGCGGGGGAGGGATTGGCCCCGCTTGAGTTTGTTGGTTCTGTTGGGTTTGTTGCACGGCTTGGATTACTTGTGGTAGCATCTGTGCTACCGTGGCGGCGACGATCTCAGCTATCGTCTGCGCGCTGGGTCTGTCATTGCCCCCTCCTCTAGGGCGACCTGGACCTCTTCCTGACATCTGAATATTTAACAGTTACGTTAGGCTCCGCAAGATATGACTCAAAGGTCTTGGAATTTAAGCAAGGTATCATTCCTAAGAACGTCAAGGGTATCCATTGTTAACAACGGTAGCTCCTAGTTAGGTTTCTAAGTATCCGTCTTAAGACGGTTGAAATCCTAACTCGGTAATCCCCTATGCTCGGTAACTAAGGACATCAGAGCGTTACTACGCTCTGATACCACTTTTTGTAACACCCCAACCGCTAATCCTATGCTTACCGTCCAATCATCCCATAATCCAGAGTTACTCGCAGCGGAAATACTACTTACTACGGCGGGTGATACAACGCCGCTAACCGCCCATACGGCTAGCTAGGCTCACCTTACTTACAGTCACGGTCTGATGAACATAGTGTACCGAGCTACTAAGACATTACTTACTGATTACAAAAGATAGCAATATTACATTCCTGGATCACCGAGTATTTTAAGTGTATACTTGCATCCCAATTCAACTTCCCAAAAGAATGAGTTTAATCACCTACTCATCTATACCAATTCACCATCCCTTTCTATATCCAAAAAGGTGTACCCCATGGTACACCGGCTATTCAAAAACTACAGTCATGTACTACTCAGTACACCAATCATCATTCAATGTTTACAATCCAAAAAGAATACAAAAGAACTAGAACTAAGTCTTCACATCTTCATCCTTCGCGAGTACCTGCGTGTAGTAAAAATGGTGCCCCAAGGGGCTCAGCAAACGCTGCGTATAAACTCCGCATATACCGCGTGCTAGCTAGGGCACGCCGACTATTTGACGTCCACTAAACATGCTGTTCATTATTTACATACATACATGCTTTACATACATCATACAATCATGCTCAATACATTACACGTTCCAAGGCAACAATACAATGACACGCATCTTACTTACCTTCGCAAGGTTAGCCAAATTATGCATCCGGGTTAATCAGAATGCTTTTACTCTTTTACTCCTTGCTTACTTTTTTCTTACTTACACTTACTTACTTTCATTTACTTTACTTACTCATTCTTACTTACTTACTCATACTCAAGTTAAGTCGTCGGGACCTCCGGCCCTGGGGACTACTCCGTCCCACCTCCGGGATTTACTTGACTCACCAATCCGGGATGCTACCCACTTAAGGGATTTGGGCCGCGGACCAGTTTAAGAGTCAGGAATTGGAGCCAACCTCTCGTGACTCCGCATCCTCACGCGTGGCCGAAACTATATCATACTTCTACTCATTCCAATTTAATTACCAATTTAAGTTAGGATGGTTAGCTTGTTAGGAATAAGTTAGAAGTCCATTCACACAAATAATCGGTCACAATGCAATACATCATACATACACACTTTCATTATCATCCATACATTTCATGAATTATACAAACTAAATTTAAAGACATCATACAACACTACATATTCACAAGTAAACATGATAACTCCGATTCGTGCATTTATCTTATTTGGTGATCAATTAGCACACAACACACAAATCAGAGTAACCAAGATAGCATACGGGGCATGAGGAATCCATACCGTTCACCGTCGTACGTATTTCCAAACGTCCTTCCGGTGTCACATATCAAATCCTATGATATACATACAATTGAATGATTAATCTAACTATTATTGATCTTAACTCAACTACTTTTGTGTTTACTAATCCATACTCACTAAGTCTTTACATTCCTTACACTTATATTTTTTACTTACTTTCCATTACTTGTCCATGGTTTACATACATATATATATACATATGTATAGGTGGGTATACATATATATATATATATACTAGTTATAAGCTTACTTTTTTTTTGTAAGTATTGGGCCGTCCGACCCACCGTCCGACCCAAGCCCTGGGTCGGACCATTCTAGTAGAGTTCATCCTCTGAAATTCACCCTGTCTGACCCAGCACTATTCCGTCCGACCCATACACCTCTGGGTCGGACCATTCCAGAAAGTTTCGGTTCCGTCGTCCAAGCTCTGTCCGACCCACGTCCGACTCACCCTCTGGGTCGGACGGAGTCAGAAACTTCGACGACGGAAATTTTTGCCTGTCCGACCCATGTCCGACTCACGGCCCTGGGTCGGACCTTTCCAGAAAGATTTGTTGTCGTTGCTTAAGCCCCGTCCGACCCACGTCCGACTCACCGCCTGGGTCGGACGAAGTCAGAACCTTGCTACAGATTTTATTTTTCTTTCCCAATTTCACCAATTGCTTCCCCAATCTTCCTACATACATCCTAGCATGTTTTTGTACAATTTAAACACTCTAAATCATGCTAATTTATTTCCTAACTCATTACACAATTCTATACTAACTTACTCACATAATTTCCAAGTTTCTTTTCAACACTCACCTAGCTTCTTCTTCTAGTTGCATTTTGCCACAGTCTTCTATTCTAACTCTCTCCATTTATAGGTCCCTCTTCTAATGTCATTTCTAGAATTCCTAATACATTACAATACATTATCTATCTCTCTCAACTTACCCTCTATCTATCCAAACCAAAATCTGTTACAACACTCATTAGTCACCTAATCCCTAATACACTAAGTGTTCTAATCCTAGGCAAATTTTGCCATAGTCTCCCTTATATTTTTACACTCTCACCACATATTCTAGTTCACAATTCAACACTTATTTCACCTGTTTCAATAGACATCAATATACAAGCCTTCATACACAAAATTTCCAAATGCTATACACTACTAAAAATTCCTGCACACTACTTTCTCATTCCCAATCTGTTTTGACAAGTTTTAAAATGTCTTTTAAGGTTTCAAAATACTTATATTCTCCTACGCATTACACTATTAATACATTACCATTTTACAATACACAGTTTCATTTCTAAAAAAAAAAAATTTGTGAGCATCATTACCTTGATCCTCTTCTAGATTTTCTTTCTTCTTCTTGCTTCTTCTTCCTCTTCCTTCTTCTCTCTCTCTACCGGTTTTGTAATCTCAATCCTCTAACATTATCACCCATACAACACACATTCAATACTTAAAATTAACCTAACCATTATGTAAGTTCTAATATAGGTTTTAGGGTTTAGAAATGATATTACCTTCCAAGAGTACAAGAGCGGGTTTGGGATAGCTCAAGAACAAGACTTCTCACTCTCCAAAGAAGCCAAAATCGGCTAGCATTCAAAAGAAGCAACAGGGTTTAGCTTCAAATTCGTTTTGCCCTTAAGGCCAGAAAACAATGAAGTTTTGAGAATATTTTTACCTTAAAAGAACAAGGAGAATGAGGTGGTTCTAATGGTGGTCTTGAAGCTCCAAATGCTCCATACCCATGGAGATGAAAATTGTTGTTTTCGATTTTTGAAAAGATAGGAATGTAGCTCTTGAGGAGAGGATTCCAATGGTACAAGTTTTGTAATTTTTGGAGGAGATTTGAGGGGGTTACAAGAGGAGAGAAGATGGTATTTTGTGAGGTTCTCTTATTTCTCCATGGAATCGCTGGAGGAGGAAGAAGAGAAGAAAAAGAGAGAGTGTGGGGGTGCTGGTTCACGTGAGAGAGAAGAGAGAATAGGGATAGGAGAGAGAGAGAATGTGAGAGTGAGAGTAATAAAGTAGAAAGTAGTAGTTTTATTACTTTTGTTGTTTTGTGAGTAAGGGGGAATTAATAGAGTGTGAGAGAGGGGTGTGGGATCGGACACACACAGACCCATAAGGGTTTTAAAAATTCTTTTTACATTATTGGACACATAAGTTTTGGTTATTTATGTTTCTACCCCACAACTTCCCGTTTTTGACAGTTTTTACTAATCTCTCGTTTTATTGATTTTATTGGTTCTAAAGCTTCACTAATATTATTAATGGTTATTTAGTTGACCAAAATTGTTACGAGTCTATTTGACCCGCTTAAAGTCACGTTTTCCCGGTTACCTCGAAAAACGCGCTTTAAGGTTCGTTAGTGATTTTAATCCGTTTTAAGGATCCGTTTTCTTCGGGATTTGTTCCCTCATGATTATTTATACTTAATTAAGCCTCTAAATTACTTATTAGCCTAATTAATCACTATTTTAATTACGGGGTATTTCAATCTACCCCCCTTAAGAAACTTTGCCCTCAAAGTTGTTTAGGTTAATAGTTTTAGTAAATCTACTCATTAGGCAAACCAATTGCCATAATGCATCTTACTACCACCTATGAGGTGTTACTCCATCCACATTGCAAACATACACACTTCAAGAATCATACACCATTCGCATACACAATCCAATATTCCATACATACCATTCCACATTCGCATTACACAGATACATTACACATACATACATTCGCATACCAATTCCACTTGCACTACATGTGCCATACCAAAACCTATTACAATGCCTACATACTAAGCAATGCTTATCCCGAAGCAATGCAAAAGCAAAAAGGCTCTACCCCCTTAAAAGGGTACGCCCGTACCCTATTACTAACACTAGACTAACTAGTCTATGAATAACTGTGGGTACTTAGCCTTCATGGCATCTTCCAACTCCCATGTCGCTTCTTCGACATCATGGTTAGACCATAGGACCTTCACCATTCGTATAGACTTATGGCGAGTGTCTTGGTCTTCCTATCAAGGATTCTCACTGGGGTTTCAGCATATCTCATGGTCGGTCAATGGATAATCTCTCGGGCTCTAAGACATGAGAAGGATCAGCAATGTACTTCTTGAGTTGTGACACATGAAATACATCATGGACACGTCCCAAGTCCTCAGGTAATGCTAACCTGTAGGCTACAGCTCCAACTCTTCGGTGATAGTGTACGGCCCTACAAACTTTGGGCTCAGCTTGCCCTTTGGCTAAATCGGAAGACACCCTTCATAGGTGAAACGCGTAAGAACACTTGGTCGCCCACGGCGAACTCAAGGTCGCGTCGTCGCACATCCGCATAGGATTCTGTCTATCTTGGGCTGCCTTCATATTAGCTCGAATCTGCTGAACTTCAGCTTGTACTTGTTCAAGGTATCCAGTCCTATGATGACCGCTTCACTCGACTCATCCCAACACAAGGGTGTACGGCAAGGTCTACCGTATAGAGCTTGGAAAGGCGACATCTTAATCGAGGGTGATCACTATTATTGTATGAGAACTCGATAAGGTGAAGCTTATCTAACCAACTCCCCTGAAGTCCAAGGCACATGCCCTAAGCATGTCCTCCAGTGTCTGATGGTCCTTTCTGTCTGACCGTTGGTCTGAGGATGGAAGGCGGTACTCAACTTCAATTCTGTACCCAACGCTTCCCGTGTGGCTCTCCAGTATCTCGAAAAAATCTGGTGTCGCGGTCAGATACTATGGTTTTAGGGACTCCGTGATGTCTGATAATTCCTTGTCGAATAGCAACTGCATTGATAATCATTACAAATAGTAAGGAGGTGTGAATAGTTGTGAATAGTAACCGAGATATTTCTCTCCTTTCTTGATATTTTTGGCCACCACCTTAGGCCATG
Source organism: Limonium bicolor (assembly GCA_023374045.1). Taxonomy (NCBI): domain Eukaryota; kingdom Viridiplantae; phylum Streptophyta; class Magnoliopsida; order Caryophyllales; family Plumbaginaceae; genus Limonium; species Limonium bicolor. Next base: position 307,983,893 of record CM041777.1, on the reverse strand, counting down.
TTTGGCTTGAGCTTTTCATGGGTATTAAGACTATATATGTAGGTATGTTAATACTAGTGTGGGTTATCAAGTTTCAGGAATTTCCTCGGGTCACTTCTGAGCCCTTCCGAAGCCTCGTTTGCCCAGAACCACTGAATACTGAAAAATGTAACTGGATTGTCTTATATTAAAAGAAGAAAGATATGATTGTTTCTTCCCTCAAAACACTCTCAAAAGTATCTAACACTCTTCCTAAGGTTGATAACCACTCTTAGTTCCTGAGAATTTAGCGGGTGGTTCCCGGGAAACTAGAGTTTCTAATGTTCACCATGCACTTTCAACTAACTAGAACCTTCTCCATCCTTAGAAATTAGGATTTTCTAAGGTTTACAACTAAGTAGGGTGCTAATCACAGTTTAAGAAATTTGGGGTATTACACACTGCCACTGAAGATAAAAGACAAAAGGTGAAAGCGATGGGTTGCTTCTTCTTGGGCACGGTCGTAGTGAAGGACCCGACTTGTAACCTTGCATACAAGTGATCATGAGAATGTCTCTTGCAACACCACCTTGTCACCTTGCAGACAAGGGATCCCACCTTTATTGCCGAAACACTTTAGTGAGCACGTTAATTGACAATGATAGTATACTATCATCAAAACTACAAGAACTTGATTTAACAATCATATTGATTGGTCTATAATCCTCTATTCTGATCGCGGCCAGGCTTTTGAAATTAGGGGTCATATTAATTGCAACCTTAGGGCACCTTTCTAGAATTGAAAAACTCCATAAATGTGTGGGAAAATTCAGTACCTATAATATGCCAAACGCCTCTAATTAATTAGATTGAAGTTTAAACCATCATACCCAGGCTTTATTTCGACACTCCAAACTGTATTCTTAATCTTAGCTTTGAAGGGCGCGGACTGTGAGTTGGGTTGCCTCCAGGTACCAGCCGTTGAGTACATAAATTCCAGGTACCTCATTTTCGACTGTTTTGATTGAGGTGGGAACAGTACTCATGTAATTGTATGGCACTACAACCGAAAAAGTGATATGATGATGAGGTAGGTGGTCAATACATGTGTTTTCTATGCTATTCACAATCTTACGCTGTCCATGTCTGTCTGGAGTCTCCCCCACCCTTTGAGTTACCATATATGTATACATTCCTTCAAGTGCAAGGCTGGAAATGTTTCCCCGTTTCTGCTTTGCATTATCATCATGGCATGAATGATTACAGTTTTGTCGTTCTATCAGATTCTTGACGTGACGTTGATTGAGAGTCAACTGCTACCTAGCTTTCTCGATCGATCAAATTAAATTAGTGAATTACAATATGTACAGGTTTTGATAAAAAGTTTGAATTCGACAGTTTCTTCAATAATTAATTACTTCTGTCAGATTTATTCTTGTCCTGCCAACTCTGCTGGTGAGTGAGATGGGAGTCCAGATTCAGCTATATATAACAATCAAATGAAGCTCAAACTTCAGGTGGATTGATGATTTTATAGATTGATGTATATTTTATGTTCTTACTTTATACCACAGCAAATATTATAAGATATAAAAGGAAATCTAGTTGAGCTTCCGATTATATAGAGAATATTTGGAAGATAAAAATTGAATGACACACCTTTGTCAAAGTCTACAGTCAGTCAAGTGAGTCAGCAGGCTTCTTTCTTTTGTAGCTTGACAACAATGCACAACCAACCAACAAGCCAGATACAACTGTAGCATAACATTATTATAATCCCAAAAGTGATCAGTTTCTCAATCAAAGTGTCATAGTTCAAGCCGTCCTTCTCTGCGAACTATAAGCTGCTACTGCTGCTGCTTCCTACTGTTATATAAATTAATTATATACCATTCTATGATTCCTATATCATTAATAATGTCCGAATTGAAAATGAATTGAGACTGGTGAACATTTTGGTTGTTGTTATTGTCCTTCCTGGAAAAGAGAATGCGCTTTTATAATCCGTCTTTATCATTTTAAAAGACATTACCCAAACAAGGAATAACAGTATTGCTGAAAACTACCATACAAACAGTTCAATCACACATGCTACTACTGTGCTTGCTTTATCTCAGTTTTCAGTAAAGTTCCAGCAATTTTACCAACTAAACAGCTACAGCCTGCACGCAGCAGGAATTGAAGGAGTAGTACATATAAGGCACCTGCAACACAACAGGTGGAAGATAAAAGCTATAGTAATACTGTTAATTTGTTTGTACGTAGGACAAGTCATCAAAAGAGCATTGATTGATGGAAAGAATGGTGATCAGGTGGGCAGAAAAAAAAGGAAATGTGAAGGGAAAGGTACAAAGGGGCTGTTTTCTTACGGTGCGTTCGTTGCTCATTACGTTTACTGGTGAGATACAGATGTCACTTTATTATTTGCTATGGCTTAATAACGGGACTCATATAAAGTGTACTTTAGTTGAGGTGTCAAATGGTAACTAGTTAATCACCCACGAATATCTAAACACAGGTTTTACCTGCTTTTCAATTTTTTGTTCGCGGTTAGCGAAAAACCCCTTAATTACTTTTAGGTGCTGTTCGTTAAAAGGCGGCAATCGTGGCATCTACCATTAAGCTTGGTGTAGTTACTTTGTGAGATTGGTTAACAAATGAAGAGGGGATATGTGGCTTTAGTTATGGTTTGAGTGAGACCAAATATTTAAATGGACAAATAACATGTTAACATGTGTAAAGTAAAATAGACATTAATGTCACATTCATCTCCATTGGGAGACTAATCTCTAAAATGAACGCAGCCTTAAGAGGTTGTTCGCTCACCGCGTCCAAACGCGGGAATACTCGCGTTTGCATAAAGCTGCAAATCGTCACTATAGTTAACCAATAAAAACAATTTACATGCTTTTTGCAGTGAGTAGTTAGATTTTAACTAATCAAACATTGACACTTGTCCATCAACATTAACAAAAAGTAGATAAATCTCTACTCGCGGGGATGGAACAGGGCCTAAAACCGTGGGTAAGGCAAGCATGGCAAAAGCCTTAAGTTCCCGACTGAGTTGGTCATCTTCTTTTATTACGTTACCCTGTTAATTTGCTCGGTCCATTATTGGGAAACTTGGTCCCAACCATATACTTCATTGTTTTTTTCTCCTTCTTTACCACTTTGGTGTTTCGAGCTTATTTCTCTTACTTTACCGGTGCATGAAAATAAATATAACAATAGTAGTACTAGTATTTATAAACGTGTAAAAATCTAAAAGCTAAGCAGAGATCACAATGGATGACAGGTGTCTGTTTCACCCGATCATCGATCCATTTTTTTATCCGTAAAAAACGGGTGAAATAGATGACGGGTGAAACGAGTTCGGGTGATGGATCGGGTTGGATGAAAAAATTTCACCCAGTCACTCGACCCGTTCACCCAACCCGCCACCCGCATACATATATATTTTAAAAAATACTTATTTCATGGTTAATTCTCTATGTTTTGAGTATGTTGTTGATATAGTATGTTATTAACAAATATGGATGTTTTAAAGCAAAAATTAAGCTTGTATAGGTGTTACAAAATAAAAGTATATGCTGAAAAAAACGGGTGATACCCGTTTCACCAAACACGGATGAAATGCGGGTGAAACAGGTGAGAAATACATGCTGAAAAAAAATGGGTGAAGGGTTCCCGTTGACATCCCTACAGCTCAGGACACACTCTAGCCAATCACGATCAGAGTAGGAAGCCTTGAAGTTTGACAAACTTATTAATTGTAAATGTGATATCTAAGACAATCTTTGGAGAGTCTCGAGTCTGATTCATCATGACTCAATATTAATTGTAAATTTGATCTCTAGAACACAACATTTCTTCGATGACACCTATTCAACAAAAAAAAGAAAAGTTTTTTTAAAAAATAAAAACAAACAAAAGAAGTTATTATGAACAATGTATATGGTAGTTTTTAGGAGATCCCATGCTCATTTTAGATCGTCTCATATGGTTTTAATGACCACTATAAATTAGTAATTCATCATCTTTACATATAGTTGGAAAACTAGCCCTAAGTTTAATTGCCTAGAGAGAATATCTTTCACGGATTGAGGTAATAAGTTGATTAGATGATGGCAGACCAGTAGGGTAGCTGGTACAAGTAAAAGGTAAGGAAAATAAGCCCATAACAGTCGTAGCAGCTACAAAGTGGGAGTAAAAGAAGAAAAAGGAGAAGATACTACAACAAAAAAGGTAGAGGCGAGGGTATATATGTATGTTTCTAAATTATTTGAATGAAAGCTAGCTATGGGTAGTACAAGTACTGTGCCGTAGCAATTATGTCAAATTATGGTAGTAGTGTGGTTAGGTGTTTTCACCTTTTTTTTTTACTTACCCTAGCTATATGTGGTGTGGTGGGATTGGGGACATGAATATGTGTCGGCAAAAGGAGAATGATGTATGCACGGTATATGAGGAGGTATGGTAACATGACTGCTTACCTGCTAAAGTAGTAGTAACAATTATTAGTAGATAGTAGTAAGTATTCTCCATTTGCACATGCACGCGGCATTCAATATAAATGGATTGGTTTAAATTTTACAATCCGTTTATTTAATTATTAGATTAGTTTTGATATATGTGAATGGGCAGGTCAAGCAATATGAATAGTTCAATCAACTGACCAAAATCAATTAGCTGAAACAGCAAACTCGATTAAAAGAAAATCAAACTCAAAACATAAGCTAAAAGTTAATACAAATCAGGATTATAACAAGTAGCTAGCTTAATCGGGCAAAGTTTGTACATGGTTCCAGATCTAAAATTGTGTTTGGTTCAGCTGATTAGAATGTGTGGGACACATGTTCATTGGTAAGGTGGACAATGTAAGTGTGGGTGACTGTTCATGAAAAAGCGCAGGTTGAGGTATACCATTGAAATGTTAACATCAACAAGAATCACATGCTACACACAGGACATTATTATTTCAGGTCAATTATAACATGTAGTTTTTTCATTTGGTTTCCATTATTAAGTGATGATGCCCATTTGTCTGGTTCTCGTCCAGTCGTTGGTGTGAATGTTGTGTAGCTCTTAGTACGACCTTGAAATGTATAGTTCTTACGCAATATAGAACATTTATATTTTAAAACAACAGTTAAATGTTAAAAGGACTTCTTTATTAGTATCTTATTGCATCTTGCAATCATAAGGGTCATAGGAAACGGACATACTGAAAACTACTATCACTACCAGAATTAATATAGGTTTTTGGTACATGTCACCATGGTGTAACAAAGATTAATTATTTATATAATGATTTTTATTTATTATTGAAAGTTATATTGTTACTAAAAATATGATTTTATAACAATTATACTGTTATTATAGTCGACTCAAAATTTTTAACGTTTTTAGATTGTCTTTGATAACGAAATACTTATCACTAATAAAAATATATGATAATGATGTTTAAGTCTTTATTGTTATAAAAAAATTCTAGTTTTTGCTAGTTTATTTTTCATATTGAAGAAGAATTGTATTTTTTTTTTTTGAGAAACTTTGAAACCTTATATATAACTAATACAATACAAATAGTGTCCAGAAAGGAACATGAACTCCTTTCCAAATTTAAATCTTATTAAAAGCCTTATTATACATCTTAGCAACGAGAAAGGTAGGGAGATTGAAAGTTTCATATTTTGAATTCAACCATACATATCTAAAGAATAACAAAGATTTTTGAAAGCCAGCAAATCCTGCTTCCCGCCTTCTTCAGTCAACTCATTCCCAAAAATTCTTTCCTTCATCTCTTCACGGATATTGTCAAAGCAGATACAGTAGATACCTTCACTAAGTGCAAGTTCTACTGCAATTCGAGCTGCCTTTATCACCGCCAAATGCACCTTACAGGTGCTACATAAAATCTTGTTGAAAGCTAACACTGGAGTTCCTGTCGAATTTCTCAGAAGCCAGCCAATCTGTATCAGACAATCTTTCTTATTAAAGACTTCAATACAGATAGAGATAATACCTGTCAGAGGAGGCCGCCAGGGAGACAAATCCAATACAAGGTTGTTTTAGGGAATTGGAGTCAATGTACGCTGCAATGAACGCTTGATTATACTCAATGATAGTCCACCAAGCCAGGGTAGAATCATGTCTATACCTGTTTCTTGCATCATAAATCACCCACATCATATTGGTCACTTCAGACATCTTACTGTTTCCCTACTTTTTTGCTTTAAAAAAAACCAATTAATGATGGCTTCATTATCAGAAGGAGGGATATCCTGGATATCAAGAATAGTAGTCCACAAGGAGGCAACATCACAACATCTAAAGAAACAATGAACTTGGGATTCTCTATCACCACAAAAGAAGCATTCAGAAGGGCCCTGAGTACTCTTCCCAATATTACCTTGACAAGCAGTTATACCATTGAGAAATTTTCAAAGAACTAACCTTGCTCTCGGAGGGTAAAAAGAGGGAAGGATCTTCTTTTTGATGTAGAAGCATTGATTGTCAGATGAAGACTGACCCTGAGTCTGGGATTGTTGAAGTAATTGGAGCCCCAATTTAACATTGTAGGATTTGTCCTTTGTCAAGCACCAAATCCATTGATTATCCTGAAGAGTGATACTAGACTTGAGGAGAGGTAAGTTTGGCACCAATGATTTCCAAATTGGACTATCCTTATAAGATGGACTAGCTTGGGTTATGCAACTATTAGGAAAATACAAACTTTTCAGAGTAGCCGCCAACATAGAGCTAGGTTGCGTTAGAACCCTCCATAACTGCTTCGTGAGTAATGCTTTATTGAAATCCTCCAAAGCTTTGAATCATAATCCTCCCATATCATTTTCTTTACAAACCTTCCTCCATTTCAACCAGTGCATTGACTTAGTGCTCTTATGCCCTCCCCACCAAAAAACTAGAGATGATGGAGATTAGCTTATTAATAATGGTTTAAGGGAGAAGACAAAGAGACATCGTATAATAGGGGATAGCTTGTAGAACACTCATCACCATAATAGATCGAGCAGCTTGAGACATAGGCTTAATCCAAGAGGAGATTCTCTTCTGGACTGTTGTAATGATATACTCATAAATCTGAGATTTGTTCCTCCCGATCTTCAAGGGGAGATCCAAATATCTAGAGAAAAACGGAACTTCAGAAACTCCCAAAGCATTTGAGAACTGCATTCTTAGAAGCGGCAACAATTTCTTACTAAACACAATCTCAGATTTCTCCAAGTTCACTTGGTGACCTAATGCAAGGAGAAACTTGTTCACACTGTCGTGCAAGAAGTTAACATTAATTTTCCAACGAGGCCACCCCAAAGAAGATGATATCATCCGCAAAAGCTAAATGAGATATAGAAGGACCCCTTTGCTTCATTTTATACCTTTGTAATCATCTTTCATGTCAGAGTGATTAAGAAAACTAGTTAAGGCTTTCTAAAGTAGAATAAATAGAAGAGGAGACAAAGGATCTCCTTGTCTAATATCTCTCGTCTGACGAAAGAGGTGACCAGGAGACCCATTGAGAAGGATAGCACATCTGACTGAAGAGATACAAGTCATAACATGTGTGAGCCAATTAGGTGGAAAGCCCATAGCACTCAGAATCTTATAGATGGAACTCCATTCTATCCTATCATATACTTTACTCAAGTCAGTTTTCAAGGAAAAAAAAACCTTTTTTGAAGCTTGACTCCTCCCCATGAAATGAAGTAATTCCCCAGCAAGAATGATATTATCAGTGATCAACTGACCCTTAACCAAACCAGATTGATTCTCTGAAATAATCGACGGAAGCATCTTTTGAAGTCTTCTAGCCAAGACTTTAGAAACAATTTTATAAGTGAAGTTACACAAAGCAATTGGTCTAAAATTTCTTATAGCCACAACTCCTTTAGTTTTTGGAATAAGAGTGATGAAGTAATCATTTGAACCCATCAGGTATAGCTTCTCCGCTGAGTATAGCTAACACCGAATCTGAAAGTTAAGAGCCTACAATTTGCCAATAAGTTTTGAAGAATTTTCCATTGAAACCATCTGGACCAGGAGATTTGTCTACCCCAAGAAGTTTAGCTGCCTCTACCACCTCTGACACAGAGTAAGGAGAATTCAGCTCATAGATGAAGTCACAAGATAGTTTTCCTCTAACTACTTCCTCAAATCTAGAATCCCCTTCAGGAGAGGAAGAGGTGAAAATATTCTGAAAATAGTGTCTTGGGATTCTTTCAAATTCAGACCATATATAGCACATCCTTTGGTTAGAATCTTTGAGCTCGAATATACTGTTAGCTCTTTGGTTATATGAAGCTTTAGAATGGGAGTAGCTAGTATTCGTTCCCTGATTTCACCCACGAGTCTCTAGACCTCTGTTTCCACCAAATCTCTCTTTCACAACCAATAATTCGATCTCCATCAGTAACCTCTTTCTATTAGTATCCGATCCCAAGGAAGGAACTCTCTTAGTCAGACTTTCTAATTCAGCCCTCTTCTTCTGAATCTTCCATTTGATTTTCTTAAGAGACGATCTCTTCCAACAGGATAATTTCTTAGCACAATCACTAAGCTTTTGACCCAGATCTAGATAACAATTCTCCAAACCTCGATAATGATATCTCTACATTTCTCTTCCAGACACCATCCATTTTCAAATCTGAATATTTCTTTGGGACTCTTTGGAAGCCAAACAGACGGATAAGAATAGGGCAATGATCAGAATGTTCCCTAGGGAGATGTTCCACAAAGATGTTCGGAAAACATTATTATACCCAAAGGACGGCTAAAAGCCCTATCCAGCCTACTCAAAGAGTGACGATCATTTAGCTGACAATTTGAATAAGTACTAGCTTACCCAAAGAAACCTATATCCTCTAACTGACATAACTGTATTGCTTCCCTGAAGGGTTTCATCTAGTCTTCATGTCTTCTTCTACCACCTGATTTTTCATAGTTATACAGAATTTGATTGAAATCTCTAACTACAATCCAAGGTAAGGTAACTTGACTTCTAAGAGTCTTTAGAAGTTTCCATGATAGGTATTTGAGACGCCAATCTGCCCACCCATAGAAACCAGTTAAGTGAAATAAATTGCCCCCAGGTAGGGTGACCTCCACTGCCATGTGATGAGGAGAAGAGTTAATACTTTTAACACCAATACCCACTCTCCACATTAGAGCCAAACCACCACTTCTTCCTCTGCTACTCACAGCTGCCCCACAATAAAAGGGGAAATAGCAGAAGAAATCCACCATATCCTCATGAGATTTATGAGCCTCCATCAAGAAAATGATGTATGGTTTGTGATCTTTTATTAGACTTTTCAACCAATATTAGATTCAGGCTTCCCCAGACCCTTACAATTTAAGGAGATACAAGTCATCCAATCTCAAGTATCCTTGCACAGCATGAGAAGAGGCAACCCAACGTGAGCCTTTAATTAACAAGAGAAGTAGAGACATTGTTGTTCAACCACGCCTGCCTAATCAAAGTACTGAAGGAAGAAATCAAATATATAGTATATCTATGTCAACTGACCAAACCAATCCTACAGAACACAATCGAGACCTCCGGCAAAAAAGACCCACAACAACTCAACTCAAAGTCTGCACCTCCAGTACCAAGATAACAAGCCAGATCCAAGAGAACACTGCACTTGAGACAAAAGCAAAGAGGAGGGGCTAAGAACTTCACCTTCAAATACCCTCTAAATCCACAGACTCATTGCTCAATGATAGCTGCTACAACCAAGCTCAAACATCAGCTAGGATGAGTATTAGGATCGTCTCATCAGAGAACGATAATTTCCTGACTAGCAGAGAAGAGACCCCAATTCGACGTAGCCAAATTCGATTCTAGGTCATAAATTAGACCCTTCAACAGTATAACCTGACAAGCTGAGGAGAAAAAGATAACCTGAGCCGAATCAGCACTCCACAAAGAGGAGAATGGGATGGAAATCACTCTAGAATTTCCAGATGTGAGCAGGCGATTGACGCCTCAAAATTGCCTCTTACAGAGAGTGATAAACAGTAACCAAAATGAGTTGGTTCTTCTCAGTTCTCCATGATTGATTTGATTTGCTAGCTTAGCTCTAACTAATTCCATTTTTCACATAAGTGGATAAGATACCAACATACAATCTTGCCAAATATCTACTTACATGCTCTAATGTCCTTAGGATTGTATATTTTTGAAACCCAGGAAGAATTACATATTGATATACAATAGTTCGAAACATACGCGTCTGGCTACAAGCTATGTATACAGAGAAACCTATACACTTAAAAGAAAGAAAGAAAGGATGTGTCTTAAACACAACGAGAAGAGTGCAGATCAATTGACTAAACCCTTATTAACTGAAAATTTGATAGAAAAAATTAAAGATTTTTTCAATTTTTTGAGTAAGCGGATATGTTTCTTATGCATATCCAAATGTTTTTTTGAAATTGGCTTGCTTTTTATTTATGTATTGCATAGCGTCATTATTAGGAATATGTGAGATAATATATAGCTTTATTTGGGTGTACGAATTAGTGAGCAATAGATAGAATAGTAGGTAGGCAAACGAGAATGATCTTATTCAGCTGTTTGAATTCTTACAAAGTGGCTACACCCATTTATAGTAGGGTTAGAGTAAGTTTCCTAGTTCTACAGATTAAACACATCATTTTAATTAGTTTTACAAGGTTTGTTATTGTGCGTTTATTGCTGAATGTGGGTCGGGCTTAGTGTCTCGATACTTTCTGTCGTTCTAAACGGCACGATGTGGAGTTTTGAACGCAAGAATTTGTAGCGGTGCCACAGTAAGGACTTAGTCATTATATCTACGATTTGGTTTGCTGTATGAATGAAGGAAATTGCAAGAGTCTTGTTCATCACCCACTCCCATACAAAGTGGAAGTATAATTCGATATGTTTGGCACGAGAATGGAAGATTGGGTTTCCAGCAAGCTAAAGGGCTCCTAGATTATCGCATCGCAACATAGATGGTTGAGCAAGATGTAATCCCAAATCAGCAATGAAGTGCTAGAGCCATAGAAGCTCCCATGTTGCATGAGCTAATGATCTATACTCAGCTTCAGTCGTGGATCGAGAAAGAGTTAGTTGCTTCTTAGATTGCCAGGAGATTAAGTTCAAGCCAAGGTAGATGCAAAACCCTGTTGCGGAGCGGCGGTCATCTCTGCACCCAGCCCAGTCGGCATGGCAAATGCTTCTAACTGTTGGTTTGTATCTGCATAGATGAAGAAATGTGTGTCTTGGTGGCATTAAGATATGGGAGTAATCATTTAAGAGCCTTCCAGTGTACCTCCGTGGGATATGCATATATTGACAAAGACGGTGAACTGTGAAGTTCACATCAGGCCTAGTGAGAGACAGATATTATAACCCACCTAATAGGCTTCAAAACAGGGTGATATCTTTGAACAGAGGAGAGGTGTTATCACAGAGATCAGATACGGACCCCATAGGAGTGGAGACAGGACAAGATTTGGTGATACCAGAACGGGCAATAAGAGAGGTGATATACTGTTCTTGGGACAAGAAGAGACCACAAGAGGTGCGGTGTACCTGTACACCTAGAAAATAATGAAGAGACCCAGATTTTTAACAGGAAATAGATCTAAGAGTATAATGATAAATTGGTGCAAAAGTTTGTGTGTGTTGGTTGTAATGACAATGTCATCAACATATATAAGGGCAAGAAGAGTTTCTGGACCATTTTGATATCTAAAGAGTGAGCTATCAGCTTTAGAGTCTCAGAATCCCATGGTAATAAGGACATCACTCATTTTAGAGAACTAGACATATGGGGCTTGACGGAGACCATATAGGGATTTTTGGAGGCGACAGACATGGTCAAGAAAAAGGGGATGGATAAATCCAGGTGGTTGGATAATGTGGACTATTTCAGATAACTCACCTTGCAGGAAGGCATTGCTGATGTCGATATGGTGTATGGGCCACTGCTGAGCCGCTACAATGGACAAAACAAGATGGGCAGTAAAATGTTTAATAACGGACTAATGGTCTCATTGAAATCGATACATGCAGTCTGATTATACCCCTTGGCAACAAGTCGGGCTTTCCGGCGCTCAGGCTACCCATCGGCTTTACGTTTTATCTTGAGGATCCACTTCACTCCTAAAGGCTAAGAGTTAGGAGGTTTTGGGACACGGTCCCATGTCCCAGTGTGTAAGAGAGCTATAAATTCCTACAACATAGTAGCTCTCCACTCAGAATGACGAAGGGCCTCTTTGAAACTTGGTTCATCAGGTATTGTGGAGGAGGTGGTGGTGTTATTGATTTGTGTCCAAGGGACCATGCCATCATGGTGGATAAGGGGTTTTGAGATGTTTTCCTTGGCATGGGTATTCATCGGATGGATGTTTTGTTGTGGAGGGGCAGGAGATGGTATTGTAGTAGATTGTGATGTGGGGGAGGGGAGGTTGAAAGGAACAGGTGAAGATAAAGAGACTGTATGTGGAGTAGTATGGCTGGCGGAGGTAACTTGTGGTGTGTTTAGGATGGGTGGGGTGTTAGAAGATGAAGGAGTAGTTGGTCTGGCAGGGATAATGGGTGGAACGTGCAGCAATGTGGTTAAGGGAAGGGTAGCAAAAGGAGAGTTAGGGGAAATTTTTTCTTTTGTATCTTTCAAATAATTCCCGCAGGAGATCTGAAGCCATTTTTTTCTGATCCTTTGATAAAAAGATTCATTCTCTTCATAAAAAAAGGAGGTAGAACCAATAAAGATTTCTTTTTTAATTCATCCCTGGAGTTGAATACCTCATTCAAGAATTGTTTTTGATCCAATCCGTAGGAATCAATAGAAAAGGCAAATCCCTTATGATACACCAGATCCGGCTCGGTTATTGATAGAGTGAATAGATCTGCCATTTCTTGAAATCTCTCTTCAGATTCAAAATCGTGGTGTAACGTGTATCCCCCCTGTTCCGGTCATGGAATAGATGAAATAAATCAAAAAATGGATTGTTGTTCAAGAATGAAATCTAAATTTGACATCTCGTGAAATATAAACTTTGTTGGTGACAGGGTCAAGACAAATGTAGCCCATGTGATTAGTGCTACATCCAAGAAAGATACATGTGGTGGATCGATAGGAGCACTTATGTTGGTTGTAAGGTCGGCAAGAACAACCGAAGACTCGAACAATGGAGTGATCAGGGCTGTGTTGAAGAGAGCTTCATAGAAGGGATTTTATTGGACATGATGGGTGAGGGAGTACGGTTGATTAAGTAAACAGCGGTGAGGAATGTAGAAACCCAGAAACGATGAGGTTGAGAGCTGTGAGAAAGGAGGGCCAGACCTTAGTCCACGATTTGTCTATGACAGTTCTCAATAGATCCATTTTGAGCGTGAGAATGAGGGCAAGACAACCGATAGGTTTATACCTTATGATTTAAGGATGCGAGATAAGGGCTTAAACTCAACACCCTTGTCACTTTGCATGACTTAGTCATAAGGTTAGATTGCTGCTGAACATATGACATAAATTCTACAAATGCAGAAGTAACGGTAGATTTAGCAGGCAAGATGTACAGCCAAACATATTTAGTACAAGCATCAACTATCGATAGATAATATCGTCCACCATTAGAGGTCAAAACTGGTGCCGGTCCCCAAACATCAACAAATATCATATAAAATGGAGCAGGATACACATTATTTCACTGATAGTGAGGGAGAGAATGCATCTTCCCTTTGAAACAGTCTACACACTTAGTCAAATCCACATTGGAACCAAAAAAAGGTAGGTTATACTTATTTATGGTGAACGTAGTTACTCTTGAAGATGGATGCCCCAATCTGTAGCGTCATATGTGCGACGGTGCCTTGCAGCTAGCAGAAGTATGAAACCGTCGTGTTAAGCTGGACAAGTGATATATCCCATTTCTAACCCCTCAATTGGCTAGGACTTGGTGAGTTTGTAGATCCATGATCAAGAAAAATTCAGGGTGAATTCAAAATACACCAAATTGTCTTTTGTAAACTGTCTAACCGACAATAGGTTCTTATTAAGGGAGGACATAGAGAATAGACTAGATAACTGAAAATTTTAATTTAAATGAGGTAGAGTGCCTGAGCCATGGCTAGTGATGGATAGAGTATTACCATTTCTTAGAACAACCTTCTATGTACTAGGATAGGGCTGATTTTCTATGTTTAAGTTGCTAAAGTTGTTGGTGAAGTTATCAGAGGCGGCAGTGTCGGGGTACCAGCCAAGATTAGGAAGTTGTGTAGTGTTGAAATTAGCGTAATTCTCATTAAAACTCCTTGGTGGTGCTGCCTGGTGAGCATAATTGAACCTCTGATAGCAGTGGGGAGTGGTGTGCCCCGGTTTGTTACAAAATTGACGGCGAACACGGCTATCCGATCTTCCAAAAAGGTGGTATTCTGACCACGACCACCACCACCTGAACGACCATGCCTCTGTCCACCATGATAAGAAGTTTAAGATCGACCATGACTAGAAGAGGCTTGATCCACGGTTGAAGCGTCACACCTCATATGAAGGGGGCATTGGTAGGGTCCTACATCGATTCATAACCTAGAAGAGCACCAAAGAGCTGAGTGCTAGTTAAAGGGTCGGGACGCATTGTAAGTGTGGTTTGGACAGTCTCATACTGAGGACCCAAACCATAAATGACATACAAGCAGAATTGGGAGTCAGTGAGCGGTTCACTTGCCACAGACAGAGCATTGGCGTAGCCACACATTTTGGTGAAGTATTCTGTCAAGGAATCACTCCTCTTGCGTGTGTTACCGAGTTGAACATGGACTTTCATAGCCCTAGCTACGGATCTAGCCACAAACATCTCCTTGAGGATTCCCCAAGTTTCATAAGCATTGGTGCATTCAATAATATTGCTGATAGTAGAATCGGATAAGGAGGTGTTGATGATCGACATGACCATCTAGTGGTACTGAACCCAGTTAGCATATTCAGGATTCACTGAGCCATTAATCAGACGAGATGGATGTGGTTTTAACCCGTTGATCCATCCATAAAGGTCGTGGCCTCGCAGTATGGCTCAATTTGAGCTTTCCATGTGGGATAATTTTCAAAAGTAAGTTTTGTCAAGTTAGAAATGGGAGAAATGAGGGATGACATGGAGATTGACAGAGAGTTTGAGGCCGAAATTCTACTTTTTCCTGATGAGATCATCAGAGATGATGATTCACTGAAGCTTGAAACAGTTGACATATGGAAAGATGAGTAAAAGTATGCTCTTTAGCTCTGATATTATACGAATTAGTGAGCAACAGATGAAACAGTAGGTAAGAAAATGAGAATGATCTTATTTTGTTGTTTGAATTCTTACAGAGTGGCTACACCCATTTATAGTAGGGTTTGAGTAAGTTTCCTAGATGTACAGATTAAACACATCGTTTCAGTTAGTTTTACAAGGTTCGTTATTGTAGGCTTGTTACTGATTGTGCGTCAGGCTCAATGTCTCAATAGGGTGCCAACCCCTATTGATAGATGTTAAGAGTATGTCTCATTAAAACCTTCTAAAAAAACTTCACAAAGAAAAAAGAGTACATATCTATTAGCATTCTGTTACAAAATGTCTTGTACACCTATACAATTAAACAACCTAACTTGCGGCAATCCAAACTATGTAATGATCTAAAATCATTAAACCAGCTAACCAATAAATAAGATTTCATTCTTTTGTATTATTATGCTGCTAGATGACAGTTGAGTTAATTGATATTGACTAATGACTGATTGTAAAAATATGGGCTGAGCTGGTCAACCCAGTCAAACAGGTGAAACCAGTTGAAAACGAGAGATGTTGAGTTTAAGTAGCTACTGGCTGGTATTGATATTAGCTGATATTGACTAATGATTGATTTTGAGTGAATGGGCTGAGCTGGTCAATCAGGCTCATAATGCCTAAACCAATTGAAAGCTGGACAAAATAATGGTAGCTTGTAGACCAAAAAGCATTCGCTGAAATAAACGAATAATTGTAGAATTGTTTAGTGTTGTCCCTCTGTTTCTTGCAAGCTTTCTTTCCTATATTAGGTCTGTACATCTTCTCATATCATTCACTCTACTTGTGGTGAGTTCTTTGTTAGCTGTCATTGCAGCGATCATAATAAAGTAGGGAAGAAATTATGAACCTATAGAGAAAAAATGTTATAACCCAAGATTTGGTTATATTTTATTTCGTTACTATGGTTCATTAAGATGGTCCATTCTGAATTTAGGACACGGGAGTCCTTTTAAAGAAGTTGGGGACGAAGAGGTCTTTTCCCCATCCGTTTTTATTTTCTGGTGAGTTAACCTCACATTATCTCTTAAACCTATTTATTTCTTTCTTCTTAATTACCCTCTCTTCAAAAACACGTTCTCACGATCGTTCACGCTCCTCTCTTCATTATCTCTCTCTTCTCTCTCAAGCAGTTCTTTCTCTCGATTATTCAAGCCTCATTATTCTGCTGTCAAGTTTCCTCTGCAGATTGCCGGTCCTTGCGAATTGCTGGTTCCTTTGAGGTAGGGTTGTCAGTTTGCGCTCTCTTGATTCTTCGGTTCTGAGTTTTCCCTTTTTCTGATTACCTTCTGCAACTTGAATTGTGATTCAGAGTGGACTCTTGCGTCTTTGTTAGTTCTCTACTGCTGTTGGCCTCGTTGTGATTCCGCTGTCAGATTCAGGTAAGGGTTCGAATTGCGTTATCAGTGGCAGTCTCTGATTTGGGAATTAGTTCTGATTTCGGTCTGTTCTTCAGTTTCGTTGTTCGGAGTGTATTGTCGTTCTGCATTTGGGGATTCTGTTCGTTGATTGCTCTGCTGTTCAGATCGTGGGTCGTCTCTGCTGTATTCGAGGTAGGTGGCTTTCGGATTCGATCCGTGTGTTCCCTTGGGGAGTTTGGATTCTACCAGTTAATTCGATGATTTGATCCTGTGTTGGTGTGTGTCTTATGTCTGTTTAATGCCTTTCCAATGGATTAAACCCCCAAGGTTGTTTGTAAATGTGTGTGTTGATTTGGATTGGTTTTTGTGCCTCTGTTCGTTTGAATTCGCTTCTGATTTCTGAGGTTTCGGCATGTCCGAACTTCCGTCCGAGCTTTGAAGTTCGGACATGCCCTTCTGCGCTTAATCTCTTGAAAATCTTCGCTGTGTCCGAACTTCCGTCCGAGCTTTGAAGTTCGGACACAGCCTCTTTTCTTCTCTGATTTTGGCTTCGACTTGTGTCCGAACATCTGATGTCCGGACACAAGTTCGGACTCTACACGTTCTGATTTCCGAAGAACGTCCGAACATCCGTCCGAACTTGGACGTTCGGACACCTCTGGCTCTTCTTCTGTTTTAAGGTTCGCTTGTGTCCGAACTTTGAAGTCCGGACACAAGTTCGGACATCTGTCTGATTTCGCCTTCTGAGTCTCGACTTGTGTCCGAACATTGATGTCCGGACACAAGTTCGGACATGGCTACTGTTTTGACCATAACTTGCTCGTTTGAGCTCCGTTTTGACTTCCGTTTGAGGGTTGGATTCCCCTTCTGATTTCTAAGCTATCTATGGCTTTCTGGTGCCTTTGGTGCACATATGCTTATTGTATTTAAGCTTCTGTTTGGGACCTAGTTATCTCTGTGTCTGAGCCTTGGATGGCTGGTTACGCTGTCTCGTAGCGCGCTATGTAGGATCCTTCTGCTTCACACGGTGATGTTCCCCATTCTGTTCACGGGTGTTTACACCTGTTCTGTTTACGAGTGAGGTTTCCTCGTTCTGTTCACGAGCTGATTGCTTGTTCTGTCTGTATGCTGTGATCGCTAGTGTCCCACTGTTTTCTGCTTGCTTCTGCTGCTTCTGCTCTGTTTAGTCCTTTAACGAACGGACTTCTGTTTCTTCTGTTTCTGACTTCTGATATGTTTATGGATTCTCTTGACTCCTTCTGATTTGATAACATTCTTAAATGTTTTGAGCATGCTGGTTGATGAAGTTTGTCATCTACTGGGCATAGTTGTGTGCTCATTCCCCTATTTCTATCTAACATTGCAGATTGATCAGTGAAGGTCGTTTTGCAGCTCTGGAGTTAGATGTTTCATTATTAGTTACTTTTGAGACTTTGTATTCGGATTTGAGCCTTTGGGCCTTTTGTTAGCTTCCGTTTTCTGTTATGTTTGGTGGGTTCTGTAAAACCTTTTGAGGTGTTAAGACTCATTTTGGTTTATACTTTGTTTAAGTATTCTGTTTTGGGCCTTATTTGAATATGTGTTTAAGTTCGTTCTTTTAGAGCCTTGCGTTATTATGTAATAATACGCGGCGTGTAATACCCCTAACTCCTAGGCCAGTGTTTGGGGGTGTTACATTTAGTGGTATCAGAGCTCTGGGTTCTAATCTGCTGGGATTTTAAGTTAGCCAGTCAGTCAGAAATGTCAGTAGTAGTGTCGGAGTTTAACTGCTGCTGTTGGACTTTCAGAATGCCGCCAAGGAGAGCGAATAACCCTCCAGGGAATGTTGCTGATGCTGTTCAGCAATTCATGACGCAGCTCATGCAGACCATGGCTGCAGGGGGTGGTCCAGCTGGAGAGGACCAGCTGGCGGAGCAGCCCGCTGGGGCAGATGCTGGAGGGAGGAACGTGAAGGCGCTTCAGGAATTCATGAAGCTGAAGCCGCCGTCGTTCGATGGGGCAGGAGACCCCCAGGAGGCCAGCCACTGGTTGTCAGAGGTGGAGGATTTGCTTCGAGTGATGGGCTCTGAGGAGGAGCAGAAGGTCGACTTCGCTACCTTTCTGTTCAAGGCCGAAGCCAAGGAGTGGTGGAGGTCAGTGATGGGGAAGTTTCCACAGCCATGGACGTGGGAGCAGTTCATTGGGGAGTTCAACAAGCAGTTCTACTACCCCGACGTCTACAAGGATCAGCGCATCCTGGAGTATAACCGATTACGCCAGGGTCGGGACATGAGCGTTGAGGAGTACGTCCGCAAGTTTATCAGCCTGTCTAAGTTTGCACCTGAGCCTGACGAGCATAGGAAGGCCAGGAAGTTTGAGAGTGGCTTGAGGCCAGACATCCGATCTGCTGTGACGCCGCTGCGTCACAAGACCTTCAGGGACGTTGCTGATGTCGCCCTGCTGGTAGAGGCGGACTTGAGGGGTCGCCAGTCTGGAGGGAAGGACCAGAAGAGGAAGCAGAGGTCCGATGAGAGCGACAGGAGGGATCAGTCTGCTTCTCAGAAGAAGCAGTCTACTGGAGACCGAGCTGGAGACCGCTTGGGAGACCGCTCACGAGATAGAGGTGGTTCGTCTTCGTCAGCTCCCGCTCCGAAGTGCCAGGTCTGTGGCAAGTTTCACAGAGGTCAGGACTGCTACAGGAAGTCCGGGGCCTGCTTCAAGTGTGGATCCATGGGGCATAGGATTGCGGATTGCCCTCAGGCTGAGAGGAGCAAAGGTAGCTCTGGAGGTGGAGCTGGAGGATCTGCATCTGGGTCTAGAGATCGAGACCGGGCTGAGCAGAAGAAGCCCCAGGGCCAGGCCAGAGTACGTGATGGCTGGAGAGAGGGACCGATCGACTGACAGAGTTGTCACAGGTATTCTCCAGCTGTCATCTCGTTCTGTTTTCTGTTTGTTTGACTCTGGAGCCACCCACTCTTTTATTTCTGCTGAGTTGGTGGGTGAGCTCGGTTTGCCTGTTGTGCCTCTGGGTGTTGAGTTGTGTGTGCATAGTCCATTAGTTAGAGACTCTTCTATGCTGTTGAATTCTGTTTGCAAAGATAGTCCGTGTTAGTCAGAGATAGGACTCTGTGTGCTAACCTCATCCCGATGGAGATGACTTCTTTTGATGTGATCCTGGGCATGGATTGGCTTGCTGCGCACCATGCCCACATTGATTGTGCTGCTTCGAGAGTCACTTTTGAGGAGCCGGGTCAGCCCCGTCTAGTTGTAGCAGGAAATGGACTCCCGTGCTCGCCGCCAGTCATATCAGCGATGCAGGCGTTCCGCTTTCTGAGGAAAGGATGCCAGGGATATCTGTGCTACATCCCTGAGGTTCGCAAGGATGCGAAGTTGGAGGAGATTCCAGTGGTCAGAGACTTCTCAGATGTGTTCCAGGATGATGTACCTGGGCTTCCCCCTGTCAGAGAGGTGGAGTTCTCGATCGAGCTCGCACCTGAGACTCAGCCCATTTCGAAGGCCCCATACCGTATGGCGCCTGCTGAGCTCAAGGAGCTGAAGGTCCAGTTGCAGGAGCTGCTGGATAAGGGCTTCATTCGCCCGAGTGTGTCGCCTTGGGGAGCGCCAGTGCTATTTGTAAAGAAGAAGGACGGTAGCATGCGGTTGTGCATTGACTACAGGGAGCTCAATAAGGTTACCATTAAGAATAGGTATCCTCTCCGCGCATAGACGACTTGTTCGACCAGTTAGCAGGAGCTAAGGTGTTTTCGAAGATCGATCTGAGGTCGGGATATCATCAGCTGAGGATTAAGGCAGACGACGTGCCTAAGCCGCTTCAGGACTCGTTATGGACTTACGAGTTCCTAGTGATGCCATTCGGTCTGACGAATGCGCCTTCCGTATTTATGGATATGATGAACAGAGTCTTCAAGCCGTTTTTGGACCAGTTCGTTGTAGTTTTTATCGATGACATCTTGGTGTATTCCAAGAGTGCTGAGGAGCACGAGGAGCATTTGAGGACCGTTCTCCAGACTCTGAGGGAGAACGAGTTGTATGCGAAGCTGAAGAAGTGCGAGTTCTGGCTAGATCAGGTGGTATTCTTGGGACATGTGGTCTCCAAGGATGGTATTTCCGTGGACCCGGAGAAGATTCGAGCTATTACTGAGTGGGCCAGGCCTACTAATGTCGGAGATATTCGTAGCTTCCTTGGACTAGCGGGCTACTATCGCAAGTTTGTGGAGGGCTTCTCCAAGTTGGTGATTCCGTTGACTCGTCTGCTGCAGAAGGATGTGAAGTTTGAGTGGAGCGATGCCTGCGAGCAGTGTTTTCTGGAGTTGAAAAAGAGGTTGACTACTGCGCCGATCTTGACTCTTCCGGAGGGGACCGAGGGTCTTGAGGTTTTCTGTGATGTGTCCCATAGGGGACTTGGATGTGTTCTGATGCAGCATGGGAAGGTAGTAGCATATGGCTCTCGTCAGTTGAAGCCATATGAGAAGAACTATCCGACCCACGATCTGGAGCTGGCTGCGGTGGTCTTTGCGTTGAAGATTTGGAGGCACTATCTGTATGGAGCAGCGTGCAAGGTGTATACGGACCATAAGAGCCTCAAGTATCTGTTCACTCAGAAGGAGTTGAACTTGAGGCAGAGGATGGCTGGAGTTGTTGCACGATTATGATTTAGAGATCCTCTACCATCCGGGTAGGGCGAATGTGGTTGCTGATGCGCTCAGTAGGAGGGGTCCGTCTGGGACTGTTTGTGCTTTGTCCGGTGTGGAGAGGTCTGCTCAGGAGTTGCAGCGCATGGGTATCTGGGTTGTCCGTCCAGAGAGGTCTGGGATGTTAGCAGCACTGCAGGTTCAACCTACCTTGATCGACCGGATCAAGGCCAGTCAGGAGCTTGATGTCAGTCTGTGTAAGATCAGAGAGAGTTTGTCTGCTGGTCAGGAGTCCGAGTTCCGGGTTTCAGAGGATGGCTGCCTGAGGTTCAGAGGCCGTGTCTGTGTGCCGGCAGACGACGCGTTGAGGCGTGAGATCATGCAGGAGGCTCATGGAGCTCCGTACTCGGTACACCCAGGAGGGGTGAAGATGTACCGGGATCTTCGAGAGACATTCTGGTGGGGTAACATGAAGAGAGATATTTCTGACTTTGTATCCAGATGTCGGACCTGTCAGCAGGTACAAAGCAGAGACCAGCAGTATTGCTCGAGCATCAGAGACCAGCTGGTTGCTTCAGCCTCTTCCCGTTCCGGAGTGGAAGTGGGAGAGCGTCGGGATGGATTTCGTTATGGGACTGCCTAAGACTCCGAGGGGTTTTGATGCAGTTTGGGTCATTGTGGACCGGCTCACGAAGAGCGCTCACTTCCTACCTGTCAGGAAGACTTTCAGTTTGCACCGCTTGGCTCAGTTGTACATTGATGAGATAGTACGTCTGCATGGGTTCCTGCTTCGATTGTATCTGACAGAGATCCGAGGTTTGTGTCCAGGTTCTGGCAGAGTTTGCATCAGGCTTTGGGGACGAAGTTGTCTTTCAGTTCAGCTTATCATCCTCAGTCAGACAGGCAGACAGAGAGGACGAATCAGGTCCTAGAGGACATGCTCAGGGCATGTGTACTCGACTTTGGGGGCAGCTGGGATCAGCACGTGGCGCTGATAGAGTTCGCGTACATAAACAGCTTTCAGACCAGTATCGGGATGGCTCCGTTTGAGGCCTTGTATGGCAGGAGGTGCAGATCACCCATCTGTTGGGATGATCTGAAGGAGAGAGCGGTGATTGGTCCAGACTTGGTTCAGGATGCTGTGGGCAAAATTCAGTCGATTAGAGAGCGCTTGCTTGTGGCTCAGAGTCGCCAGAAGAGCTACGCCGATCAGAGGAGACGACCTCTAGAGTTTGAGGTGGGCGATCATGTGTATCTGAAGGTTTTCTCCTGTGCGAGGAGTCGTTTGTTTTGGGAAGAGAGGCAAGCTTAGCCCTCATTTTGTGGGTCCTTTTGAGGTCCTAGAGAGGATCGGACCGTTGCCTATCGTTTGGCTCTGCCTCCGTCTTTAGCAGCAGTGCACAGTGTGTTCCACGTTTCTATGCTGAGGAAGTACATTCCGGACCCGTCTCATGTGATCGACTTCAGTCCGCTTCAGTTGAGGGAGGACTTCACCTTTGAAGCAGCTCCTTCGAGGATCCTAGCTCGGGACGTTCGTAAGCTCAGAAGTAAGACCATGCCCTTGGTGAAGGTGCAGTGGTCGGGTCAGTCCGAGGAAGAGGCGACCTGGGAGGTCGAAAGCGAAGTCCGTTCTAAGTTTCCCGCCCTCTTCGAGCAGTAGGTATGTTTTAATTTCGAGGACGAAATTCTTTTAAGGGGGAGGTGATGTTATAACCCAAGATTTGGTTATATTTTATTTCGTTACTATGGTTCATTAAGATGGTCCATTCTGAATTTAGGACACGGGTCCTTATTAAAGAAGTTGGGGACGAAGAGGTCTTTTCCCCATCCGTTTTATTTTCTGGTGAGTTAACCTCACATTAATCTCTTAAACCTATTTTATTTCTTTCTTCTTAATTACCCTCTCTTCAAAAACACGTTCTCACGATCGTTCACGCTCTCCTCTCTTCATTACTCTCTCTCTTCTCTCTCAAGCAGTTCTTTCTCTCGATCAGTCAAGCCTCATTATTCTGCTGTCAAGTTCCTCTGCAGATTGCCGGTCCTTGCGAATTACTAGTTCCTTTGAGGTAGGGTTGTCAGTTTGCGCTCTCTTGATTCTTCGGTTCCTGAGTTTTCCCTTTTTCTGATTACCTTCTGCAACTTGAATTGTGATTCAGAGTGGACTCTTGCGTCTTTGTTAGTTCTCTACTGCTGTTGGCCTCGTTGTGATTCCGCTGTCAGATTCAGGTAAGGGTTCGAATTGCGTTATCAGTGGCAGTCTCTGATTGGGAATTTAGTTCTGATTTTGGTCTGTTCTTCAGTTGCGTTGTTCGGAGTGTTTGTCGTTCTGCATTCGGGGATTCTGTGTCGTTGATTGCTCTGCTGTTCAGATCGTGGGTCGTCTCTGCTGTATTCGAGGTAGGTGGCTTTCGGATTCGATCCGTGTGTTCAGCCTTGGGGAGTTTGGATTCTACCAGTTAATTCGATGATTTGATCCTGTGTTGGTGTGTGTCTTATGTCTGTTTAATGCCTTTCCAATGGATTAACCCCCAAGGTTTTTTTGTAAATGTGTGTGTTGATTTGGATTGGTTTTTGTGCCTCTGTTCGTTTGAATTCGCTTCTGATTTCTGAGGTTTTCGGCATGTCCGAACTTCCGTCCGAGCTTTGAAGTTCGGACATGCCCTTCTGCGCTTAATCTCTTGAAAATCTTCGCTGTGTCCGAACTTCCGTCCGAGCTTTGAAGTTCGGACACAGCCTTCTTCTGTTTTCTCTGATTTTGGCTTCGACTTGTGTCCGAACATCTGATGTCCGGACACAAGTTCGGACTCTACACGTTCTGATTTCCGAAGAACGTCCGAACATCCGTCCGAACTTGGACGTTCGGACACCTCTGGCTCTCTTCTCTGTTTTAAGGTTCGACTTGTGTCCGAACTTTGAAGTCCGGACACAAGTTCGGACATCTGTCTGATTTCGCCTTCTGAGTCTCGACTTGTGTCCGAACATTGATGTCCGGACACAAGTTCGGACATGGTACTGTTTTGACCATAACTTGCTCGTTTGAGCTCCGTTTTGACTTCCGTTTGCGGGGTTGGATTCCCCTTCTGATTTAAGCTATCTACTCTATCTACTGGCTTTCTGGTGCCTTTGGTGCACATATGCTTATTGGTATTTAAGCTTCTGTTTGGGACCTAGTTATCTCTGTGTCTGAGCCTTTGGATGGCTGGTTACGCTGTCTCGTAGCGCGCTATGTAGGATCCTTCTGCTTCACGGGTGATGTTCCCCGTTCTGTTCACGGGTGTTTACACATGTTCTGTTTACGAGTGAGGTTTCCTCGTTCTGTTCACGAGCTGATTGCTTGTTCTGTCTGTATGCTGTGATCGCTAGTGTCCCACTCTGTTTTCTGCTTCTGTCTGCTTCTCTGCTCTGTTTAGTCCTTTAATGAACGGACTTCTGTTTCTGACTTCTGATATGTTTATGGATTCTCTTGACTCCTTCTGATTTGATAACATTCTTAATGTGTTTTGAGCATGCTGGTTGATGAAGTTTGTCATCTACTGGGCATAGTTGTGTGCTCATTCCCCTATTTCTATCTAACATTGCAGATTGATCAGTGAAGGTCGTTTTGCAGCTCTGGAGTTAGATGTTTCATTATTAGTTACTTTTGAGACTTTGTATTCGGATTTGAGCCTTGGGCCTTTTGTTAGCTTCCGTTTCTGTTATACGTTTGGTGGGTTCTGTAAAACCTTTTGAGGTGTTAAGACTTCATTTGGTTTATACTTTGTTTAAGTATTCTGTTTTGGGCCTTATTTGAATATGTGTTTAAGTTCGTTCTTTTAGAGCCTTGCGTTATTATGTAATAATACGCGGCGTGTAATACCCCTAACTCCTAGGCCAGTGTTTGGGGGTGTTACAAAAAAAGATTACAAAAGTACCACCAATGCAGCATAATAAATGAAAAGGGATAGATCGTTACCATGTTCTATGTAGCTAGCTAACTCTGATGTATCATGTTTTCATCAGTTCCATAAGAATATTAGGATATTTGTTTCTCCCCAGAAATCTTTTTGTAGTTCGTGGCCAGTCTTTCCACCATGTTATTGTCCAATTCAATGCCAAATTTTACTAATTGGCTAGATTTTTGCGAGTTAGGATCAATCCATTCTAATATCCTAACATTTCTAGATACCATATAGCCCAAATTGCATAGAAATTGAACTCGTCAAAAAAAATTGAGCCCTTTTCCCTACATTTTGCATTTTCCAAGTTATTAGACCCATCCTTGATGTACTTGATAACATGTCTTACTTATTAATATATTACATTAATCATTGTAATATATATAGTCACTATAGTATAAATAGAATAAATATCAATAACATTACTACCATTGTATAGTCATAAACATATTGAAATAGAAGAGATAGAAAAAAGGAGACTAACTTTAACCTAGGGATATTATAACATTTCTCAACTACTGCTCTTTCATGTTTAGTTTTCCCACAATGATGAACCTTGTTCAACTTTGGCATCAAGTATCCTTTTAGAATCTAATGAAATCTTCTATCCCTTCTCCTCACCCATGTTTCTTTGATAATCTTTTTGGAATGAAGATATTATTCACTCCATTTTTCTATACTGAGTCCTTGTTCCCTTGACTTGGAGATATTAACTTGTATGATGACCTCGTGTAGTCTTAATAAATAAGTCTGAAATACCTAGAAATTCATAAGTGACCGAATTGCATCCAAGGTAAAAGTGAATTCAGGTTGTGAGTTAGGTTAAGTTACGTTTGAAGTTGATTGATTTAAACCATATATGTCGTGTCATCTATGTAATCATTAGGAATTCACATTCAGTAAGAGAAGAGTAAGAAAGAGTAAGTAGAGTAGTTAAAAGAAGACAAAGAAAGGAAATAAGAGAGAAAGAATGAGAAAGAAGATACAAAGCAACAAAGATCTAAAGC
The DNA here is from genome assembly GCA_023374045.1 of Limonium bicolor. Classification (NCBI taxonomy): domain Eukaryota; kingdom Viridiplantae; phylum Streptophyta; class Magnoliopsida; order Caryophyllales; family Plumbaginaceae; genus Limonium; species Limonium bicolor. Next base: position 307,957,689 of record CM041777.1, on the reverse strand, counting down.
CCTTGAGAGTTCTAGAGTGAAATCAGAGCTTCCATTTTTCCAATTCAAAGTAGTGAGTGTTGATTAACACTTTTTGTCTTCTACATCTCAAACGTAGTCTAAATCTTCTCTTCAGGGGGGAGTTAGACAATTGATCGTGTGGAGCTTTGAATTAATCTGATTGTGGAAAGGTTATTTATGTGTTTGGTTAGTTTGCTAAGGGCATCCACAACGGTTTGGATTCCACACTCTTAGATGAATAAAAAAATTAAAATATTATTGTAGTGATGTGGAATCCACCCTAATTCTCTCTCATCGTTGCTTAAATAAGCAACACTATGCAAATCCTATTGGCCATAATGGTGAAACATTAATAAAAATAAATAAAAGTCCTAATATCTTCCTAAAGTAAAAATTATGGTTGAGATGAAAGAGAATGTTAAGGAACTCTACCATTGTAGAGATGAGAATTCCTTATATAATAAAATAATATATTTTTGTTGACATGACACCTAAAAAAAGCTAAGAAACTCTCCACCATTGTGGATGCCCTAATAAGCTATTGTGGTGTGGTATTTGTTGATTGGGGACCGAAAATGTTGTCGGAGTGAATCAAAAGAAGCTTAGGTTAAGTTTAATAACAAATAAGGTAGTAACACGATCGTCGTGTTCTCTCTCATGCTAGATCTTAACTTTGAATTGTTTATTGATCTTGAGGTATCAAATCAACTTGATTATACGGTTCTAACAAGCTGAATGAGCTTTGATCGAGAATCTATCGTGGGCTCATTCAAGCTTATTTGCGCACATTGTTGTAAGAAATACTATCAATATAAACTTAAGCAAACGCAAGGGCAAGTACACCCAAATCACTACAGTACAACAAGGTCATATCCACAAGAAAATTGGTTTCTAATGCCTAAGCTTCAGTATCTAGTAATTTAATAACAAAATGGTAAATGTGGGTTTAGCTTAAGGCAAGCGCTTGATGATTCGATTAAATGAAAGAAGAAAAACAAACAATTAAACTAAAATGGTATTTTGGTGGAATGGATTGAGAAGTACTATAGGATAGTGATGGGAGTCACCTAAAATCACTCAAACATCCCTCCTTTAGTTGTCTATTAAAGCAAAATAAAGATTTCCTAAATCTTGGACCAACAAAAATCTTACCTTATATCCACCCACTTAATTTGAAAAAGGGTTGAGTCATTAGATAGCATTACCACAAGCTCTAGTAATAGCCCTAAGGTTTCACACCCCTATTCTAGAGTGTAAAAGCTATAATGTACACCTTCTTTGGTTACAACCCCTATCTCAAAATCTAATTGATGATAAGCCACCAAAATACAATAAATGATCAATTTAAAGCATTAATTGAGCACCGAAGAAGATAAAATAACTAAAAACATTATGTAAGGGTTCCAAGCATCATTTAGAGATTTTAGGGTCAACCTCATCCTAAGGTACCAAATGGAGAGTACTCAAACATAGAGAAATAAGAGAGAACGAAGGAGTAAGAGGTGGCCATGGATGGAGCTTCAATGGAGGTGAGCTTCCTTCTCTTTCTTCTTTCGCTTATGTTCTCTTTTTTCTTCTTGTTCTGTTACCTTCTCTCTCTGTGGAAAACAGGCTGAAGTGTCAAATGAAGAATAACAATGAAATTCTCAAAATTATGTTTTGTTCAATGTGAGAATCTGGGATTTGTGTGTGGTCTGGGTATGTGTCTGAATATTGTATACCCGGACCACACTATCGTGGCTGAATCTGGGCACGTCGGCCGCTCCGTGCAAGCATATATGTCTGGACGTCACTTAAACATTGGTCCAGGTTTGTAGCCCCGAACACAAACCCGGATGGGGTAAAAAAAGAGGCAAAATGTGTTGTTTTTGCTCCCTTTTGGTACCACTTTGATCCTCAACCTCCCAATACGCATCCTAAGTCTTGTCTAACCACCCGAATAGCTCGTTTTGCCCCTTTCATTCATGTTACATTGAGCTTTTTACCAAAATTGTAACCAAAACGTTTTAAGTTCATCTATACTAACAAAATACACTAGTACAAAAGGCTATTTTGACGCCCCTATCTCAGCGGTCGTTGAAGAAACTGCCGAGATAGTTCCTTTATATTTTTTTAATTAAAAAGTAACATCTATTTTGGTAGTTTCTAGTCACAACCGCCAAATAGATATATTTGGTAGTCTATTTCCGCGTTGTGACTAGGAACCACCAAAATAGATGTTACCTTTTAATTAAAAAAATACGGAGGAACTATTTCAGCGGTTTCTTTAAAGGAACCGCCGAAATAGGTTGTTTAATAAGCCCTCACCCAGCGCAACGCAACTTACGCTTTCAATCCCTAATTCCCCTTTCTCCCACTGTTCGTCTGTGATTCCTGTTGTGATTTTGAACCACACGCGCCACCCGCCACTGCTCCGACGTCGCCCACCCTCCTCCCCGCCTTTGCCCGTCGTCGCCCGCCATCACCGCGCCGTCACCCGCCATTGCCCGTCAGCTCTACGTCCCATATCATTACAACAACAGTTTTTTATAACTATAAAGAGTAATTTCAATTCAAATTTGTCATTCTTTTGTAATAATGATAGATTTAGGGTTTAATGTGGTTTTGGATATTGAACTTATGTGTGTGTGCAAAATGTGTTATAAAAGTGTCTATTTCTTTAATATTTTACTAGTGACACAACATGCTCGATCAAATGTTTGTGTGCAATATAATGTCCCATTTAGACACTCAACACTATTACCACCAACAACACCAATCACTTCCACTATTCCATTCATCAGAACCCTAACCGGTGCTACCGAAACCCTATCCATCTTTTACAACCACCAACTGTAATAAGTGTAGTTGAACTTAAACTAACTAAACCTATCCCCTTGATTACTCTGTAAACCAATAAACACAAGAAATAATCCAATCCCACTTGTTGATGAAATCCATACTGGTTTCGGTACTAATTTCACTATTTAGTACAAAATCCAACCATGGAAATGATTAAGAAATCACACCTTTGACAAATACAATACCTAATGAAGTTGAATTAGTGATATTCCATGTTCCATGATAACTGACAAATGAATAAGCGAAATAAGTGTTTGTACCCATACCTGATGCTAATGCTAATGGTAATATAATCTAACTTATCTTCTTCTCTTTTATGGTTGACTTTGTATTTGATTGCCGCAAATTTTTGAAATTTGGTTTGATGGATGAATTTGGTTAAATTTTGATTTGTATCAATTGTTGAAACTTTTGTGGTTGAATGAAATTGATGAATGCTTAAATAAGCATGGGATGGGTAAATTATGCAAAGGTCATGCCGATTTTTTTTAAAAATGTTTTAGTAATTAATATGCGCTTATCGTTTATGTATACGTATAATGATAACTGAAATATTTCTGTACTCCTAGCGAGACCTAAATTTTCTCTCACGCTTTTGATTTCTCTCTAATCTCTCTCTGCGTGACGTGACCCAGGCGATTCTCCAGTGCATCAGCTGCTCCGACCACCGCATGCACCGTGGCCCGCCACCCGCCGCCGCCCGTCGTCACCCGACATCGCCCGTCATCACCCGCCGTCGTCAGCCGTGACCCGCTGAAACCTAGAAACGCCCTATATTTGCAAGTTCAAATTTCAGTATAAAATTGTTAATTTGTTGTTATAAGGCTTTGATTTAGGGTTGAATGTATTGTTTGTGTTCTTTACAGCTATAATTTAGGAGCATTAGCGTCTCTCTTATTATCCAGATTGCAAGCGGGGCTGAAAGTCATTCATTTTCTGTCTAGTAGTATAGACTTTAACTTATATATTCATTCTCTTCATTCACTATAGATACATGTTATTTGCATTTTCTTTCTAATATTTTTGTTTTTGCGCATTTGTATAGATATATTAGAAGTAGTACTGTTGCATCTTTCGCTCACCAGCCTACCCTCGGACACATATTCCCTCTCTCTATAAAATCCCAAAAAAAAGTAAGTACTCCGGATTTTGTATTAATATATGAACCATTTCGTGAAGAATGATAATATGGTTTTGATTATTGTTGACAATTAGCTAGTGAGAATTGGGTTGAAATGTTGGTCTGATGTTGTTTGTCAGTTACACTAAAATTGAATTGATTTTTTTGAAATGGTGGCTTGATCATTCATTTCGATTCAAACCGACTCCAATTCTAATTCAATCCAATTCAATTTCAATTCAGATTCGATTTCTACTCCAGACCTATTCAATTTTCAATCCAGAATCAATTCAATTTCAATTCCAATTCAAATTCAATTTCAACTGCAAATCAATTCACTTCAATCCAAGATAATTCCAAATCATAAATCTCAATTCCTTGAAACATCAAACTCGTTAGAACTCAAGCATCTCAAATCTATAACGTCTCAACAACTCAACAAACTCGAACGTCTTAGTAGCTCAACAGACTCGAACATCCCAGCAACTCAATAGACTCGAACGTCTCAACAAGCTCAACAGACTTGAACGTCTCAGCAACTCAACAGACTCAAACATCCCAACAACTCAACAGACTCGAATGTCTCAAAGCTCAACAGACTCAACGTCTCAGCAGCTCAACAGACTCAAAGATCCCAACAGCTCAACAGACTCGAACGTCTCAACAGCTCAACAGACTCGAACGTCTTAGTAGCTCAATAAATTGAATGTCTCAACAACTCAATAGATTTGAATGTCTCAACAATTCAATAGACTCACATCTCAATAGACTCATCAAATTTGAACACCTCGAAAACCATCAGCTTCTCAAAAACCCGAACCTCTTGAAATTTGATATCCCTTTCAAGCCTTGAACGTCTTAGATAATTAAGCATCTTACAGACTCCATCATTTCAAGAATCCAATTGTCTCACAGAATTAAGCATTTCACAGGCTCTCGCACCTCAAACTCCAAAACAAACCCGACAATACATCAAACCTCCACAAAATGACCACAATACCCTTTTGACCCTTCAAGACCCAAGTTGTCAAAATCCTCTCAACACTTTAAAAACTAAAACCGTGAACTATGTAAGGTCTGACCTCAATACGGAATTGAGTACGTAGGCAACCCACAAAGGGTGCGACCGCAAATCAATCAAAATGCCCTTTTTACACTCAGTCATCTCACCTCCAAGCAACCTCATGCACTTCCGACCCTCAAGTACCAAAACTCCCAAAAACTCAAAGGTCATGAACTTTGTAAGGTCTGATCTCAATAGGGAGTTGAGTACGTAGGCAACCCATCCAGGGTGTGACCCCATTACAATAAAAAACCTTTTCCCACTCTAATATGTCTTCATACCTCGTAAACACTCAAACCCTCTTCGGCTCCCACAACCATCAAAGCACCAGACTCTAAGTCTTGTCCATTCACTCAACCTTATACTTCTCCCAAGTCTTGCTTCTATACTAAGTCAAATTCCCCAATTCCTCTTCCTAGCGCTAGCTTGGCAGAAAAGCTCGCCTCACCCCTCTCTCTTTCTCTCTTCTATCATAATCCTATCCTTGGCTCTTAAATTAATCTCTTTAATAATGTTTTGAAAGAAGGAAATCCCAACAATTGGAGACCAAGGTTTCCTCGGGCACCAATCTGAAGTTGTGGTCGTTGCCACTTCTAAGGGCTGTAACCCAGTACGAACCCAACACAGAATATCTGATATGACCAGGTAAGTCCTATCCATAGGCAACAATCACAAAGTCAATTAATGGTTCTTAGAACCCGATCTTCCTTCCTAGTTATCATAGGTCAAACTAGGTGGCGACTCTAGTCGATTCTGACTTATAAAGGCACCAGACCGCGTGGAGTCCATTGAGAGCTAGTGTTCACTAACATTCCTCAACACGTTTTATGGGAAAGATGGATAATAAAATAGGTATTTGAGGGCCGCTAGATTAATGGGTTTTCACCCTCCACAGAATGACAATTTCTAGGATCTAGACTTCTTCATTAGACCATTTAGATAGACCCCTCATACCGAAAAAATCACCCTCTACAAGGAGGATTGGGGTTTAAAGATTTAGCATGTTTTAATACAACTCTGGTAGCTAAACAAGTTTCGAGGATTTTAACACAGCCACATTTATTGGTTAGTCATGTTTTACGGGCACGATATTTTGGGCATGGTTCTCTATTTAATGCTACGTTAGGGTGTACGCCAAGCCCAGTTTGGAGGGCACTACATGGTGTAATTCATTTTATAGAATGTGGAGCTAGGCGGCTCATAGGAAATGGGAGGATACTCTCCTTAAGGAGTGATGGGTGAGGGGAAAAACCGGGTGGTTTAGTGAATCAGGCGCAGGTTCAGAATCCTTTTGGGCCTATGGAAAGGTAGATCTCCCGATTGACCCAGATATCAAGGATTGGAATGTTGTTTGATTATAAGATATATTGCAAGGAGGATGCATGATACATTCTATCTATGCAGTAGCGAGCTGAGGATAGAAGGATGAGTGGGTTTGGGGTTTTACAAATCAGGAACTTTCACTATCAAATCTGCTTACTATAGTGTGTAAACTCTGTCGTTTTTGTCTGCACTTTCATATTTAGGCTCAAGTATTGTGGGCAGAGCTATGCAGCGTCTAAAACGTTGCTCTTTACCACCTCGGGTGGCTCTCTTTGCTTGGAAGATCATTCATGGTGTTGTGTGTGAGCTCTACTCGCTAGTAGATGTGGAGTTCGTTTTCCAAATTCTTGCTTTTTTTGTGGTGGTAGTGAAGATTTGTTGCATGTTTTTGTTTGTTGTTCTCAGAGTGTGATGTTGTGGATGTCACAGCATCTGAAAGTTCCTTCAAGTTGTACTACAGATGCTGCTTTCCATGACTGGTTTATGGAGTTTTTTTTGCACTCTGATATTGCGTTGTATCGCTGCTTGTTTGTTTCTTATGAAGATTTGGTATGCTAGGTTAAAGTCCAATATGGTGGAGCTACGAATTTTGTTTGGGCATGGATGCAGGTTCGGAGCTTCCTTGATACTTATGGCTCTATGATAAGCTTGAATCCAATCCAGTTATTATGGTTTATCTAGAGTCGATGAGGGTCGGCGTGGCATGATTTCTATCTATGTGGATGCAAGTGTACATCCAGTTTTTTTTTTGAAGAACATTGTGACCTTATATTAAAACACATAGCAAGCACAAGGGGAAAGACCCTCATGTCATGCTAGTTCCAGATCTAGCTTACAAGCCATACTAATATTAGGGGAACAAGCTCCCCCAACCACACCCGATTATTCTCATAAAGAGGATTCCCCAAATTACAGATAATCTTAGTCAGATAATTGTCATACAAAAGGCTTCTAAGTGTACATCCAGTTGATAATGGCTTTGGTCTTGGAGTTGTTTGTTATAATAATGACAAGGAGATTGTGGCCGTGGTATGAAAGGGTCTACACAGCCGTGCTCGTCACAGGTTGCAGCCTCGGGTGGAAAATGTAAATACCCATGTAATGGCAAATATGACTCGGGTTGAAGGGGTGAGTTTATTTGGACTAGTTTGATCCCTGATGTACTGCATTCGTTTTAGCTTAATGTATATGTTTGTTATGTGTTTTTCCAAAAATAAATCTTCAACTTTTTATTTGTGGCCCATGAGGGATTAAATGTTCATTTCCTCCCATGAGAACCGGGCCTCTAATATATGTAAACCTCACACTACTTTTTACTCTCTCAAAAATTATACTCCAATAAATAGGTATATTAATTATTTTTTAAGAGTTCCTAAAAAATATCTGGCACTGTATTTAAAAATCATAGATATTTGACTTATTTTTCCTATTGTAATAACTGCTATGAACATATTGATAGAGTCAGATTAAAACTATTCAAGTTTTGTTAATACGGGTTAATATTTCGATATGGGGAACTAATTATAAACCCTCCAATAATTGATTATACACTAATTATAAACGTCCTCATCATAGTGCCACTTGGCATTATTGGCCTCAACTTTATACCAATAATTAATTTGTTCTTTTCTTTGGATTACAAAAAATACTACCTGTAACTTGGTAGATAATTGAATCATACATTATGATGTGCTTGATCATAACGTACTATAGTTGCGGGCGCGACTACACCTAACGAAAGCACCATATATACCCACTTATGACAAACTATCATTAGTCATTTTTTTCACTATCTCTCTACCGTAAAGTAAAAATCTCAAGCTTTATTGATTGCTTCATAAACAAGTTTTCCGATAACAATGAATACAACTAGTAGATAATGGATGTTTTTAAAGGAGAATGGGATGTTTTTTTTTTTCCAATTCTTTTTACGTGCAATCAATGGGAATGGGATGTTTTTTTTTTTTTAAGTTTAACATTAGATAATGGATGTTTATAATAGTAGGAAAAATGATAGTAATCAACCCAATTGTGAAATATGCAATAAATATATGTAAACAGGGATGGACCCAATGTAGAGCGTAGTGTGTCAACTGACACACATGTAATTCATAATAAAGCTAAAATTTATTTATATGATATAACTAATTATGTTTAGTTAGGTAGTTTGACACTCATGTGTTGATAAATATAAGTTAAGTTCAATATGGTTAATGAAATTTGTTTATTTCATTACAAATATTATCTAATATATGTAAAAAAATTGAGTTCAGGCTAAAGAATGACCTTAATAATAGTTGTATTTCACTTTATAATCACTCTTCATCTGTGTATTTTATATTTTGCTTTTATATTTTAGTTTTGTTTTAGTCCTATATATATATATATATATATCTATATATATTTTAGGTGAGTAGGTTTTGAATCCAAGACCTTTGGTTTAAGGATACCAGTCCTCTACTGACCAAGCCACGATTGTACCTTTCTTTACTCACCTAATATTGTTTATTTTCTCTAATTTTGATTTATTATGCACTCCCAACTTTCCACCTTTTTTTATCTTTAAGAACAACAAAGACCCCATAAAGCTAATTACTTAATTTGTTGGTTAACATTATTTGCTACTTGTCAACCTAATTTATTCTTCTAGTTTGTTCATGATAATGCTTTACTACTTTGATTAAGAATAAGATGTTTTTTTTACTGATTTTAAGAATATAATTAAAATTTATTTTTATTGTAGACCTTATACTACTAGTATTTATTGTCAGTATGATCACAACTTTAATATAACATTATATAAAAACTTATTGTTAACTTCAAAATTTTGATTTTATAAGTTTGACACATCTAATTTGAAATTCTGGGTCACCCACGCATGAAATTGTTGCTTGTTGTGACTTGCTTTATGCTTGTTATTAATCCTTGTTTGCTTATTACTTGCGCGCACACAATAGTATAGTCCCTTCTCGTTGATGAAACCTTGAGATGATACACAACGAACTACGTAAACAAAACAAAGGAACTATATAAAGGGAACACTCCTCTTAAACTATAGAGGACTTCTAATGACACCCACTATGGTGTCGAACTTACAACGATAATGAATAGTAAAATACCAGTTGGTGGAACACATCCTGGGGTCTAGGGGTGACCCCGCTTCCTCGACGCGTGACGCCGGGAATGGAGGATTAGCTATGGAGAAGACGTTCTGCAATTTGAGGTGATAAGGGAATTCACAAATAAACCTTAAAGAATCAAGGAAAGAATGGCACCTAGATGATATGGTCACGGGATCTAACTATATCCCCCAGACCCGGTGCAAGAGAAGAGAAAGAAAATACACATTATGGGAACAAGAGAAAAGAAATGAAAACACGCAACGCTCGAATGATCCCATAGTGAGGATCATTGGTATAATATACCTATGCACATGTTTCATTATTTACATGATTGTTGTTGCTATACTAGCAGCTTGTTGTGCTTGGTTGCGTGTTTGATGTTGCTATGATGCTGCCATGTTATGCTTGGTTGCGTGTTGCTAATGCTTTGCTACCTTTAAGTGTGTATGATATCATGATGTGTTGGGGTGTGCTTTACCGCTTTATTATAGCATGTAATTGGACTTAATAATATTCGACCAAGTAGTCGTGTAGCCCGGCGACATACGGGCTACACATATTCATACTCAGCATAGTTTTGCTGAGTCCTTTATTTTTTTTACAGGTGATCATCTAGAACGTGACGGAGTGTAGGAGAAGGACTATCATGGGGTAGTCCATCTGGGCAAGACTTATGAGCAGTTCTGTCTAATTTATGAATTGTACCCTGTAGAACTAAACTTAGGATGTAATGTTTCAGTTGTGTGTTTAATCTAGTAACTATGTTGTATACACTAGGTACTTGGGATTGTATCTTATATTGTACATGAGTTTTGGTTGAGGGTTGTTTCCAGTCATGCAGACCGTAACTTGGTGTTGGTAATGTGGTTTGTCAACCACTGTAGCACCCGGATGAAGTTGAGAATCCGCTGCATAGTTATCCTGTAATAAGGCTAGGAGCTTTGTTCGTACTATTGGATGTTTATTCGGGAATGTTACATTACACCCTCTCCTAGCCTTTTCAGAATGTAGCAGTTTTAGCATTTCCTTTTTTCTGATTGTTAGTGATATATATATGACCAACTAATACAATATCTTGTGATGGGATTTGATGGCTAATCCAGGCAGAGCAGCATGACACTGAACCCTCAGTGTACGCTTTGTATGAGTACACCCCACACGTAAAGAGCAAGGGGACAACAGTGGGTGAATGAAAAATCTAAACAATTTGTTGTAAGTTAATTGAATCATAATTTGTCAATCACAACTATTATATATACTTTTTTTTTTTCTGGCATTACTTATATGTTTATTCTTAAAGAATGAATTCAAGGAAGCAATTGAGGCCATGCATTATGAGCAACAAGAGCAGATTGGAGAGGGCGAGGAGCCCACACCTGTGGATGAGAAAGGTGTGTACTTCAAAGTTGTCAAGGGGAAACAAAAGCGACAGGTTTTTGGCTTGAGTTCTTGTGCCAAGACATACTTTCCAGAGGAGTACACCAGCTCTCAGCCAAGTGTCACCTACCTTACATCTGGAGACCTTGGTTCCATGGTTAATGATACCGTAAAGAGGGCTTTGGATAAGCGCATGAAGGAAATAGAGGAGAGAGAGCAAGTAGTGAGAGCACAAGAGGCTGAATTTCAGTAGAGGAAACAAGCACAAGAGGCTGAATTTCAGCAAAGGGTTCAAGCGCAAATGGAGGCAATGTGGGGACAATTCATATCAAGCAAGATGTCTAGCTTGAATATGATTCAGTTTGGAATGAGTGGTGGACGGAGTGGGGGTGGGAGTGGGAGTGAGAGTGGGAGTGGGAGTGGGAATGGGAATGAGCTAAGTGCTTGATAGTCTATATTGTGAGTACTAGATATGACAAACTTTTGGATATTGCATACCTTTGGATATGGCAAACTTTTGTGGATGTTGCAAAACTTTTGGATATTGCCTACCTTTGGATGTGGCAAACTTTTGTGGATGTTGCAAAACTTTTGGATGATGTCCTATTGACTCAAGAGTCGTGTAATGTTCAAGTTGATCTTGGATTTGAAGTACTAGTATAAATGTGTGAGATAATGTCTAGTGGTGCATATGTTGTCTGGTGTTAGATTGCATAATATACTATAGGTACATTCTAATTTGAAAGAGCAGGGCTGAATTGTAATGAATGGATTTTATTTTATTTTTGTCAGCATTTTTTCCGAGGACTTTCCAAGGAATTCTTCTAGGAAATGATCTGCTACTTTCCGAGGAAATTCTCTCGGAACTTTCCTACCACAGTGTACCTCGGAAAATTGCGAGGACCAAATCTCTCGGAAGTTTCCTAGGACTTTTTCCTCAGAAATTTACAAGGACTTGTCCCTGGAAATTCCTTGTAAAGCTCCTTATCCGTCAGAAAATCGAGTGGTAGTCAATTTGTCGGATACATTGGTTCCGAGAACATTTCTTCGGAAATTACCGAGAGGGACATATTTGGTCGGAAATTTTTTTCTGACAAGCCTCTTTACGACGACATTTTTTCCTCGGAAAGTTCTCGAAAATCGATGTTTCCGACGAATTTTAGACTGTTTCTGAGGACTTTTTCCCTCGGTAATCACTGTTTTTTTAGTAGTGGAGACTATAATAAGGAGAGCAAATTCCTCTTCCATTCTGATTTGGATTAGGTTATAGGTGACAGAAGTAGTAAGGTTTGTACAGTGCATGCAAGGTGCTCGACAAATGTTGCTACTTTCTTTCATAGCTTGGCTCCTGAAAAAGTTTATGGTTCTAATCAGAACCACCTCAGTAGGTTTAGATTTCCTAGAAATTTAAGGTTAAGAATTGTCTCTTCGCCACCTTCAATGAAGATTTAGAAAATCAGTTTCATGAGTATGATCTTAAATGGAAGGATCGAAGTATGATTGTCATACTTATTAATGTTTTGTTATATTGTCAAAGATGAATCTTTGTTTAAGAAGCTTGGCAACAAATAGTGATGATTAGAGAAAAGCAGTGTCTGAGGGAAGTTGACTTTTTACTACACACTCAAGGCAGAGATCACAAGGGTGCCCTGACCAATTTTTTTCCATCCCTCGTTCCAGGTATGAAAGTTCTCTTAGCCCAGTTGTTAAAAATATATTTGCATTGTACTTGCAACAAGATGGAAAAAAAAAGGTGTGGGATTCGCACATGTTTATGATCCCAGTGCAACAATGTTTGTTGTGGGAGATAAGGATATGTGAATCGTCACAACAATTCTATCAGTTTGATAGTCCTTCTGTTGCTAGTTATATTCTAGCTATCTCTTTTGTAGTTTCTTGAATCATTAAAACTCTATGAAAATGTTGGATGGAATACCCTCTTTTTGTTCAATTCGCTTATCCTTGTGATGATATGGCGGAGCAGCACGTCGATCGTGCAGCGCGCCCATTCCAGAATTATACGCGGCCTCCTTAATGTGGCAGTCCAGTCAGCAGCTGACTGGACTGTTTTTGACTGACTGGACTGTCTTTTTACTATATTAATTTTAATTAGTTATAACTTTTAAATATAAGTCCAAAATGAAAAAAAATATATCATTTTTCATCTAAATTCAAGCTCTTCAAAACAAGACCAGACATGGATATGTTTTGACAACTTTACAATTTTATATTTTTTATATGTATATATCTATTCAATATCGACCATACTTGATTCACCAGATACAGTTAAAATACACCATACAACAATAATAATACACTACAAAACAATAATGATTCATTATCTGTTTTGAAATCGGTATGTTAAAAAATATATGATTCACTATATAAGATTTTAAATACATCATATAAATAATAATAATACACCACAAAACAACAATAATAATAATAATGTTACGACAATAAACCATTATTAGTTTCATGTTTGTTATCTAATTCACTACTTGTTAGTTAATAAATCATAATATCAGTTTTAATGAATCATAATATCAAAATTAATGAATCATATCTTCATTTTAGTGTATCATCACAAATATATAAAACTAAAAAAATTAAAAATAATGCAATACAAAACAATATTTGGTATGTATGAAAATACATGATTCACCATATAAGATTTAATTGCACCATACAATAATAATAATACACTACAAAACAATAATGTTTTTTTATCAGTTCTGAAGTTTGTTATCTAACTCACACTTATTAGTTAATGAATCATAATATCAATTTTAATGAATCATAATATCAAAGTTAATGAATCTATCATCATTTTAGTGTATCAACGTAAATATATAAAAATAAAAAATTAAACAATAATACAACACAAAACAAATTGGTATGTACGGAAAATATATGATTCACCATATAAGGTTTAAAATACACCATACAATAATAATACAATACAAAATAATAATAATTTTTTCGGTTTCAAAGTGTGTTATCTAATTTATCACTTATTAGTTAGTAAATCATAATATCAATTTTAATGAATCATAATATCAAATTAATGAATCATATTATCATGTTAGTGTATCATTATAACATGTAAAAAATAATTTTTTTTTTAAAGTTGTCAAAACATATCCATGACTGGTCTTATTTTGAAGAGCTCGAATTTAGATGAACAATGATATAATTTTTTTTCATTTTGGACTTATATATTAAAAGTTACAACTAATTAAAGTTAATATACTAAAAAGGTAATCCTGTCAGCAAAACTGTCCAATCAGCTGCTGACTGGACTGCCAAATGGACAAGGCTGTACTATATTGAGAATGCCAAATCGACAGGTTACACGGTATTGTACACGGACCAGCCGTACAGTAGAATTTGCGATGGCGGAGAACCAAAGGGGAGACGGTTATTGTCAAACATAAAAGAAACAACACTTGTTTAAAAAAAACAAATAAAAGAAATGATAAAAATAGTGCCCACGGAGTGACACCAGGCCCAGCTCTAAATCGCCTATATTAATACAAAAGCGATGGCTATTCATTAATTGTAAGCTTATGATTGTTTTCAGCATCAGTATAATAGACAATCCTAGTGTTGCACGGTTTTTGGTAATACGAATCTAATGAAATTAGTACTTTATTAGTAGCATACAGTGTATAGATATCGACTGTACACTCTTTCGAGGATATGCTAATTATGACCAGACAATCCATCACTCAAATATTTATCGGCTAGCAATGAATACTAGTTGACAATCGTGTGTCGGATCTTATATCCATCAGTGGAATAATTAGGAGAGGTGGGTTGGGTATGTATGCTTCTACCTAATCAATATTATACAGTATTTACATACAGTGGCGGACCCAGAATTTCAAATTAGGTGTGTCAAACTTATAAATCAAAATTTTGAAGTTAACAATAAGTTTTATATAATGTTATATTGAAGTTGTGATCATACTGACAATAAATACTAGTAGTATAAGGTCTACAATAAAATAAATTTTAATTATATTCTTAAAATCAGTAAAAAACATCTTATTCTTAATCAAAGTTAGTAAAGCATTATTCATGAACAAACTAGAAGAATAAATTTAGGTTGACAAGTAGCAAATAATGTTAACCAACAAATTAAGTAATTAGCTTTATGGGGTCTTTGTTGTTCTTAAAGATAAAAAAAGGTGAAAAGTTGGGAGTGCATAATAAATCAAAATTAGAGAAAATAAACAATATTAGGTGAGTAAAGAAAGGTACAATCGTGGCTTGGTCAGTAGAGGACTGGTATCCTTAAACCAAAGGTCTTGGATTCAAAACCTACCTCACCTATAAATATATATATATATATGGACTAAAACAAAACTAAAAAATAAAAGCAAAATATAAAATACACAGATGAAGAGTGATTTATAAAGTGAAATACAACTATTATTAAGGTCATTCTTTAGCCTTGAACTCAATTTATTTTACATATATTAGATAATATTTGTAATGAAATAAACAAATTTCATTAACCATATTTGAACTTAACTTATATTTATCAACACATGAGTATCAAACTACCTAACTAAACATAATTAGTTATATCATATAATAAATTTTAGCTTTATTATGAATTACATGTGTGTCAGTTGACACACTACGCTCTACATTGGGTCCATCCCTGTTTACATATATTTATTGCATATTTCACAATTGGGTTGATTACTATCATTTTTCCTACTATTATTAACACTCCATTATCTAATGTTAAACTTAAAAAAAAAAAAAACATCCCATTCCCATTGATTGCACGTAAAAAGAATTGGAAAAAAAAAACATCCCATTCTCCTTTAAAAACATCCATTATCTACTAGTTGTATTCATTGTTATCGGAAAACTTGTTTATGAAGCAATCAATAAAGCTTGAGATTTTTACTTTACGGTAGAGAGATAGTGAAAAAAATGACTAATGATAGTTTGTCATAAGTGGGTATATATGGTGCTTTCGTTAGGTTGTAGTCGCGCCCGCAACTATAGTACGTTATGATCAAGCACATCATAAATGTATGATTCAATCTACCAAGTTACAAGGTTTAGTATTTTTTGTAATCCAAAGAAAAGAACAAATTAATTATTGGTATAAAGTTGAGGCCAATAATGCCAAGTGGCACTATGATGAGGACATTTATAATTAGTGTATAATCAATCTTATTGGAGGGTTTTATAATTAGTTCCCCATATCGAAATATAAACCCGTATTAACAAAACTTGAATAGTTTTAATCTGACTCTATCAATATGTTCATAGCAGTTATTACAATAGGAAAAATAAGTCAAATATCTATGATTTTAAATACAGTGCCAGACTTTCAAAATAATTAATATACCTTTTTATTTATTGCGAGTATACTTTTTGAGAGAGTAAAAAGTAGTGTGAGGTTTACATATTATTAGAGGCCCGGTTCTCATGGGAGGAAATGAACATTTAATCCCTCATGGGCCCACAAATAAAAAGTTGAAGATTTATTTTGGAAAAATTACATCGCCCACCCATGACGTTTGGTGAAATTCACAGCCCACCCATGAGATTTCAAAATTACTTTGCCCACCCATGTGGTTTCCACAATTTTACATCCAACAACTTTCTAATATTTGATCAACTTAAAAGATGGTTAAATGATATCCAAATTTGATGAAACTTTACATGGACGATATTAAAGTGTTATGTTTTGGTAAAACATGAAATCCAACGTTTTTTAAGCTCATATATGATCTGTGGGACCCGATGAACGTGTCTCATGTTTCATTGGGTCCCACAGGTCATATATGACCTTAAAAAACTTTGGATTTGGCATTGAACAAAAATATAGCACCTTAGCATCGTCCATGTAAAGTCTCATCAAATTTGGATATCATTTAACCATCTTTTAAGTTGATCAAATATTAGAAAAGTTGCTGGATGTAAAATTGTGGAAACCACATGGGTGGGCAAAGTAATTTTGAAACCTCGTGGGTGGACCGTGTAATTTCTCCAAACGTCATGGGTGGGCGATGTAATTTTCCCTTTATTTTTTGAAAAACACATAACAAACATATACATTAAGCTAATAACGAATGCAGTACATCAGGGATCAAACTAGTCCAAATAAACTCACCCCTTCAACCCGAGTCATATTTGCCATTACATGGGTATTTACATTTTCCACCCGAGGCTGCAACCTGTGACGAGCACGGCTGTGTAGACCCTTTCATACCCACGACCACAATCTCCTTGTCATTATTATAACAAACAACTCCAAGACCAAAGCCATCATCAACTGGATGTACACTTAGAAGCCTCTTTGTATGACAATTATCTGACTAAGATTATCTATAATTTGGGGAATCCTCTTTATGAGAATAATCGGGTGTGGTTGGGGGAGCTTGTTCCCCCTAATATTAGTATGGCTTGTAAGCTAGATGTGGAACTAGCATGACATGAGGGTCTTTCCCCTTGTGCTTGCTATGTGTTTTATATAAGGTCACAATGTTCTTAAAAAAAAACTGGATGTACACTTGCATCCACATAGATAGAAATCATGCCACGCCGACCCTCATCGACTCTAGATAAACCATAATGACTTGGATTCAAGCTTATCATAGAGCCATAAGTATCAAGGAAGCTCCGAACCTGCATCCATGCCCAAACAAAATTCGTAGCTCCACCATACTGGACTTTACACCTAGCATACCAAATCTTCCATAAGAAACAAACAAACAGCGATACAAGCGCAATATCAGAGTGCAAACAACACTCCATAAACCAGTCATGGAAAGCAGCATCTGTAGTACAACTTGAAGGAACTTTCAGATGCTGCGACATCCACAACATCACACTCTGAGAACAACAAACAAAAACATGCAACAAATCTTCACTACCACCACAAAAAAAGCAAGAATTTGGAAAACGAACTCCACATCTACTAGCGAGTAGAGCTCTACACGACACAACACCATGAATGATCTTCCAAGCAAAGAGAGCCACCCGAGGTGGTAAAGAGCAACGTTTTAGACGCTACATAGCTCTGCCCACAATACTTGAGCCTAAATATGAAAGTGCAGACAAAAACGACAGAGATTACACACTATAGTAAGCAGATTTGATAGTGAAAGTTCCTGATTTGTAAAACCCCAAACCCACTCATCCCTTCTATCCTCAGCTCGCTACTGCATATATAGAATGTATCATGCATCCTCCTTGCAATATATCTTATTAATCAAACCAACATTCCAATCCTTGATATCTGGGTCAATCGGGAGATCTACCTTTCCCATAGGCCCAAAAGGATTCTGAACCTGCGCCTGATTCACTAAACCACCCGGTTTTCCCATCACTCATCACTCTTTAAGGAGAGTATCCTTCCCATTTCCTATGAGCCGCCTAGCTCCACATTCTATAAAATGAATTACACCATGTAGTGCCCTCCAAACTGGGCTTGGCGTACACCCTAACGTAGCATTAAATAGAGAACCATGCCCAAAATATCGTGCCCGTAAAACATGACTAACCAATAAATGTGGCTGTGTTAAAATCCTCCAAACTTGTTTAGCTACCAGAGTTGTATTAAAACATGCTAAATCTTTAAACCCCAATCCTCCTTGTAGAGGGTGATTTTTTCGGTATGAGGGGGTCTATCTAAATGGTCTAATGAAGAAGTCTAGATCCTAGAAATTGTCATTCTGTGGAGGGTGAAAACCCATTAATCTAGCGGCCCTCAAATACCTATTTTATTATCCATCTTTCCCATAAAACGTGTTGAGGAATGTTAGTGAACACTAGCTCTCAATGGACTCCACGCGGTCTGGTGCCTTTATAAGTCAGAATTGACTAGAGTCGCCACCTAGTTTGACCTATGATAACTAGGAAGGAAGATCGGGTTCTAAGAACCATTAATTGACTTTGTGATTGTTGCCTATGGATAGGACTTACCTGGTCATATCAGATATTCTGTGTTGGGTTCGTACTGGGTTACAGCCCTTAGAAGTGGCAACGACCACAACTTCAGATTGGTGCCCGAGGAAACCTTGGTCTCCAATTGTCGGGATTTCCTTCTTTCAAAACATTATTAAAGAGATTAATTAAAAGCCAAGGATAGGATTATGATAGGAAGAGAGAAAGAGAGTGGGTGAGGCGAGCTTTTCTGCCAAGCTAGCGCTAGGAAGAGGAATTGGGGAATTTGACTTAGTATAGAAGCAAGACTTGGGAGAAGTATAAGGTTGAGTGAATGGACAAGACTTAGAGTCTGGTGCTTTGATGGTTGTGGGAGCCGAAGAGGGTTTGAGTGTTTTACGAGGTATGAAGAACATATTAGAGTGGGAAAATGGTTTTTTTTATTGTAATGGGGTCACACCCTGGATGGGTTGCCTACGTACTCAACTCCCTATTGAGATCAGACCTTACAAAGTTCATGACCTTTGAGTTTTTGGGAGTTTTGGGTACTTGAGGGTCGGAAGTGCATGAGGTTGCTTGGAGGTGAGATGACTGAGTGTAAAAAGGGGATTTTGATTGATTTGGGGTCGCACCCTTTGTGGGTTGCCTACGTACTCAATTCCGTATTGAGGTCAGACCTTACATAGTTCACGGTTTTAGTTTTTAAAGTGTTGAGAGGGTTTTGACAACTTGGGTCCTTGAAGGGTCAAAAGGGTATTGTGGTCATTTTGTGGAGGTTTGATGTATTGTCGGGTTTGTTTTGGAGTTTGAGGTGCGAGAGCCTGTGAAATGCTTAATTCTGTGAGACAATTGGATTCTTGAAATGATGGAGTCTGTAAGATGCTTAATTATCTAAGACGTTCAAGGCTTGAAAGGGATATCAAATTTCAAGAGGTTCGGGTTTTTGAGAAGCTGAAGGTTTTCGAGGTGTTCAAATTTGATGAGTCTATTGAGATGATTGAGTCTATTGAATTGTTGAGACATTCAAATCTATTGAGTTGTTGAGACATTCAAATTTATTGAGCTACTAAGACGTTCGAGTCTGTTGAGCTGTTGAGACGTTCGAGTCTGTTGAGCTGTTGGGATCTTTGAGTCTGTTGAGCTGCTGAGACGTTGAGTCTGTTGAGCTGTTGAGACATTCGAGTCTGTTGAGTTGTTGGGATGTTTGAGTCTGTTGAGTTGCTGAGACGTTCAAGTCTGTTGAGCTGTTGAGACGTTCGAGTCTATTGAGTTGCTGGAATGTTCGAGTCTGTTGAGCTACTAAGACGTTCGAGTTTGTTGAGTTGTTGAGACGTTTATAGATTCGAGATGCTTGAGTTCTAACGAGTTTGATGTTTCAAGGAATTTGAGATTTATGATGTTTGGAATTATCTTGGATTGAAGTGAATTGATTTGCAGTTGAAATTGAATTTGAATTGGAATTGAAATTGAATTGATTCTGGATTGAAAATTGAATAGGTCTGGAGTAGAAATCGAATCTGAATTGAAATTGAATTGGATTGAATTAGAATTGGAGTCGTTTGAATCGAAATTGAATGATCAAGCCACCATTTCAAAAAAATTCAATTCAATTTAGTGTAACTGACAAACAACATCAGACCAACATTTTCAAACCACATTCTCACTAGCTAATTGTCAACAATAATCAAACCATATTATCAATTCTTCACGAAATGGTTCATATATTAATACAAAATCCGGAGTACTTACTTTTTTTTGGGATTTATAGAGAGAGGGGAATATGTGTCCGAGAGTAGGCTGGTGAGCGAAAGATGCAACAGTACTACTTCTAATATATCTATACAAATGCGCAAAAACAAAATATTAGAAAGAAAATGCAATAACATGTATCTATAGTGAATGAAGAGAATGAATATATAAGTTAAAGTATATTACTAGATAGAAAATGAATGACTTTCAGCCCCGCTTGCAATCTGGATAATAAGAGAGACGCTAATGCTCCTAAATTATAGCTGTAAAGAACACAAACAATACATTCAACCCTAAATCAAAGCCTTATAACAACAAATTAACAATTTTTATACTGAAATTTGAACTTGCAAATATAGGCGTTTTCTAGGTTTCAGCGGGTCACGGCTGACGACGGCGGGTGATGACGGGCGATGTCGGGTGACGACGGGCGGCGGCGGGTGGCGGGCCACGGTGCATGCGGTGGTCGGAGCAGCTGATGCACTGGAGAATCGCCTGGGTCACGTCACGCAGAGAGAGATTAGAGAGAAATCAAAAGCGTGAGAGAAAAATTTAGGTCTCAGCTAGGAGTACAGAAATATTTCAGTTATCATTATACGTATACATAAACGATAAGCAATATTAATTACTAAAACATTTTTAAAAAAATCGGCATGACCTTTGCATAATTATACCCATCCCATGCTTATTATTAAGCATTCACCAATTTCATTCAACCACAAAAAGTTTCAACAATTGATACAAATCAAAATTAACCAAATTCATCCATCAAACCAATTTCAAAAATTTGCGGCAATCAAATACAAAGTCAACCATAAAAGAGAAGAAGATAGTTAGATTATATTACCATTAGCATTAGCATCAGGTATGGTACAAACACTTATTTCGCTTATTCATTTAGTTATCATGGAACATGGAATATCACTAATTCAACTTCATTAGGTATTGTATTTGTCAAAGGTGTGATTTTCTTAATCATTTCCATGGTTGGATTTTGTACTAAATTAGTGAAATTAGTACCGAAACCAGTATGGATTTCATCAACAAGTGGGATTGGATTATTTCTTGTGTTTATTGGTTTACAGAGTAATCAAGGGATAGGTTTAGTTAGTTTAAGTTCAACTACACTTATTACAGTTGGTGGTTGTAAAAGATTGGATAGGGTTTCGGTAGCACCGGTTAGGGTTCTGATGAATGGAATAGTGGAAGTGATTGGTGTTGTTGGTGGTAATAGTGTTGAGTGTCTAAATGGGAACATTATATTGCACACAAACATTTGATCGAGCATGTTGTGTCACTAGTAAAAATATTAAAGAAATAGACACTTTTATATACACATTTTGCACACACACATAAGTTCAATATCCAAAACCACATTAAACCCTAAATCTATCATTATTACAAAAGAATGACAGAATTTGAATTGAAAATCGACATTACTCTTTATAGTTATAAAAAACTGTTGTTGTAATGATATGGGACGTAGAGCTGACGGGCAATGGCGGGTGACGGCCGGTGATGGCGGGCGACGACGGGCAAAGGCGGGAGGAGGGTGGGTGACGTCGGAGCAGTGGCGGGTGGCGGTGGTCAAAATCACAACAGGAATCACAGACGAACAGTGGGAGAAAGGGGAATTAGGGATTGAAAGCGTAAGTTGCGTTGCGCTGGGTGAGGGCTTATTAAACAACCTATTTCGGCGGTTCCTTTAAAGAAACCGCTGAAATAGTTCCTCCGTATTTTTTTATTAAAAAGGTAACATCTATTTTGGTGGTTCCTAGTCACAAACGCGGAAATAGACTACCAAATATATCTATTTTGGCGGTTGTGACTAGAAACTACCAAAATAGATGTTACTTTTTTAATTAAAAAAATATAAAGGAACTATCTCGGCAGTTTCTTCAACGACCGCTGAGATAGGGGCGTCAAAATAGCCCTTTTGTACTAGTGTATTTTGTTATTATAGATGAACTTAAACGTTTTGGTTACAATTTTGGTAAAAGCTCAATGTAACATGAATGAAAGGGGCAAAACGAGCTATTCGGGTGGTTAGACAAGACTTAGGATGCGTATTGGGAGGTTGAGGATCAAAGTGGTACCAAAAGGGAGCAAAAACAACACATTTTGCCTCTTTTTTTACCCCATCCGGGTTTGTGTTCGGGGCTACAAACCTGGACCAATGTTTAAGTGACGTCCAGACATATATGCTTGCACGGAGCGGCCGACGTGCCCAGATTCAGCCACGATAGTGTGGTCTGGGTATACAATATTCAGACACATACCCAGACCACACACAAATCCCAGATTCTCACATTGAACAAAACATAAATTTTGAGAATTTCATTGTTATTCTTCATTTGACACTTCAGCCTGTTTTCCACAGAGAGAGAAGGTAACAGAACAAGAAGAAAAAGAGAACATAAGCGAAAGAAGAAAGAGAAGGAAGCTCACCTCCATTGAAGCTCCATCCATGGCCACCTCTTACTCCTTCGTTCTCTCTTATTTCTCTATGTTTGAGTACTCTCCATTTGGTACCTTAGGATGAGGTTTGACCCTAAAATCTCTAAATGATGCTTGGAACCTTACATAATTTATTTTAGTTATTTTATCTCTTCGGTGCTCAATTAATGCTTTAAATTGATCATTTATTGTATTTTGGTGGCTTTTTATCAATATTAGATTTTGAGATAGGGGTTGTAACCAAAGAAGGTGTACATTCTAGCTTTTACACTCTAGAATTAGGGTGTGAAACCTTAGGGCTATTACTAGGAGCTTGTGGTTATGCTATCTAATGACTCAACCCTTTTTCAAATTAAGTGGTGTGATTAATAAGGTAAGATTTTGTTGGTCCAAGATTTAGGAAATCTTTATTTTAGCTCTAATAGACAACTAAAGTGAGGTATGTTTTAAGTATACTTGAGTGATTTAGGTGACTCCCACTATCCTATAGTACTTCTCAATCCATTCCACCAAAATACCATTTTAGTTTAATTGTTTGTTTTTCTTCTTTCATTTATCGAATCATCAAGCTTGCCTTAAGCTAAACCCACATTTACCATTCTGTTATTTAAATTACTAGATACTGAAGCTTAGGCATTAGAAACCAATTTTCTTGTGGATATGACCTTGTTGTACTGTAGTGATTTGGGTGTACTTGCCCTTGCGTTTGCTTAAGTTTATATTGATAGTATTTCTTACAACAATGTGCGTAAATAAGCTTGAATGAGCCCACAATAGATTCTCGATCAAAGCTCAGTTCAGCTTGTTAGAACCGTATAATCAAGTTGATTTGATACCTCAAGATCAATAAACAATTCAAAGTTAAGATCTAGCATGAGAGAGAACACGACGATCGTGTTACTACCTTATTTGTTATTAAACTTAACCTAAGCTTCTTTTGATTCACTCCGACAACATTTTCGGTCCCCAATCAACAAATACCACACCACAATAGCTTATTAGAGCATCCACAATGGTGGAGAGTTTCTTAGCTTTTTTTAGGTGTCATGTCAACAAAATATATTATTTTATTATATAAGGAATTCTCATCTCTACAATGGTAGGGTTCCTTAACATTCTCTTTCATCTCAACTATAATTTTTACTTTAGGAAGATATTAGGACTTTTATTTATTTTTATTAATGTTTCACCATTATAGCCAATAGGATTTGCATAGTGTTGCTTATTTAAGCAACGATGAGAGAGAATTAGGGTGGATTCCACATCACTACAATAATATTTTAATTTTTTTATTCATCTAAGAGTGTGGAATCCAAACCGTTGTGGATGCCCTTAGCAAACTAACCAAACACATAAATAACCTTTCCACAATCAGATTAATTCAAAGCTCCACACGATCAATTGTCTAACTCCCCCCTGAAGAGAAGATTTAGACTACGTTTGAGATGTAGAAGACAAAAAGTGTTAATCAACACTCACTACTTTGAATTGGAAAAATGGAAGCTCTGATTTCACTCTAGAACTCTCAAGGGCTTTAGATCTTTGTTGCTTTGTATCTTCTTTCTCATTCTTTCTCTCTTATTTCCTTTCTTTGTCTTCTTTTAACTACTCTACTTACTCTTTCTTACTCTTCTCTTACTGAATGTGAATTCCTAATGATTACATAGATGACACGACGTATATGGTTTAAATCAATCAACTTCAAACGTAACTTAACCTAACTCACAACCTGAATTCACTTTTACCTTGGATGCAATTCGGTCACTTATGAATTTCTAGGTATTTCAGACTTATTTATTAAGACTACACGAGGTCATCATACAAGTTAATATCTCCAAGTCAAGGGAACAAGGACTCAGTATAGAAAAATGGAGTGAATAATATCTTCATTCCAAAAAGATTATCAAAGAACATGGGTGAGGAAGAAGGGATAGAAGATTTCATTAGATTCTAAAAAGGATACTTGATGCCAAAGTTGAACAAGGTTCATCATTGTGGGAAAACTAAACATGAAAGAGCAGTAGTTGAGAAATGTTATAATATCCCTAGGTTAAAGTTAGTCTCCTTTTTTCTATCTCTTCTAATTTTTCTACCCAATATGTTACAAAGTATAGGACTATATACTTCAATGGTACGACATCACCAAAGCGGGTCCTAATAACTTGGAAAATGCAACATGATAGGGAAAAGGGCTCAAATTTTTTGACGAGTTCAATGTTCTATGCAATTTGGGCTATATGGTATCTAGAAATGTTAGGATATTAGAATGGACTGATCCTAACTCGCAAAAATCTAGCCAATTAGTAAAATTTGGCATTGAATTGGACAATAACATGGTGGAAAGACTGGCCACGAACTACAAAAAGATTTCTGGGAGAAACAAATATCCTAATATTCTTATGGAACTGATGAAAACATGAACATCAGAGTTAGCTAGCTACATACGAACATGGTAACGATCTATCCCTTTTCATTTATTATGCTGCATTGGTGGTACTTTTGTAATCTTTTTTTCTCTATAGGTTCATAATTTCTTCCCTACTTATTATGATCGCTGCATTGACAGCTAACCAAAGAACTCACCACAAGTAGATGTGAATGATATGAGTAAGATGACAGACCCTAATATAGGAAAGAAAGCTTGCAGAAAACAGAGGGACACACTAAACAATTCTACAATTGTTCTTTAATTTCAGCGAATGCTTTTTGGTCTACAAGCTACCATTATTTTGTCCAGCTTTCAATTGGTTTAGGCATTATGAGCCTGATTGACCAGCTCAGCCCATTCACTCAAAATCAATCATTAGTCAATATCAGCTAATATCAATACCAGCCAGTAGCTACTTAACTCAAACTCAACATCCTTCGTTCAACTGGTTTCACCTGTTTGACTGGGTTGACCAGCTCAGCCCATATTTTTACAATCAGTCATTAGTCAATATCAATTAAACTCAACTGTCATCTAGCAGCTCATAATACAAAAAGAATGAAATCTTATTATTGGTTAGCTGGTTTAATGATTTTAGATCATTACATAGTTTGGATTGCCGCAAGTTAGGTTGTTTAATTGTATAGGTGTACAAGACATTTTGTAACAGAATGCTAATAGATATGTACTCTTTTTTCTTTGTGAAGTTTTTTTAGAAGGTTTTAATGAGACATACTCTTAACATCTATCTAATAGGGGTTGGCACCCTATTGAGACATTGAGCCTGACGCACAATCAGCAACAAGCCTACAATAACGAACCTTGTAAAACTAACTGAAACGATGTGTTTAATCTGTACATCTAGGAAACTTACTCAAACCCTACTATAAATGGGTGTAGCCACTCTGTAAGAATTCAAACAACAAAATAAGATCATTCTCATTTTCTTACCTACTGTTTCATCTGTTGCTCACTAATTCGTATAATATCAGAGCTAAAGAGCATACTCTTACTCATCTTTCCATATGTCAACTGTTTCAAGCTTCAGTGAATCATCTTCTCTGATGATCTCATCAGGAAAAAGTAGAATTTCGGCCTCAAACTCTCTGTCAATCTCCATGTCATCCCTCATTTCTCCCATTTCTAACTTGACAAAACTTACTTTTGAAAATTATCCCACATGGAAAGCTCAAATTGAGCCATATTGCGAGGCCACGACCTTTATGGATGGATCAACGGGTTAAAACCACATCCATCTCGTCTGATTAATGGCTCAGTGAATCCTGAATATGCTAACTGGGTTCAGTACCACTAGATGGTCATGTCGATCATCAACACCTCCTTATCCGATTCTACTATCAGCAATATTATTGAATGCACCAATGCTTATGAAACTTGGGGAATCCTCAAGGAGATGTTTGTGGCTAGATCCGTAGCTAGGGATATGAAAGTCCATGTTCAACTCGGTAACACACGCAAGAGGAGTGATTCCTTGACAGAATACTTCACCAAAATGTGTGGCTACGCCAATGCTCTGTCTGTGGCAAGTGAACCGCTCACTGACTCCCAATTCTGCTTGTATGTCATTTATGGTTTGGGTCCTCAGTATGAGACTGTCCAAACCACACTTACAATGCGTCCCGACCCTTTAACTAGCACTCAGCTCTTTGGTGCTCTTCTAGGTTATGAATCGATGTAGGACCCTACCAATGCCCCCTTCATATGAGTGTTGACGCTTCAACCGTGGATCAAGCCTCTTCTGGTCATGGTCGATCTTAAACTTCTGATCATGGTGGACAGAGGCATGGTCGTTCAGGTGGTGGTGGTCGTGGTCAGAATACCACCTTTTTGGAAGATCGGATAGCCGTGTTCGCCGTCAATTTTGTAACAAACCGGGGCACACCACTCCCCACTGCTATCAGAGGTTCAATTATGCTCACCAGGCAGCACCACCAAGGAGTTTTAATGAGAATTACGCTAATTTCAACACTACACAACTTCCTAATCTTGGCTGGTACCCCGACACTGCCGCCTCTGATAACTTCACCAACAACTTTAGCAACTTAAACATAGAAAATCAGCCCTATCCTAGTACATAGGAGGTTGTTCTAAGAAATGGTAATACTCTATCCATCACTAGCCATGGCTCAGGCACTCTACCTCATTTAAATTAAATTTTTCAGTTATCTAGTCTATTCTCTATGTCCTCCCTTAATAAGAACCTATTGTCGGTTAGACAGTTTACAAAAGACAATTTGGTGTATTTTGAATTTCACCCTGAATTTTTCTTGAGCATGGATCTACAAACTCACCACCAAGTCCTAGCCAGTTGAGGGGTTAGAAATGGGATATATCACTTGTCCAGCTTAACACGACGGTTTCATACTTCTGCTAGCTGCAAGGCACCGTCGCACATATGACGCTACAGATTGGGGCATCCATCTTCAAGAGTAACTACGTTCACCATAAATAAGTATAACCTACCTTTTTTTGGTTCCAATGTGGATTTGACTAAGTGTGTAGACTGTTTCAAAGGGAAGATGCATTCTCTCCCTCACTATCAGTGAAATAATGTGTATCCTGCTCCATTTTATATGATATTTGTTGATGTTTGGGGACCGGCACCAGTTTTGACCTCTAATGGTGGACGATTATCTATCGATAGTTGATGCTTGTACTAAATATGTTTGGCTGTACATCTTGCCTGCTAAATCTACCGTTACTTCTGCATTTGTAGAATTTATGTCATATGTTCAGCAGCAATCTAACCTTATGACTAAAGTCATGCAAAGTGACAAGGGTGTTGAGTTTAAGCCCTTATCTCGCATCCTTAAATCATAAGGTATAAACCTATCGGTTGTCTTGCCCTCATTCTCACGCTCAAAATGGATCTATTGAGAACTGTCATAGACAAATCGTGGACTAAGGTCTGGCCCTCCTTTCTCACAGCTCTCAACCTCATCGTTTCTGGGGTTCTACATTCCTCACCGCTGTTTACTTAATCAACCGTACTCCCTCACCCATCATGTCCAATAAAATCCCTTCTATGAAGCTCTCTTCAACACAGCCCTGATCACTCCATTGTTCGAGTCTTCGGTTGTTCTTGCCGACCTTACAACCAACATAAGTGCTCCTATCGATCCACCACATGTATCTTTCTTGGATGTAGCACTAATCACATGGGCTACATTTGTCTTGACCCTGTCACCAACAAAGTTTTATATTTCACGAGATGTCAAATTTAGATTTCATTCTTGAACAACAATCCATTTTTTGATTTATTTCATCTATTCCATGACCGGAACAGGGGGGATACACGTTACACCACGATTTTGAATCTGAAGAGAGATTTCAAGAAATGGCAGATCTATTCACTCTATCAATAACTGAGCCGGATCTGGTGTATCATAAGGGATTTGCCTTTTCTATTGATTCCTACGGATTGGATCAAAAACAATTCTTGAATGAGGTATTCAACTCCAGGGATGAATTAAAAAAGAAATCTTTATTGGTTCTACCTCCTATTTTTTATGAAGAGAATGAATCTTTTTATCAAAGGATCAGAAAAAAATGGCTTCAGATCTCCTGCGGGAATTATTTGAAAGATACAAAAGAAAAATTTCCCCTAACTCTCCTTTTGCTACCCTTCCCTTAACCACATTGCTGCACGTTCCACCCATTATCCCTGCCAGACCAACTACTCCTTCATCTTCTAACACCCCACCCATCCTAAACACACCACAAGTTACCTCCGCCAGCCATACTACTCCACATACAGTCTCTTTATCTTCACCTGTTCCTTTCAACCTCCCCTCCCCCACATCACAATCTCCTACAATACCATCTCCTGCCCTCCACAACAAAACATCCATCCGATGAATACCCATGCCAAGGAAAACATCTCAAAACCCCTTATCCACCATGATGGCATGGTCCCTTGGACACAAATCAATAACACCCCACCACCTCCTCCACAATACCTGATGAACCAAGTTTCAAAGAGGCCCTTCGTCATTCTGAGTGGAGAGCTACTATGTAGGAATTTATAGCTCTCTTACACACTGGGACATGGGACCGTGTCCCAAAACCTCCTAACTCCTAGCCTTTAGGAGTGAAGTGGATCCTCAAGATAAAACGTAAAGCCGATGGGTAGCCTGAGCGCCGGAAAGCCCGACTTGTTGCCAAGGGGTATAATCAGACTGCATGTATCGATTTCAATGAGACCATTAGTCCGGTTATTAAACATTTTACTGCCCATCTTGTTTTGTCCATTGTAGCGGCTCAGCAGTGGCCCATACACCATATCGACATCAGCAATGCCTTCCTGCAAGGTGAGTTATCTGAAATAGTCCACATTATCCAACCACCTGGATTTATCCATCCCTTTTTCTTGACCATGTCTGTCGCCTCCAAAATCCCTATATGGTCTCCGTCAAGCCCCATATGTCTAGTTCTCTAAAATGAGTGATGTCCTTATTACCATGGGATTCTGAGACTCTAAAGCTGATAGCTCACTCTTTAGATATCAAAATGGTCCAGAAACTCTTCTTGCTTGCCCTTATATATGTTGATGACATTGTCATTACAACCAACACACACAAACTTTTGCACCAATTTATCATTATACTCTTAGATCTATTTCCTGTTAAAAATCTGGGTCCTCTTCATTATTTTCTAGGTGTACAGGTACACCGCACCTCTTGTGGTCTCTTCTTGTCCCAAGAACAGTATATCACCTCTCTTATTGCCCGTGCTGGTATCACCAAATCTTGTCCTGTCTCCACTCCTATGGGGTCCGTATCTGATCTCTGTGATAACACCTCTCCTCTGTTCAAAGATATCACCCTGTTTTGAAGCCTATTAGGTGGGTTATAATATCTGTCTCTCACTAGGCCTGATGTGAACTTCACAGTTCACCGTCTTTGTTAATATATGCATCATCCCACGGAGGTACACTGGAAGGCTCTTAAATGATTACTCCCATATCTTAATGCCACCAAGACACACTGTTTCTTCATCTATGCAGATACAAACCAACAGTTAGAAGCATTTGCCGATGCCGACTGGGCTGGGTGCAGAGATGACCGCCGCTCCGCAACAGGGTTTTGCATCTACCTTGGCTTGAACTTAATCTCCTGGCAATCTAAGAAGCAACTAACTCTTTCTCGATCCACGACTGAAGCTGAGTATAGATCATTAGCTCATGCAACATGGGAGCTTCTATGGCTCTAGCACTTCATTGCTGATTTGGGATTACATCTTGCTCAACCATCTATGTTGCGATGCGATAATCTAGGAGCCCTTTAGCTTGCTGGAAACCCAATCTTCCATTCTCGTGCCAAACATATCGAATTATACTTCCACTTTGTATGGGAGTGGGTGATGAACAAGACTCTTGCAATTTCCTTCATTCATACAGCAAACCAAATCGTAGATATAATGACTAAGTCCTTACTGTGGCACCGCTACAAATTCTTGCGTTCAAAACTCCACATCGTGCCGTTTAGAACGACAGAAAGTATCGAGACACTAAGCCCGACCCACATTCAGCAATAAACGCACAATAACAAACCTTGTAAAACTAATTAAAATGATGTGTTTAATCTGTAGAACTAGGAAACTTACTCTAACCCTACTATAAATGGGTGTAGCCACTTTGTAAGAATTCAAACAGCTGAATAAGATCATTCTCGTTTGCCTACCTACTATTCTATCTATTGCTCACTAATTCGTACACCCAAATAAAGCTATATATTATCTCACATATTCCTAATAATGACGCTATGCAATACATAAATAAAAAGCAAGCCAATTTCAAAAAACATTTGGATATGCATAAGAAACATATCCGCTTACTCAAAAAATTGAAAAAATCTTTAATTTTTTCTATCAATTTTCAGTTAATAAGGGCTTAGTCAATTGATCTGCACTCTTCTCGTTGTGTTTAAGACACATCCTTTCTTTCTTCTTTTAAGTGTATAGGTTTCTCTGTATACATAGCTTGTAGCCAGACGCGTATGTTTCGAACTATTGTATATCAATATGTAATTCTTCCTGGGTTTCAAAAATATACAATCCTAAGGACATTAGAGCATGTAAGTAGATATTTGGCAAGATTGTATGTTGGTATCTTATCCACTTATGTGAAAAAATGGAATTAGCTAGAGCTAAGCTAGCAAATCAAATCAATCATGGAGAACTGAGAAGAACCAACTCATTTTGGTTACTGTTTATCACTCTCTGTAAGAGGCAATTTTGAGGCGTCAATCGCCTGCTCACATCTGGAAATTCCAGAGTGATTTCCATCCCATTCTCCTCTTTGTGGAGTGCTGATTCGGCTCAGGTTATCTTTTTTCTCCTCAGCTTGTCAGGTTATACTGTTGAAGGGTCTAATTTATGACCTAGAATCGAATTTGGCTACGTCGAATTGGGGTCTCTTCTCTGCTAGTCAGGAAATTATCGTTCTCTGATGAGACGATCCTAATACTCATCCTAGCTGATGTTTGAGCTTGGTTGTAGCAGCTATCATTGAGCAATGAGTCTGTGGATTTAGAGGGTATTTGAAGGTGAAGTTCTTAGCCCCTCCTCTTTGCTTTTGTCTCAAGTGCAGTGTTCTCTTGGATCTGGCTTGTTATCTTGGTACTGGAGGTGCAGACTTTGAGTTGAGTTGTTGTGGGTCTTTTTTGCCGGAGGTCTCGATTGTGTTCTGTAGGATTGGTTTGGTCAGTTGACATAGATATACTATATATTTGATTTGTTCCTTCAGTACTTTGATTAGGCAGGCGTGGTTGAACAACAATGTCTCTACTTCTCTTGTTAATTAAAGGCTCACGTTGGGTTGCCTCTTCTCATGCTGTGCAAGGATACTTGAGATTGGATGACTTGTATCTCCTTAAATTGTAAGGGTCTGGGGAAGCCTGAATCTAATATTGGTTGAAAAGTCTAATAAAAGATCACAAACCATACATCATTTTCTTGATGGAGGCTCATAAATCTCATGAGGATATGGTGGATTTCTTCTGCTATTCCCCCTTTTATTGTGGGGCAGCTGTGAGTAGCAGAGGAAGAAGTGGTGGTTTGGCTCTAATGTGGAGAGTGGGTATTGGTGTTAAAAGTATTAACTCTTCTCCTCATCACATGGCAGTGGAGGCCACCCTACCTGGGGGCAATTTATTTCACTTAACTGGTTTCTATGGGTGGGCAGATTGGCGTCTCAAATACCTATCATGGAAACTTCTAAAGACTCTTAGAAGTCAAGTTACCTTACCTTGGATTGTAGTTAGAGATTTCAATCAAATTCTGTATAACTATGAAAAATCAGGTGGTAGAAGAAGACATGAAGACTAGATGAAACCCTTCAGGGAAGCAATACAGTTATGTCAGTTAGAGGATATAGGTTTCTTTGGGTAAGCTAGTACTTATTCAAATTGTCAGCTAAATGATCGTCACTCTTTGAGTAGGCTGGATAGGGCTTTTAGCCGTCCTTTGGGTATAAATATGTTTCCGAACATCTTTGTGGAACATCTCCCTAGGGAACATTCTGATCATTGCCCTATTCTTATCCGTCTGTTTGGCTTCCAAAGAGTCCCAAAGAAAATATTCAGATTTGAAAATGGATGGTGTCTGGAAGAGAAATGTAGAGATATCATTATCGAGGTTTGGAGAAATTGTTATCTAGATCTGGGTCAAAAGCTTAGTGATTGTGCTAAGAAATTATCCTGTTGGAAGAGATCGTCTCTTAAGAAAATCAAATGGAAGATTCAGAAGAAGAGGGCTGAATTAGAAAGTCTGACTAAGAGAGTTCCTTCCTTGGGATCGGATACTAATAGAAAGAGGTTACTGATGGAGATCGAATTATTGGTTGTGAAAGAGAGATTTGGTGGAAACAGAGGTCTAGAGACTCGTGGGTGAAATCAGGGAACAAGAATACTAGCTACTCCCATTCTAAAGCTTCATATAACCAAAGAGCTAACAGTATATTCGAGCTCAAAGATTCTAACCAAAGGATGTGCTATATATGGTCTGAATTTGAAAGAATCCCAAGACACTATTTTCAGAATATTTTCACCTCTTCCTCTCCTGAAGGGGATTCTAGATTTGAGGAGTAGTTAGAGGAAAACTATCTTGTGACTTCATCTATGAGCTGAATTCTCCTTACTCTGTGTCAGAGGTGGTAGAGGCAGCTAAACTTCTGGGGTAGACAAATCTCCTGGTCCAGATGGTTTCAATGGAAAATTCTTCAAAACTTATTGGCAAATTGTAGGCTCTTAACTTTCAGATTCGTGTTAGCTATACTCAGCGGAGAAGCTATACCTGATGGGTTCAAATGATTACTTCATCACTCTTATTCCAAAAACTAAAGGAGTTGTGGCTATAAGAAATTTTAGACCAAT
The DNA here is from genome assembly GCA_023374045.1 of Limonium bicolor. Lineage (NCBI taxonomy): Eukaryota > Viridiplantae > Streptophyta > Magnoliopsida > Caryophyllales > Plumbaginaceae > Limonium > Limonium bicolor. The sequence goes on along the minus strand of CM041777.1, from coordinate 307,923,896 downwards.
TGCTTTGTGTAACTTCACTTATAAAATTGTTTCTAAAGTCTTGGCTAGAAGACTTCAAAAGATGCTTCCGTCGATTATTTCAGAGAATCAATCTGGTTTGGTTAAGGGTCAGTTGATCACTGATAATATCATTCTTGCTGGGGAATTACTTCATTTCATGGGGAGGAGTCAAGCTTCAAAAAAGGTTTTTTTTTCCTTGAAAACTGACTTGAGTAAAGTATATGACAGGATAGAATGGAGTTCATCTATAAGATTCTGAGTGCTATGGGCTTTCCACCTAATTGGCTCACACATGTTATGACTTGTATCTCTTCAGTCAGATGTGCTATCCTTCTCAATGGGTCTCCTGGTCACCTCTTTCGTCAGACGAGATATTAGACAAGGAGATCCTTTGTCTCCTCTTCTATTTATTCTACTTTTAGAAAGCCTTAACTAGTTTTCTTAATCACTCTGACATGAAAGATGATTACAAAGGTATAAAAATGAAGCAAAGGGGTCCTTCTATATCTCATTTAGCTTTTGCGGATGATATCATCTTCTTTGGGGTGGCCTCGTTGGAAAATTAATGTTAACTTCTTGCACGACAGTGTGAACAAGTTTCTCCTTGCATTAGGTCACCAAGTGAACTTGGAGAAATCTGAGATTGTGTTTAGTAAGAATTGTTGCCGCTTCTAAGAATGCAGTTCTCAAATGCTTTGGGAGTTTCTGAAGTTCCGTTTTTCTCTAGATATTTGGATCTCCCCTGAAGATCGGGAGGAACAAATCTCAGATTTATTTATGAGTATATCATTACAACAGTCCAGAAGAGAATCTCCTCTTGGATTAAGCCTATGTCTCAAGCTGCTCGATCTATTATGGTGATGAGTGTTCTACAAGCTATCCCCTATTATACGATGTCTCTTTGTCTTCTCCCTTAAACCATTATTAATAAGCTAATCTCCATCATCTCTAGTTTTTTGGGGGAGGCATAAGAGCACTAAGTCAATGCACTGGTTGAAATGGAGGAAGGTTTGTAAGAAAATGATATGGGAGGATTATGATTCAAAGCTTTGGAGGATTTCAATAAAGCATTACTCACGAAGCAGTTATGGAGGGTTCTAACGCAACCTAGCTCTATGTTGGCGGCTACTCTGAAAAGTTTGTATTTTCCTAATAGTTGCATAACCCAAGCTAGTCCATCTTATAAGGATAGTCCAATTTGGAAATCATTGGTGCCAAACTTACCTCTCCTCAAGTCTAGTATCACTCTTCAGGATAATCAATGGATTTGGTGCTTGACAAAGGACAAATCCTACAATGTTAAATTGGGGCTCCAATTACTTCAACAATCCCAGACTCAGGGTCAGTCTTCATCTGACAATCAATGCTTCTACATCAAAAAGAAGATCCTTCCCTCTTTTTACCCTCCGAGAGCAAGGTTAGTTCTTTGAAAATTTCTCAATGGTATAACTGCTTGTCAAGGTAATATTGGGAAGAGTACTCAGGGCCCTTCTGATGCTTCTTTTGTGGTGATAGAGAATCCCAAGTTCATTGTTTCTTTAGATGTTGTGATGTTGCCTCCTTGTGGACTACTATTCTTGATATCCAGGATATCCCTCCTTCTGATAATGAAGCCATCATTAATGGTTTATTTTTAAAGCAAAAAAGTAGGGAAACAGTAAGATGTCTGAAGTGACCAATATGATGTGGGTGATTTATGATGCAAGAAACAGGTATAACATGATTCTACCTGGCTTGGTGGACTATCATGAGTATAATCAAGCGTTCATTGCAGCGTACATTGACTCCAATTCCCTAAAACACCTTGTATTGGATTTGTCTCCCTGGCGGCCTCCTCTGACAGGTATTATCTCTATCTGTATTGAAGTCTTTAATAAGAAAGATTGTCTGATACAGATTGGCTGGCTTCTGAGAATTCGACAGGAACTCCAGTGTTAGCTTTCAACAAGATTTTATGTAGCACCTGTAAGGTGCATTTGGCGGTGATAAAGGCAGCTCGAATTGCAGTAGAACTTGCACTTAGTGAAGGTATCTACTGTATCTGCTTTGACAATATCCGTGAAGAGATGAAGGAAAGAATTTTTGGGAATGAGTTGACTGAAGAAGGCGGGAAGCAGGATTTGCTGGCTTTCAAAAATCTTTGTTATTCTTTAGATTGTATGGTTGAATTCAAAATATGAAACTTTCAATCTCCCTACCTTTCTCGTTGCTAAGATGTATAATAAGGCTTTTAATAAGATTTAATTTGGAAAGGAGTTCATGTTCCTTTCTGGACACTATTTGTATTGTATTAGTTATATATAAGGTTTCAAAGTTTCTCAAAAAAAAAATACAATTCTTCTTCAATATGAAAAATAAACTAGCAAAAACTAGAATTTTTTTATAACAATAAAGACTTAAACATCATTATCATATATTTTTATTAGTGATAAGTATTTCGTTATCAAAGACAATCTAAAAACGTTAAAATTTTGAGTCGACTATAATAACAGTATAATTGTTATAAAATCATATTTTTAGTAACAATATAACTTTCAATAATAAATAAAAATCATTATATAAATAATTAATCTTTGTTACACCATGGTGACATGTACCAAAAACCTATATTAATTCTGGTAGTGATAGTAGTTTTCAGTATGTCCGTTTCCTATGACCCTTATGATTGCAAGATGCAATAAGATACTAATAAAGAAGTCCTTTTAACATTTAACTGTTGTTTTAAAATATAAATGTTCTATATTGCGTAAGAACTATACATTTCAAGGTCGTACTAAGAGCTACAACATTCAACACAAACACCACGACTGGACGAGAAAACAGACAAATGGGCATCATCACTTATAATGGAGAACCAATGAAAAAACTACATGTTATAATGACCTGAAATAATAATGTCCGTGTGTAGCATGTGATTCTTGTTGATGTTAACATTTCAATGGTATACCTCAACCTGCGCTTTTTTCATGAACAGTCACCCACACTTACATTGTCCACCTTACCAATGAACATGTGTCCCACACATTCTAATCAGCTGAACCAAACACAATTTTAGATCTGGAACCATGTACAAACTTTGCCCGATTAAGCTAGCTACTTGTTATAATCCTGATTTGTATTAACTTTTAGCTTATGTTTTGAGTTTGATTTTCTTTAATCGAGTTTGCTGTTTCAGCTAATTGATTTTGGTCAGTTGATTGAACTATTCATATTGCTTGACCTGCCCATTCACATATATCAAAACTAATCTAATAATTAAATAAAAGGATTGTAAAATTTAAACCAATCCATTATATATTGAATGCCGCGTGCATGTGCAAATGGAGAATACTTACTACTATCTACTAATAATTGTTACTACTACTTTAGCAGGTAAGCAGTCATGTTACCATACCTCCTCATATACCGTGCATACATCATTCTCCTTTTGCCGACACATATTCATGTCCCCAATCCCACCACACCACATATAGCTAGGGTAAGTAAAAAAAAGGTGAAAACACCTAACCACACTACTACCATAATTTGACATAATTGCTACGGCACAGTACTTGTACTACCCATAGCTAGCTTTCATTCAAATAATTTAGAAACATACATATATACCCTCGCCTCTACCTTTATTTGTTGTAGTATCTTCTCCTTTTTCTTCTTTTACTCCCACTTTGTAGCTGCTACGACTGTTATGGGCTTATTTTTCCTTACCTTTTACTTGTACCAGCTACCCTACTGGTCTGCCATCATCTAATCAACTTATTACCTCAATCCGTGAAAGATATTCTCTCTAGGCAATTAAACTTAGGGCTAGTTTTCCAACTATATGTAAAGATGATGAATTACTAATTTATAGTGGTCATTAAAACCATATGAGACGATCTAAAATGAGCATGGGATCTCCTAAAAACTACCATATACATTGTTCATAATAACTTCTTTTGTTGTTTTTTATTTTTTAAAAAAACTTTTCTTTTTTTTTTGAATAGGTGTCATCGAAGAAATGTTGTGTTCTAGAGATCAAATTTACAATTAATATTGAGTCATGATGAATCAGACTCGAGACTCTCCAAAGATTGTCTTAGATATCACATTTACAATTAATAAGTTTGTCAACTTCAAGGCTTCCTACTCTGATCGTGATTGGCTAGAGTGGTCCTGAGCTGTAGGGATGTCAACGGGAACCCTTCACCCATTTTTTTCAGCATGTATTTCTCACCTGTTTCACCACCCGCATTTCATCCGTGTTTTTGGGTGAAACTGGTATCAACGTTTTTTTCAGCATATACTTTTATTTTGTAACACCTATACAAGCTTAATTTTTTGCTTTAAAACATCCATATTTTGTTAATAAGACATACTATATCACAACATACTCAAAACAATGAGAATTAATAACCATGAAATAAGTATTTTTTAAAATATATATTATGTGGGTGGCGGGTTGGTGAACGGGTGAGTGACTGGGTGAAATTTTTTCATCCAACCCGATCCATCACCCGAACTCGTTCACCCGTCAGTCTATTTTTCACACCCGTTTTTACGGATAAAAAATGATCGATGATCGGGTTAAACTAGACACCTGTCATCCATTGTGATCTCTGCTTACTTTTAGATTTTTACACGTTTATAAAACTAGTACTACTATTGTTATATTTATTTTCATGCACCGGTAAAGTAAGAGAAATAAGCTCGAAACACCAAAGTGGTAAAGAAGGAGAAAAAAACAATGAAGTATATGGTTGGGACCAAGTTTTCCCAATAATGGACCGAGCAAATTAACAGGGTAACGTAATAAAAGAAGATGACCAACTCAGTCGGGAACTTAAGGCTTTTGCCATGCTTGCCTTACCCACGGTTTTAGGCCCTGTTCCATCCCCGCGAGTAGAGATTTATCTACTTTTTGTTAATGTTGATGGACAAGTGTCAATGTTTGATTAGTTAAAATCTAACTACTCACTGCAAAAAGCATGTAAATTGTTTTTTATTGGTTAACTATAGTGACGATTTGCAGGCTTTATGCAAACGCGAGTATTCCCGCGTTTGGACGCGGTGAGCGAACAACCTCTTAAGGCTGCGTTCATTTTAGAGATTAGTCTCCCAATGGAGATGAATGTGACATTAATGTCTATTTTACTTTACACATGTTAACATGTTATTTGTCCATTTAAATATTTGGTCTCACTCAAACCATAACTAAAGCCACATATCCCCTCTTCATTTGTTAACCAATCTCACAAAAGTAACTACACCAAGCTTAATGGTAGATGCCACGATTGCCGCCTTTTAACGAACAGCACCTAAAAGTAATTAAGGGGTTGTTCGCTAACCGCGAACAAAAAATTGAAAAGCAGGTAAAACCTGTGTTTAGATATTCGTGGGTGTGATTAACTAGTTACCATTTGACACCTCAACTAAAGTACACTTTATATGAGTCCCGTTATTAAGCCATAGCAAATAATAAAGTGACATCTGTATCTCACCTTCAGTAAAATTAGATTAATCCTGTAAACGTGAGCAACGAACGCACCGTAAGAAAACAGCCCCTTTGTACCTTTCCCTTCACATTTCCTTTTTTTTCTGCCCACCTGATCACCATTCTTTCCTTCAATTCCTGCTGCGTGCAGGCTGTAGCTGTTTAGTTGTTGGTAAAATTGCTGGAACTTTACTGAAAACTCAGATAAAGCAAGCATAGTAGTAGCATGTGTGATTGAACTGTTTGTATGGTAGTTTTCAGCAATACTGTTATTCCTTGTTTGGGTAATGTCTTTTAAAATGATAAAGACGGATTATAAAAGCGCATTCTCTTTTCCAGGAAGGACAATAACAACAACCAAAATGTTCACCAGTCTCAATTCATTTTCAATTCGGACATTATTAATGATATAGGAATCATAGAATGGTATATAATTAATTTATATAACAGTAGGAAGCAGCAGCAGTAGCAGCTTATAGTTCGCAGAGAAGGACGGCTTGAACTATGACACTTTGATTGAGAAACTGATCACTTTTGGGATTATAATAATGTTATGCTACAGTTGTATCTGGCTTGTTGGTTGGTTGTGCATTGTTGTCAAGCTACAAAAGAAAGAAGCCTGCTGACTCACTTGACTGACTGTAGACTTTGACAAAGGTGTGTCATTCAATTTTTATCTTCCAAATATTCTCTATATAATCGGAAGCTCAACTAGATTTCCTTTTATATCTTATAATATTTGCTGTGGTATAAAGTAAGAACATAAAATATACATCAATCTATAAAATCATCAATCCACCTGAAGTTTGAGCTTCATTTGATTGTTATATATAGCTGAATCTGGACTCCCATCTCACTCACCAGCAGAGTTGGCAGGACAAGAATAAATCTGACAGAAGTAATTAATTATTGAAGAAACTGTCGAATTCAAACTTTTTATCAAAACCTGTACATATTGTAATTCACTAATTTAATTTGATCGATCGAGAAAGCTAGGTAGCAGTTGACTCTCAATCAACGTCACGTCAAGAATCTGATAGAACGACAAAACTGTAATCATTCATGCCATGATGATAATGCAAAGCAGAAACGGGGAAACATTTCCAGCCTTGCACTTGAAGGAATGTATACATATATGGTAACTCAAAGGGTGGGGGAGACTCCAGACAGACATGGACAGCGTAAGATTGTGAATAGCATAGAAAACACATGTATTGACCACCTACCTCATCATCATATCACTTTTTCGGTTGTAGTGCCATACAATTACATGAGTACTGTTCCCACCTCAATCAAAACAGTCGAAAATGAGGTACCTGGAATTTATGTACTCAACGGCTGGTACCTGGAGGCAACCCAACTCACAGTCCGCGCCCTTCAAAGCTAAGATTAAGAATACAGTTTGGAGTGTCGAAATAAAGCCTGGGTATGATGGTTTAAACTTCAATCTAATTAATTAGAGGCGTTTGGCATATTATAGGTAGGGGTGATCATTTGGATAATTCGGTTAACTGAAATCCAAATTGTAAAAAATAAATTGGATTTCGGTTATTTCGGTTAAAAACCGAATTATCCAAATTAAGACCAAAACCAAATTAACCATTATCCAAATTATCCGAAATCCAAATTTTTTTAAAAGTGAAATCCGAAATCCAAACTGAAATCCAAATTTTAGCTAGTTTGGATTTCAACTTACCAAAATTTAGGGTTTGTGTTTGACTATTTGTCTCTAAAGACTAGAATTAGAAAATAGGATATTCTTTTGTAAAGAAAATTTGGATAATTCGGTTAACCGAATTAGACAAAGTCAAAACCAAATCCAAACCAATTATAATTAAGATAATTCGGTTAACTGAAATTTTCAATTCGGTTAGAAAATTCGGTTAAAAATCCAAAAAAAAAATCGGTTAATTTAGTTTTTGGATAAATCCTAAATATCCAAACTGAATGCTCAGCCCTAATTATAGGTACTGAATTTTCCCACACATTTATGGAGTTTTTCAATTCTAGAAAGGTGCCCTAAGGTTGCAATTAATATGACCCCTAATTTCAAAAGCCTGGCCGCGATCAGAATAGAGGATTATAGACCAATCAATATGATTGTTAAATCAAGTTCTTGTAGTTTTGATGATAGTATACTATCATTGTCAATTAACGTGCTCACTAAAGTGTTTCGGCAATAAAGGTGGGATCCCTTGTCTGCAAGGTGACAAGGTGGTGTTGCAAGAGACATTCTCATGATCACTTGTATGCAAGGTTACAAGTCGGGTCCTTCCACTACGACCGTGCCCAAGAAGAAGCAACCCATCGCTTTCACCTTTTGTCTTTTATCTTCAGTGGCAGTGTGTAATACCCCAAATTTCTTAAACTGTGATTAGGACCCTACTTAGCTGTAAACCTTAGAAAATCCTAATTTCTAAGGATGGAGAAGGTTCTAGTTAGTTGAAAGTGCATGCTGAACATTAGAAACTCTAGTTTCCCGGGAACCACCCGGTAAACCTTAGTTTCGCAGCATTCCTGAAATTCCCGAAAATTACTAAATTCCTCAGGAACTAAGAGTGGTTATCAACCTTAGGAAGAGTGTTAGATACTTTTGAGAGTGTTTTGAGGGAAGAAACAATCATATCTTTCTTCTTTTAATATAAGACAATCCAGTTACATTTTTCCGTATTTAGTGGTTCTGGGCAAACGAGGCTTCGGAAGGGCTCAGAAGTGACCCGAGGAAATTCCTGAAACTTGATAACCCACACTAGTATTAACATACCTACATATATAGTCTTAATACCCATGAAAAGCTCAAGCCAAACATGGCCTAAGGTGGTGGCCAAAAATATCAAGGAAAGGAGAGAAAATATCTCGGTTACTATTCATAACTATTCACACCTCCTTACTATTTGTAATGATTATCAATGCAAGTTGCTCCCTCCTTATCCATTCAAGGTCGGTTGGGTATGGATGGTTAGGATTAGTTTTGGACACTTGGAACAAATCAATGGCTTAGGACAATTCTAGAACTAATGATTACAAATTTAAAGATAAGGATGAAATTTTAGTATAAAAGGGGGGGTGGAGGTCGGCCATTGAAATACCCTGTAATTAAAAATAGTGATTAATTAGGCTAATAAGTAATTTAGAGGCTTAATTAAGTATAAATAATCATGAGGGAACAAATCCCGAAGAAAACGGATCCTTAAAACGGATTAAAATCACTAACGAACCTTAAAGCGCGTTTTCAAGGTAACCGGGAAAACGTGACTTTAAGCGGGTCAAATAGACTCGTAACAATTTTGGTCAACTAAAACCATTAATAAATATTAGTGAAGCTTTAGAACCAATAAAATCAATAAAACGAGAGATTAGTAAAAACTGTCAAAAACGGGAAGTTGTGGGGTAGAAACATAAATAACCAAAAACTTTTGTGTCCTAATAAGTAAAAAGAATTTTTAAAACCCTTATGGGTCTGTGTGTCCCAATCCCACACCCCTCTCTCACACTCTATTAATTCCCCTTTACTCACAAAACAACAAAAGTAATAAAACTACTACTTTCTACTTTATTACTCACACTCTCACATTCTCTCTCTCCTATCCCTATTCTCTCTTCTCTCTCATCGTGAACCAGCACCCCCACTCTCTCTCTTTTTCTCTCTCTTCTTCCTCCTCCAGCGATTCCCATGGAGAAATAAGAGAACCTCACAAAATACCATCTTCTCTCCTCTTGTAACCCCCTCAAATCTCCTCCAAAAATTACAAAACTTGTACCATTGGAATCCTCTCCTCAAGAGCTACATTCCTATCTTTTCAAAATCGAAACAACAACTTATCTCCATGGGTATGGAGCATTTGGAGCTTCAGACCACCATTAGAACCACCTCATTCTCCTTGTTCTTTTAAGTAAAAATATTCTCAAAACTTCATTGTTTTCTGGCCTTAAGGGCAAAACGAATTTGAACTAAACCCTTGTTGCTTCTTTGAATGCTAGCCGATTTTGGCTTCTTTGGAGAGTGAGAAGTCTTGTTCTTGAGCTATCCCAAACAGCTCTGTACTCTTGGAGGTATAATCATTTCTAAACCCTAAAACCATATTAGAACTTACATAATGGTTAGGGTTAATTTTAAGTATTGAATGTGGTGTATGTATGGGTGATAATGTTAGAGGATTGAGATTACAAAACCGGTAGAGAGAGAGAAAGAAGGAAGAGGAAAAGAAAGCAAGAGAAGAAGAAAATCTAGAAAGGATCAAGGTAATGATGCTCATCCTTGTGTAGCTTTGTAAATGAGTATGTAACAGATTTTTTTTTAGAAATGAAACTGTGTATTGTAAAATGGTAATGTATTAGTAGTGTAATGTGTAGGAGAATATAAGTATTTTGAAACCTTAAAAGACTTTTAAAACTTGTCCAAAACAGATTGGAATGAGAAGTAGTGTGCAGGAATTTTTAGTAGTGTATAACATTGGAATTTTGTGTATGAAGGCTTGTATATTGATGTCTATTGAAACAGGTGAAATAAGTGTTGAATTATGAACTAGAATATGTGGTGAGAGTGTAAAAATATAAGGGAGACTATGGCAAATTTGCCTAGGATTAGAACACTTAGTGTATTAGGGATTTGGTGACTAATGAGTGTTGTAACAGATTTTGGTTTGGATAGATAAGGGTAAGTTAGAGAGATAGAAAGAATGTATGATAATGTATTAAGAACTCTAGAAATGACATTAGAAAGAGGGACCTATAAATGGAGAGAGTTAGAATAGAAGACTGTGGCAAAATGCAACTAGAAGAAGAAGCTAGGTGGAGTGTTTAAAAGAAACTTGGAAAATTATGTGAGTAAGTTAGTATAGAATTGTGTAATGAGTTAGGAAATGAATTAGCATGATTTAGAGTGTTTAAATTGTACAAAAACATGCTAGGATGTATGTAGGAAGATTGGGGAAGCAATTGGTGAAATTGGGAAAGAAAAATAAAATCTGTAGCAAGGTTCTGACTTCGTCCGACCCAGGCGGTGAGTCGGACGTGGGTCGGACGGGGCTTAAGCAACGACAACAAATCTTTCTGGAAAGGTCCGACCCAGGGCCGTGAGTCGGACATGGGTCGGACAGGCAAAAATTTCCGTCGTCGAAGTTTCTGACTCCGTCCGACCCAGAGGGTGAGTCGGACGTGGGTCGGACAGAGCTTGCGACGGAACCGAAACTTTCTGGAATGGTCCGACCCAGAGGTGTATGGGTCGGATGGAATAGTGCTGGGTTGGACAGGGTGAATTTCAGAGGACGAACTCTACTGGAATGGTCCGACCCAGGGCTTGGGTCGGACGGTGGGTCGGACGCCCAATACTTACAAAAAAAACAGTAAGCTTATAACTAGTATATATATATATATATGTGTATACCCACCTATACATATGTATATATATGTATGTAAACCATGGACAAGTAATGGAAAGTAAGTAAAATGAAATATAAGTGTAAGGAATGTAAAGACTTAGTGAGTATGGATTAGTAAACACAAAAGTAGTTGAGTTAAGATCAATAATAGTTAGATTAATCATTCAATTGTATGTATATCATAGGATTTGATTGTGACACCGGAAGGACGTTTGGAAACGTACGACGGTGAACGGTATGGATTCCTCATGCCCCGTATGCTATCTTGGTTACTCTGATTTGTGTGTTGTGTGCTAATTGATCACCAAATAAGATAAATGCACGAATTGGAGTTATCATGTTTACTTGTGAATATGTAGTGTTGTATGATGTCTTTAAATTTAGTTTGTATAATTCATGAAATGTATGGATGATAATGAAAGTGTGTATGTATGATGTATTGCATTGTGACCGATTATTTGTGTGAATGGACTTCTAACTTATTCCTAACAAGCTAACCATCCTAACTTAAATTGGTAATTAAATTGGAATGAGTAGAAGTCCGATATAGTTTCGGCCACGCGTGAGGATGCGGAGTCACGAGAGGTTGGCTCCAATTCCTGACTCTTAAACTGGTCCGCGGCCCAAATCCCTTAAGTGGGTAGCATCCCGGATTGGTGAGTCAAGTAAATCCCGGAGGTGGGACGGAGTAGTCCCCAGGGCCGGAGGTCCCGACGACTTAACTTGAGTATGAGTAAGTAAGTAAGAATGAGTAAGTAAAGTAAATGAAAGTAAGTAAGTGTAAGTAAGAAAAAAGTAAGCAAGGAGTAAAAGAGTAAAAGCATTCCGATTAACCCGGATGCATAATTTGGCTAACCTTGCGAAGGTAAGTAAGATGCGTGTCATTGTATTGTTGCCTTGGAACGTGTAATGTATTGAGCATGATTGTATGATGTATGTAAAGCATGTATGTATGTAAATAATGAACAGCATGTTTAGTGGACGTCAAATAGTCGGCGTGCCCTAGCTAGCACGCGGTATATGCGGAGTTTATACGCAGCGTTTGCTGAGCCCCTTGGGGCACCATTTTTACTACACGCAGGTACTCGCGAAGGATGAAGATGTGAAGACTTAGTTCTAGTTCTTTTGTCTTCTTTTTGGATTGTAAACATTGAATGATGATTGGTGTACTGAGTAGTACATGGCTGTAGTTTTTGAATAGCCGGTGTACCATGGGGTACACCTTTTTGGATATAGAAAGGGATGGTGAATTGGTATAGATGAGTAGGTGATTAAACTCATTCTTTTGGGAAGTTGAATTGGGATGTAAGTATACACTTAAAATACTCGGTGATCCAGGAATGTAATATTGCTATCTTTTGTAATCAGTAAGTAATGTCTTAGTAGCTCGGTACACTATGTTCATCAGACCGTGACTGTAAGTAAGGTGAGCCTAGCTAGCCGTATGGGCGGTTAGCGGCGTTGTATCACCCGCCGTAGTAAGTAGTATTTCCGCTGCGAGTAACTCTGGATTATGGGATGATTGGACGGTAAGCATAGGATTAGCGGTTGGGGTGTTACAAAAAGTGGTATCAGAGCGTAGTAACGCTCTGATGTCCTTAGTTACCGAGCATAGGGGATTACCGAGTTAGGATGTCAACCGTCTTAAGACGGATACTTAGAAACCTAACTAGGAGCTACCGTTGTTAACAACGGATACCCTTGACGTTCTTAGGAACGATACCTTGCTTAAATTCCAAGACCTTTGAGTCATATCTTGCAGAGCCTAACGTAACTGTTAAATATTCAGATGTCAGGAAGAGGTCCAGGTCGCCCTAGAGGAGGGGGCAATGACGGACCCGGCGCGCAGACGATAGCTGAGATCGTCGCCGCCACGGTAGCACAGATGCTACCACAAGTAATCCAAGCCGTGCAAAACCCAACAGAACCAACAAACTCAAGCGGGGCCAATCCCTCCCCGCCACCCAGAGAAGCGAACTGGGTAAAAGCTGTAGCGGAACTCCGCCCTCCTTGCTTTAGGGGCGAGAGTGATCCAGCTAAGCTCGAAGCCTATATCTCCGAGATGAAGACAGCGTTCGAAACCCTCGAAGCTCCTGCTGGAGTTCGAGTCAGAGTTGCTGCTTATTATCTGAAGGATGCTGCAATGGATTGGTGGAAGCTAATCAAGCATGAGCACGTCAGCGACCCCACATTCGATTGGGAGTCTTTTGCATCACTCCTCCGATCCAAGTACTCCAGAGCACGTAAAGACTAAGAAAAGGCTAGAGCTAGATGCCTTGAAGATGACAGACAAGATGTCTGTGGATGAGTACTACCGCACCTTCACTTCCATTCTCCGTCTTCTCCCTGATCTAGGATACACCGGCCAGGTGTTGGTCGATCTCTTCTATGGCGGTCTGAGCCATCGCCTACGGTACGGTATGGGCTACACCAGATTTACCTCCCTTCAGGTAAATATCGGTTAACCCTTAGTACCATTTCAATTCCTTAAATTCCTTGAATTCCTTGAACCTTTCCTCATCTTTTCTTAAATAAGGATCCCGGCTAATACCTGAGATTTCAGGAGTGTTATCACGCGGCTTCTCGCGTTGAAATCACTTGCCAATTAAGGGATGAAGAGACCGCGCTGAAGCGCAAAGCCAACAACAAAAACACCAGTACTGAGGAGCAGAACCAGGGGAAGAGCTGGAAAAAGAAGAAGGGAAATTTCTTTCAGCAATCCCAAAAGAAATCCCCGAGTGAGAGCAGTGCCCATGCTGAGCAGGGCAAACCAGTTGAGCTTCTTCAGCTTGGTTATTCTGCACCGGTGGCAGCAAAGCCACTGAGATCACACCCACCAAAGGGTAAACTTCTATTCCTAAATCGTAATCGTACAAGTAATGTATCTAGTATATCCACGCACACATGTGCTAACCCTCTAAACCTCAGGTTCTAGCTCCGGTTCCGCCAAAACCTTTTCCGACGGCCGCACCTATGTGTGCAGAAAGTGCAACCAGGACCATCCTGGTAAGGACTGCTATGGGAGAGACATCAAATGCTATAACTGCCAGAAGCTGGGACACACAGCGAACAAGTGCCCAGAGAATGGGAAGCAAAAGGGGAGCTTCCAGAACTACAAACAAAGAGAAGGCAAGGAGGTTGCATCTGGCGATGCACCGACCCAGCAGGCACCATAGGGACAGGGATCCCGGGGACCTCCGAGGGGTACACCTCAGAGGCAGCCTGTCCTTCATGACATAGACCGTGATGGGTCCGGTTCTAAGTCCGGCCCAGGTAATAATCTAAACCTTTAATCCTTGAAGTAGCATGCCTAAGTATTAGAGTAACTGTACGAGTGAATGCATGAGTAAGTAAACCGAAGTGTGTATTAAGCATGAAAAGAAATAGTCAAAATTAATACTCACCGTAGATTAAATTTATAACCATGGGAAGCTTTAGTATTTGTTATCCGATACCGGTAAACCTGAATCAAGAAGAGATCGACATCACCAACCACTACTACACCAACGAACAGTGTCAGGTTAGCCGGCCAGGTATGATCTTATTGAGGGGATACCTGACACCCGAAGCACAAATCTCAATCATTCGACGGTGCAACGAACTAGGAACGGGTCAAGGAGGATTTTATACACCCGAATTCCCCGGTGAAGCGAAGATGAAGCTAAAAATGATGTGCTTGGGAAAGGACTGGGATCCTTATACCAAGACATACCAGGAGACACGAGCACAAGATGGAGCGACGCCACCGACAATACCACCAGAGTTTCAGACACTCATCACACAAGCAGTAGAACTTGCACAACAATGCGAACATAAACCGATCCCCGCACTTGAAGCGGACCTCTGTATCGTCAACTTCTACGAGAAAGAAGGACGACTTGGGTTACACCAAGACAAGGACGAGACAGCGGAATCTCTTGAACAAGGAGTGCCCGTAGTGTCTTGGTCCATTGGTGATGACGCCGTATTTATGTATAGCGAGCAGAAGCGTGTGGACCTCGCAGAGAAATTGGTATTGCGATCAGGAGATGTCCTAATCATGGGTGGAAACTCTAGGATGCTGTATCACGTGATCAACAAGATCAAGCTGAATACGGCACCGCCGGCAATAATCAATGCCACACACATGAAACCAGGACACCTGAACCTTACCTTTAGAAAGTATTAAATTCATAGTATCATGTAATCTATTAGTAACGTGTATTAGAGACACGGTATGTATGATGGTTGGTTTATCAATAAAGAGCAGTGTTGATTTAATTCCACTTGTGTCCACCATCAATACTTATCCAATTGTGAATCCAATAGGTTGTGGACTCGGTACCGAAGGTAACCTGAGCATCCTCACCGAAGCACAAGCCGGCAGAAGCGGCACCATCTTAACGGGAACATTCCCAGTGAATGGCATTGATGCCAATGTGTTATTCGACTCCGGCGCCTCTCACACTTTCGTATCACCATCTTTCGTGAAGAGGTTGAAGCTAGATGCGGATGAGCTACCGAACTTCATGGTTACTCTCCCATCGAAGGAGCGAGTAAAGTGCACTAAATACTACCAATCAGCCACCATCAAAATCAAAAACGAAGCGTTTCCCATTTCCTTCATCGAATTCAATGGATTGGGATTCGACTTAATCATCGGAATGAATTGGTTGGAGCGGCACAAGGGTAGAATCCTCTGCGCCGAGCATCGTTTACTGCTCAAGAGTCCTTCTGGGGTTACCGTATCTTATCGCCAGAGACCGAGAGAGCCTTCGACCACACTTATATCTGCTATGGCTATGTACCGGGAGCTCAGAAAGGGCCAAGAAGTGTACCTGTGTTTGTACATGTAACACCCCTACTATGCACCTCACATTATTTGGAATCGCAGCGGAATATAAACAACTAAACAGTAACTAAACGATTGGTGCTACAACGCCGTCAACCACCCACGTGGTTAACAAGGCTGAATAAATACAGTGTACCGGTCTGATGATCAGACTCCCGAGCATAGAACTAATAACCATATATATACATCAACAAAATACCGAGTGTTTACATAAATCTTTCACTGTATACTGTCACTGTAAACCGTCATAACCAAATATATAACACGCCATGGGAGCACAGGTGCATCCCGGGCCAACATCCAAAGTACTCAAAGTAATCTACAACCTAGGATCTAGAGCCACTCCGCTTCTTCGATCCTCATCCTGTAGTAAAAGAAATATGGATCCCCCGAGGGGGTCAGCAACCCTTGGCTGGTATGGTTAACGCGCAGCCCATCGGCTACCGGGATGCGCGCAAACTATTTGTCATGATGACATGGTATTTATTTTCAAACACACAACTTATACATATATAACATAATATGGGTATTGTACACATCATAACACACATCACACACATACAATTCCTTTTACGAAGAGAACCAACACAGTTAGTCCCATTGAGAGCCTAGAGAATGTTGCCATGCTCATGCTAAGCTCGTTACATAACTCGTTACCGTCCTGTTAGATTGAACGGTTAACTTAACACAAGGTGCCTCGGATATAGTGACCCAAGCCCACCGAAATAACACATAGTATGCCCCTGTGGCCCGACGTGAGTCAGTAAAATAGCCTTGGTTAAGCTAAAGGGA
Source organism: Limonium bicolor (assembly GCA_023374045.1). NCBI lineage: Eukaryota > Viridiplantae > Streptophyta > Magnoliopsida > Caryophyllales > Plumbaginaceae > Limonium > Limonium bicolor. Next base: position 307,907,422 of record CM041777.1, on the reverse strand, counting down.
AGGTTGGAAACCAAATTGGAAACACAACATAACTACAGAGAGAATCGAACCGGTTATGACATCGACTCCCATACTCACACGCGTGGCCGGAACAGACCGGACTCCTCACTTCCCCCGTTAGCCCTTGTTTGTAGTTCACCATTTAACTCAACAAACAATTCACATAATAGGTCAGGTATTGTTAGACACACACAAGGGAAGAGAGAGTCATACTTAACAACATAATAATCTTTGACAACTGTAAACTCTTTACATGGTTTAATCTTACAAAGTCATAAACACACAGAAAAACAAACAACACACAAGCCGGTGTAACCGGTAGGCAACAGACTGCAAGAAAACCATACCTTGGTCCTTGCCTCGATTCGTTTCCACCTTGAGAGATTCCTAAACACATTAGTAACGTCGGTTAATTAACGCACTAATCCATTGTTAACTTGTTACTTCACATATCTATTTATTTTATTTTCACACTTGTTATAACTCTTCACCATTTTAATTACCATTATAACACTCCTAACATGCCTTTATAACCTTATAATATTATTACTAACTTATTACCATTTTAGATAACATCACCCATCTTAAAACAACATTTTTGGTCCATATTGTGGCCTGTCCGAACTTGTGTCCGAACCTCCAAGTTCGGACGCAAGCCGTGACTTTGAACTGAAAACAGACACACGTCCGAACTTGTGTCCGGACTTTGGAAGTTCGGACGTGAGTCGAGAATCTCTTAATGCGGAAGTCCATGCGTCCGAACATGTTCCGAACTTGGGAAGTCCGGACACAGGTTCGAGTGTGCAAAAATTCTTACCCAACAGAGCCTGTCCAAACTTCCATGTCCGGAAGGAAGTTCGGACAAGGCCAAATGCTCAATTTCCGAGCCTTTAAACATTTAACCAAATTTCCCCAAAGCCTCCAACACTTATAGTATCTTCTCCTTAATTTCAAAGTGGTATTCCTTGCCTATTCCAATCATTATTCCTAGATATTTCTTCCACACAACATCATTACTTTAACATCATTTCTTACAAACTAAAACTCTTATGTCATCCTTGAAATCCCTTTTTCTAAGCTTACACTTTCTCCTTATTTACCAAAGTTTGCCTAAGCCCTTACCTAAGTCCAAAATGACTTTGGTACATACTAAAACCTCAAGATAATGCCTAAGTCCTTATTACACTCTAGAACACTTCCTAGTTCATCAAAATTCCTTTATAACATCTTGAACTCCTTATGCATTTCCTAATTTCGACATAGGTTCTCCTAGCATTTTGTTACACCTTAGCACATTGTTTTCATCATTAAACATCCAAGAACACTAAGAACACCAAGAACACTCTCTTACACAACTCACCAATTCACACTACATCACAATAGTGCATAATTTAAATTGCATGGCACTTAGGCCCTTAAAATGCATGGCTCTTAGGCCCTTAAAATGCATAACTCTTAAACACTGAATCTCCACAATATATTTGCCTTTGACCTGCATATACACTCAACAACACATATGCCTTTTACTAATCTCTTGAGAACACTTTACTAAGTCATTCACCATTTGCTCTTTAGGTAGTTTTAATAAGCATTTATAAGCTCATTTCTCCTAAGGCATTAAACAACATTAGGTTAGTAGATTTACCTCTTTTCCAACAACTCCTTTCTTGTTTCACTATAACCGGTAGGGTATTTGATTCCTTGTCAAGTTCTAAACAATATACAAACATTATAATGAGTATTCAAGCTTTAAGCTTCATCTCATTTTAAACCCTAATTTTACATTGTTTCAAAAAACATTAATGTAGTTGTTTTACCTTGGTCTTTGAAAAGAGTTTGAATATATAACAAGAGAGGACTCCACCTAGTCCATGAAGAGTTGGAATGAAGCTAGAACAAAGTCACACCAAAGCTACATCAATGTGTATTTTCGGTCAACAACAAAACATGAAGGAAACATGATTTTTCTTTGAGATTCCTTACCTAGAAGCAAAGGAGAGTAACAATATTTAAAAATACAAGCTCAAGCTCCTTCAATGGTGAAACTCCTTGGCACCGAAATGGTGGTCTTGGAATTTTAAGAAGATAAATGAAGAGCTTGATGAGAGGAAGAGATTGGTGGTGTTTGTTTTTGATTTGGACAAGTGAGCTTGATTTTACAAGTGGTCAAAGATGGAGATGGTGGTGTGTACTATTGCAAACCGTGAGAGAATGAAGAAGAGAGGTTGAAGATGGTGTTTGGAACCGTGGGAAATGAAGGAAAGAAATGAGAATGAAGATAGAATTTGCTTTTAGAAGATATTTGTAGTAATAAAGTAAAAAGTAGTTTTAATTAGTTTCCTTTACTTACTTATTATATTAACTAGAGAGTGGTGAGTCACCACACTTAGAAAACCGGCCCCTATATTATAATGAGGGTATTTTAGTCTTTGTTTGTCAATTTAATTACTTAACACAACATATGTTACAAACTAGCTTATAAAAATCACTATTCACCTAAACAAGGCACTTAGAAGTGAAATTTTTGATTTCCCATTATATAGCCACCCAAATGTGATACTATATAGTACACATATATTTAAGAGTAATGATGGACATTTAGCCACTCAAAACTCATTTACAAGACAATTTTTCAAAAATGTGCTTTAAGCCTCTTAAAGCACATTTTGTGTTTTAACTTGTTTTCAAGCTTGGTTTTCTTTGGTAATTGATTTAATATGTTCATTAATATATAAATAAGGTCTTGGTAAGTTCATTAGGTCTTAACCAAGTTTATCCCAAGCTTAGAGCACATTTTAGCCCTTAGTGACCTTAAGGTTGTTAATTGTGTTCTTTAAGGTTAATTGTTTACTAATGTTTCTAAGACATTTTCTTGCCTTAATAAATCATGTTTTAATGTTTAAACAACATACCTAGGTTTGGGGTATTTCAATCTACCCCCCTTAAAAGAACTTTGTCCCCAAAGTTCACACTTCCCACATATCTTAATATTAGAACACGGGGAACACTTATAAAAACAATACTTCCAAAACATCATTACCAACATTACCATCATTCTTACACCACAACGGACTCAAGGTCCAAACCACATAATACCATTCAGACACAACGGTCTGTAACATAACATAGACAATGTATACATATACATGTCGTACACATCCACAACCGAAACGGCTCTACCCCCCTTAAAAGGGGTACGCCCCGTACCCTATACATATAAACACTAAGAAGCAAACAATGACGGGTGCTTCACCTTCATCTTATCTTCCAGCTCCCAAGTGGCCTCCTCAACGTCCTGGTTAGACCAGAGGACCTTCACCAGTCTCACGGACTTATGGCGAGTGTCTCGAGTCTTAGTATCCAGAATCTGTACGGAGTCTCCACTGATCGCATGGTCGGCTCTAAGGTTATCCTTTCAGGCTGAAGCACATGAGACGGATGAGACATATACTTCTTCAACTGGGACACATGAAATACATCATGTACCTTGCCCAGCTCGGCGGGTAAATCAAGTCTATAAGCTACCGGGCCGATCCGCTCCGTCACAACATAAGGACCCACATATTTCGGGCTCAACTTGCCCTTCTGGCCAAAACGAAATACTCCCTTCATGGGGGATACCCTAAGAAATACCTGATCGCCTACGGCGAACTCCAGGTCACGTCTGCGCACATCAGCGTACGACTTCTGTCTATCCTGAGCTGCTTTCATGTTAGCCCGGATCTGGCGAACTTCTGCCTGAACCTGTTCCAGATACTCTGGTCCTATAATGACCGTCTCACTCGACCATCCCAGCATAATGGCGTGCGGCATGGTCTACCGTACAATGCCTGGAAGGGAGACATCTTGATCGAAGCATGGTAACTGTTGTTGTACTAAACTCGATCAGATGTAACTTATCAATCCAGCTGGTCTGAAAGTCAAGTGCACATGCACGTAACATATCCTCAAGTGTCTGAATGGTGCGCTCACTCTGACCATCTGTCTGTGGGTGAAACGTTGTGCTCAATTTCAGCTCAGTACCCAGTGCCTCTCGTGTAGACTTCCAATATCTGGATAGGAATCTGGTATCTCTGTCAGATACAATCGTTTTCGGAACCCCATGATGTCTTACAATCTCTCTGTCGAAGAGCTCTGCAAGCTTAGCCACTTTCCAGGTGTCCTTCATCGGTATGAATCGAGCCGCCTTGGTCAGTCGGTCTACCACAACCCAAATCATATTCAAACCTCCCTCGTAGGCGGAAGCCCTACCACGAAGTCCATAGATATGTCATGGAACTTCCACTCCGGCACTGGCATTAGTTGCACCATACCCAGGCCGTCGGTGCTCGAACTTGACCTTCTGACAAGTGAGAACCTCAACACATAATCATTAACATCTTTTTCATTCCAGCCCACCAAAAATAACGTTTCATACCCTTATACATCTTTGAAGCTCCGGGGTGAATCGATGTTGTAGAACAATGGGATTCACTCAATATGCGCTCCTTCAACTCAACGCTACTCCTGGGTATACACAGTCGGCCATTAAGCCTATCAGGTCATCATCGTGGAGTCTGAAGTCGTACTTCTGACCCTCGAATGTGCCATCAATAAGCTTCTGCCTAATCTCCACCATATACTGATCCGTCATCTGAGCACTCCGCACCTCTTCAACCAAGCTAGTATGAGAGACTAGCGAATGGAGAGAGTGTGCTCGGCGACTCAATGCGTCAGCTACCACATTTGCCTTACCCTCCTTATACTGTAAGTTAATGTCATAATCATTTAAGAATTCAACCCACCTTCTTTGCCTCATGTTCAACTCTTTCTGAGTGAACAAGTATTTCAAACTCTTGTGGTCAGAATAAATCGTCACACTTACCCCATATAAATGATGTCGCCATATCTTCAGTGCGAAGACAATGGCACCCAATTCTAAATCGTGGGTAGGGTAGTTCTCTTCGTGCTTCTTCAGCTGTCGGGAGGCGTACGCTACGACCTTCCCGTGTTGCATCAACACACAACCCATACCCCTGCCTGATGCGTCGCAATAGACCTCAAAACCATCTGGACCGTCTGGTAATGTCAGAACCGGTGCAGATGTCAGAGCATCCTTGAGACTCGTGAAAGCACTCTCACAGTCGACTGTCCACTCGAATGGTGCATCCTTTTTCATCAAGGAAGTCATCGGCTTCGAGACACTGGAGAAGTCCTTCACAAACCTCCTATAGTAACCTGCCAGACCGAGGAAGCTCCTGATATCGGTAACTGTCTTCGGCCTAGGCCAGGTGCGCACTGCATCTATCTTCGCCGGATCAACAGCGATCCCGGCCTCAGAAATCACATGTCCAAGGAAGGATACTTGGTTCAACCAAAATTCACACTTAGAAAATTTAGCATACAGCTGATTCTTTCTCAATGTTTGCAATACATCTCTCAGGTGGCTTTCATGCTCACCTCTTGATTTCGAATACACAAGTATGTCATCGATGAAGACCACCACTGATTTGTCCAACTGATCTTGGAACAAACGGTTCATTAAGTCCATGAACTTTGCTGGTGCATTTGACAAGCCAAACGGCATAACTGTGAACTCATAATGCCCATATCTAGTTCTAAATGCTGTCTTTTCGATATCACTATCACGGATGGCAATCTGGTGGTATCCGGAACGTAGGTCTATCTTGGAGAATACTGATGCTCCCCTCAGCTGATCAAATAGATCGTCGATGCGTGGTAAAGGGTAACGGTTCTTCACCGTAACAGCATTCAGCTCCCGATAATCAATACACAGGCGGAGGCTACCGTCCTTCTTCTTCACGAAGAGGACCGGCGCTCCCCATGGTGAAACACTAGGGCGGATAAAGCCCTTGTCGAGTAGGTCTCTCAGCTGCTCCTTGAGCTCTGTCATCTCTGCTGGAGCCATACGATAAGGCGCTTTCGCAATGGGTCCGGTGCCCGGAACTAAATCAATCTCAAACTCAACCTCTCGTGCTGGCGGCATGCCCGGCAGTTCCTTAGGAAATACATCAGGAAACTCCGACACTACCGCACATCTGGGCTAAACTCAGGGTCTCTCTCTATGTCCTGGACATAGCAGAGGTATCATCATTCCCTCGTCGTAACTCACGATACATGGCCATGGCGGTGATGATCTGTGTCGAAGGCTCCCTGGGCCTCTGGCGGTATGATATAGCAACCCCAGATGGACTCCTAAGAAGCAGTCGATGCTCGGCACATAGGATTCTACCCTTGTACCGCTCCAACCAGTTCATCCCGATAATCACATCAAAACCAAGTCCGTCGAACTCTATCAAGTCGATCGGAAACTCCTCATCTCTGATTCGCACAACAGCATCTCGGTAGTAGCGGGTACACCTGATCCGCTCTTTCGACGGGAGAGTGACCACGAAGTCTGGCATCTCTTCACCGTCTAACCCCAGCCTCTTCGCAAATGATAGCGAAATGAATGTGTGTGAGGCTCCAGAGTCGAACAAGATCGATGCATCCACGCCATTCACTGGAAAGGTACCGGTGAGGATTGTGCCGCTCTTGCCGGCTTCTGCCTCATTGCAGACACTCAGTATACCTCCCATTCCGAGTGCACAGCCTAATTCATTGGCAAACTAATAAGTATTGGGTAACAACACGGTTTATATGCTTCAAACAACTCCACTTTATTCATTAACACACTTTTTTTTACAACATTCATTGGCTTATACTGTCGCCATGATTTACACTTACAACATCCTTAATACACACTGGTTTATCACATCACATAATTACAAGGCTTAAAACTGTCTGAAGGTCAAATTCAAACGTCCGGGTTTCATGTGTGTGGCATTGATCACTGCCGACGGTGCGGTATTCAGTTTGATCTTTCTGATGCCATGGTATAGCATCCTTGATTGCCCACCCATGATTAATACATCTCCCGATTTCAACAGTAGCTTCTTTGCGAGGTCAGCACGCTTCTGCTCGCCGTACACAAACACTACGGTATCACCAATGGACCAAGACACCACGGGTACTCCCTTACTTAGAGACTCGGGTGACTCGTCCTTGTCTTGGTGTATACCTAACCGTCCACCTTTCTGGTAGAAGTTCACAATACATAGATCTGCTTTCACACTTGGAATTGAATCCTTTTCAACTTGTTGAGCAATTCCCACGGCGTGGTCAACGACCGCATGGAACTCCTCTGGTATACTTGGTACTGTTGCTCCGTCTTCGGTTCGCACTTCTTGATATGTCTTGGTGTAAGGGTTCCAGTCCTTACCCATGCACATCATCTTTAATTGCATCCTTGATCCGTTCGGGTATTCGGGTGTGTAGAAACCTCCTGGTTTTGCTCCAAGTTCGTCGCATCGTCTGATGATATGGATTTGTGCTTCCGGTGTCAGGTATCCATTTAAGAGTATCATACCTGGCTGGATAACCTGACATTGCTCCAACGGAAAGTCGGTGATGTTGATGGTGGTTTCTTCAGGGTTTGGTGTGGGTGGGATTGGATAACATATATTGAAGGTTCCTTTAAGTTTAGAGTACTCTAATTAGGTGACTTTCACACTATACTTTATTTATTTACTCACATGGTTGTTTACTTAAACTCACTCACACACATGCATGAAATGCGGTATGCAGACACTTATTACATTCAACAGTTTAGGCGGTACCTGGTCTAGAAGAGGGCCCTGGCGCCTCAGACCGGTCCACCACATTCAGGGTGGCCTTGTTGGACCCCGACCCCTTCCCCTTCTGGGACTCTGTGTACCTCTGATCTGGGGGTGGCTGGTTTGCCGTCTTCTGGCCATCGGTGGTCGCAGTGGCCTTACCCTTCCATTGCCCCTTGGGCCTGTAGTTCCTACTGTTCGGGTTCTGCCAGCATTCGTGATCGCGGTGACCCATCTTCTTACAATATCGGCACTGAACATCGTTACCCTTGCAGTCCTTGCCGGGGTGGTCGCCGTTGCACCACTTGCAGTAATAGTGGCGCTCCGGTCCAGAGCCCGTGCTAGCTGCTATCACAATACACAATCAATACTTGTTCCACAACTTATCAACATATACTCTAACTTATCACACAGGATTAGACAATTACCCTTAGGTGGGTAAGAACGTAGGGGCTTGGCCGCATACGCATAGGTGAGCTGCAGAGGCTCCTCAGCAGTGGTGGTCTGGGTCTGGCCCTTGCCACCCTGTTGCTGTCCTTTCTGGGACTGGGGGTATGACTTCTTTTTCTTCCCTCCCCACTGCCCTTGCGTGCCTTGGCCCTCGTTCTGAGCCTTGCGCTTGAGCGCACTCTCCTCGTCCCTCAGACGGACGGTGATCTCCACAATTGCAGCGGCATGATAGCACTCCTATATTTAGGGTGTCAGTTATGCCCCGCCAAATAAATTCACAACACATTAACACATCGTACACACTTATTCACATTACACTGTAGTTCCTTTACCTGCAAAGTGGTATATCCAGTAGGCCCCATGCCGTAGCGTAGGCGATAGTTCAGTCCGTTGTAAAAACGGTTCACAAGGATCCGGTCTGAGTAACCCAGATCCGGTAGCAGGTGGATAAGTCCGATGAAGGCTGAGTAGTACTCATCTACCGTCATCTTATCCCCTTGCCTCAAACTGTCCAGCTCCAGGCGCTTGGCCTCTTGCACATGTATAGGGTAGTACTTGGCTCGCAGCAGAGCCGTGTACTCCCTCCATAGAAAAGTCGGGTCAGCAACTCTGCCCTCTCGCACAAGCTTCCACCAGCTCTGTGCCGAGCCCTTCAAGTAATAAGCAGCAAGTCGTACCTTGACCTGCTCAGGTACTGCTAGGGTTTCGAAGGCGGTCTCCATTTCGGAGATGTACGCCTCGAGCTTACGGGGATCGGTCTCCCCACTGAATGATGGCGGTCTCAAGTCAGCCAACGCCTTGACCCAATTGGTCTCTCGTGGCGGTGGTGGTGGTGGCTGAACTCCGGGCTGTTGCCCTTGCTGTAAAGCAGCAACCATCTGGGGTACCATCTGGGCTACGGCGGCTGCTACTGCCTCAGCCATGGTCTGTGCCGTAGTATCATCGCCCTGGTCACCCATACCTCCAGTACCCGCCCGCGGCCTCTACCTCGTGGTCTACCTGCCATCTGAATTCATATGAACATTTCATTAGCATTATGCTTGCACACTTATCGGTCCAATGGTTATAGCATCTTCCCGACAACCAGGTAATTCCACACTTAGTTAGTGGTTAACCTTTCCAAATCTGTTCACTTAGGTATCTGTAGTTAGGTTTCCTAACTCGGTATATCCCTAAGCTCGGTATTCTAGTCATCAGAGCGATACTTCGCTCTGATACCACTTTTTGTAACACCCCTACTACGCACCTCACATTATTGGAATCGCAGCGGAATATAAACAACTAAACAGTAACTAAACGATTGGTGCTACAACGTCGTCAACCACCCACGTGGTTAACAAGGCTGAATAAATACAAGTGTACCGGTCTGATGATCAGACTCCCGAGCATAGAACTAACCATAATATACATCAACAAAATACCGAGTGTTTACATAAATCCTTCACTGTATACTGTCACTGTAAACCGTCATAACCAAATATATAACACGCCACGGGTGCACAGGCGCATCCCGGGCCAACATCCAAAAGTACTCAAAGTAAACTACAACCTAGGATCTAGAGCCACTCCGCTTCTTCGATCCTCATCCTGCAGTAAAAGAAATATGGATCCCCCGAGGGGGTCAGCAACCCTTGGCTGGTATGGTTAACACGCAGCCCATCGGCTACCGGGATGCGCGCAAACTATTTGTCATGATGACATGGTATTTATTTTAAAACACACAACTTATACATATATAACATAATATGGGTATTGTACACATCATAACACACATCACACACATACAATTCCTTTTAGGAAGAGAACCAACACAGTTAGTCCCCATTGAGAGCCTAGAGAATGTTGCCATGCTCATGCTAAGCTCGTTACATAACTCGTTACCGTCCTGTTAGATTGAACGGTTAACTTAACACAAGGTGCCTCGGATATAGTGACCCAAGCCCACCGAAATAACACATAGTATGCCCCTGTGGCCCGACGTGAGTCAGTAAAATAGCCTTGGTTAAGCTAAAGGGAAGGTTGGAAACCAAATTGGAAACAACCATAACATACAGAGAGAATCGAACCGGTTATGACATCGACCCCATACTCACACGCGTGGCCGGAACAGACCGACTCCTCACTTCCCCCGTTAGCCCTGTTAGTAGTTCACCATTTAACTCAACAAACAATTCACAATAATAGGTCAGGTCTTGTTAGACACACACAAGGGAAGAGAGAGTCATACTTAACAACATAATAATCTTTGACAACTGTAAACTCTTTACATGGTTTAATCTTACAAAGTCATAAACACACAGAAAAACAAACAACACACAAGCCGGTGTAAACCGGTAGGCAACAGACTGCAAGAAAACCATACCTTGGTCCTTGCCTCGATTCGTTTCCACCTTGAGAGAATCCTAAACACATTAGTAACGTCGGTTAATTAACGCACTAATCCATTGTTAACTTGTTACTTCACATATCTATTTTATTTTATTTTCACACTTGTTATAACTCTTCACCATTTTAATTACCATTATAACCCTCCTAACATGCCTTATATAACCTTATAATATCATTACTAACTTATTACCATTTTTAGATAACATCACCCATCTTAAAACAACATTTTTGGTCCATATTGTGGCCTGTCCGAACTTGTGTCCGAACCTCCAAGTTCGGACGCAAGCCGTGACTTTGAACTGAAAACAGACACACGTCCGAACTTGTGTCCGGACTTTGGAAGTTCAGACGTGAGTCGAGAATCTCTTAATGCGGAAGTCCATGCGTCCGAACATGTGTCCGGACTTCCCAAGTTCGGACACAGGTTCGAGTGTGCAAAAATTCTTACCCAACAGAGCCTGTCCGAACTTCCATGTCCGGACGGAAGTTCGGACAAGGCAAAATGCTCAATTTCAGAGCCTTTAAGCACTTAACCAAATTTCCCCAAAGCCTCCAACACTTATAGTATCTTCTCCTTAAGTTTCTAAGTGGTATTCCTTGCCTATTCCAATCATTATTCCTAGATATTTCTTCCACACAACATCATTACTTTAACATCATTTCTTACAAACTAAAACTCCTTATGTCATCCTTGAAATCCCTTTTTCTAAGCTTACACTTCTCCTTATTTTACCAAAGTTTGCCTAAGCCCTTCACCTAAGTCCAAAATGACTTCGGTACATACTAAAATCTCACGATCATGCCTAAGTCCTTATTACACTCTAGAACACTTCCTAGTTCATCAAAATTCCTTTATAACATCTTGAACTCCTTATGCATTTCCTAATTTCGACATAGGTTCTCCTAGCATTTTGTTACACCTTAGCACATTGTTTTCATCATTAAACATCCAAAACACTAAGAACACCAAGAACACTCTCTTACACAACTTCACCAAATTCACACTACATCACAATATAGTGCATAATTTAAATTGCATGGCACTTAGGCCCTTAAAATGCATGGCTCTTAGGCCCTTAAAATGCATAACTCTTAAACACTGAATCTCCACAATATATTTGCCTTTGACCTGCAAATACACTCAACAACACATATGCCTTTTACTAATCTCTTGAGAACACTTTACTAAGTCATTCACCATTTGCTCTTTAGGTAGTTTTAATAAGCATTTATAAGCTCATTTCTCCTAAGGCATTAAACAACATTAGGTTAGTAGATTTACCTCTTTTCCAAACAACTCCTTTCTTGTTTCACTATAAGACCGGTAGGGTATTTGATTCCTTGTCAAGTTCTAAACAATATACAAACATTATAATGAGTATTCAAGCTTTAAGCTTCATCTCATTGTAAACCCTAATTTTACATTGTTTCAAAAACATTAATGTAGTTGTTTTACCTTGGTCTTTGAAGAGAGTTTGAATATATAAGAGACTCGGTCCTGATAGAGAGGGAAGGCAAAGTCAGAACAAAGTCACACCAAAAGCTACATCAATGTGTATTTTCGGTCAACAACAAAACATGAAGGAAACATGATTTTTCTTTGAGATTCCATACCTAGAAGCAAAGGAGATCAACAATATGTCAAAAGACAAGCTCAAGCTCCTTCAATGGTGGAACTCCATGGCACCGAAATGGGGCTCTTGAAGTTTTGAGAAGATAGAAATGAAGAGCTTGATGAGAGGAAGAGATTGGTGGTCTTAGAATTTGATTTGGACAAGTGAGCTTGATTTAGCAAGAGGTCAAAGATGGAGCTTTAATGGTGGTGGTGATATTACCGTGAGAGAACAGCAAGAAGGGAGGAAGAAGAAGTTGGAACCGTGTGAAATGAAGAAGGGAAATGAGAATGAAGATAGAACTTACTTTTAGGAGATATTTATGCTTTATAAAGTAAAAAGGTAACTTACTTAGTTTTCTTTATTTACTTATCATATTAACTAGAGAGTGGTGAGTCACCACACTTAGAAAACCGGCCCCCTATAATATAATGAGGGTATTTTTGTCTTTGTTTGTCAATTTAATTACTTATGACAACATATGTTACAAACTAGCTTATAAAAAATCACTATTCACCAAAACAAGGCACTTAGAAGTGAAATTTTTGATTTCCCATTAATATAGCCACCCAAATGTGATACTATATAGTACACATATATATTTAAGAGTAATGATGGACATTTATCCACTCAAAACTCATTTACAAGACAATTTTTCAAAAATGTGCTTTAAGACCTCTTAAAGCACATTTTGTGTTTTAACTTGTTTTCAAGCTTGGTTTTCTTTGGTAATTGATTTAATATGTTCATTAATATATAAATAAGGTCTTGGTAAGTTCATTAGGTCTTAACCAAGTTTATCCCAAGCTTAGAGCACATTTTAGCCCTTATTGACCTTAAGGTATTTAATTGTGTTCTTTAAGGTTTAAATTGTTTACTAATGTTTCTAAGACATTTTCTTGCCTTAATAAATCATGTTTTAATGTTTAAACAACATACCTAGGTTTGGGGTATTTCAAGATCTATGTCAAGCTTGAAGATCTAAGGTAAAAATCCATGATTTTCATGACTTAAATTACTTCTTATGGTTAGATCTTGCTTGGAGACTAACTAGGCCTTGTTTTCTGTCTAAAAACATGTAAGAGAAGCTTTGGAGAATTTCTACTTAAGGTGGCCGAACCAAACAAGGTTCTATCTAGGTTAAATCAAGGTATAAATTACTTAAAACCTTAACTTGTTACATTAATACAAGTTTAAGCTATTCCTAATTAATTTCCGTGAGTGAAGAGGTAAAATAAGGTCTTGTTTGACCTTAAAATGTTTAAGGAATGGTTTAATAAATTTTATAACTAATTAAACAAGCATAATTGTCAAATTTAAGACATTATGTGGAAGTTTGGTAAATAAATAAAAGGTGTGTGGTGAGGCCGAAATCTATATGTATTTTTGGGACATTTATGTGTAATTTATTTTGCAAGACAATGTTTGTAATAAGGCCATGTATTTTAGGCCATTTTATTTATGCATTTACAAGCTTTTAAGTAAGTTTAAGTGGTGAAAGATAATTACCGAAAAGAATGAGGGGTTATGGTGTAATTAAATTAAATTTGGGGGCTTTAGAATGATAAGGCCGAAAATTAGAAGTAAAAAGGGAGTTAAAATAAAGTTTATAAGATTTTATGAAGTTTTGGGGTTAAATGGTAATTTTTGAAAAGTATGGGTACAAACCGTGAATAAAGGAAATTAATAGTCAAGGAAATATTAAGGAGGTCAACCTTGACCATATGCTACGTTTTGACCAAAATAAATAAGTTAGATAACTTATTTAAGGTGTTATAATAAGATAAGTATCTTAAGGTAATATTTTCATAACATATGTGGTAAATATGTTATTACCGAAAATAAAGGGTGTAAAATGGTATTTTAAACACCCATGGGCTATTAGGAATTTTTAGGAATTTATTTGATGGATTTTGGAATTAAAATGAACTATATATGTATAATATATAGTTATAATGTCATTATGACACTTTGGAGAAAAATAGATGGTGGAATGGTAAATATTGAAAGTATATGGGTTAATAAGGATATTCATAACCCTTTGGTGGAATTTGGAGATTTTTTTTAGAATTATATAAGAGTATTTGTTAAGATATGTGTATAAGATATGGTTTTAATGATACGGTAAGACTATATGTTATAATAGGGCCAAATGGCAATTATAGAATAGCACAAGGGCTGTTCGGAATTTACAAAAAATAACCATAGGTTATACTCTTTTATAAGTTAGAAATGTTATATTAAATGGAATATATAACATGGTATGATTTAAGGGGGTGATTTTGTAAATTAAGGAAACTATGGTTTATGGAAAAGAATAAGACTTTCTTATGATGCCTAAGAGGCAATATAAAATAGTTTTGTATAAAAACTATGGGTTATAAGTTAAAGGGAATAAAAATATCATATCAAATGACATTAGAATGTGGTATAACATTACATAATGTTATGTGGTCAAAACAGAATTTAAATAAGTTAAGGGCTATACCGAGTTAATAAGAGTTGGAAAATGAATTTTAGACTAAGGTCTATAATGTTATAAATGTTATAACAATTATATGGTTTATATGGAATTAATATAAGGAAGGGTACTCACATAAAATAATGTGAAAACTATAAATGAATGGGATTTATAAACTAAGGTGTTTATGGAATAAACCTTAGGAGTTGTAAATGTACAACATAAAATGTTACATAATATTAGGATAACAATCTTAATATAAGTTGTACAATACAATACAACTAATGGGAATAATCATCTAACATAAGATGATAAAATGTAACATGTGATATAAGAGTTTATTAAACTCATGGGAATTACCTACGTGGTAAATATATACATACATAAGGATAATGTATATAAGGTGGATATATATTTTGGTTGGAAACCATATGATTTAACGGTGGTTGTTATTTTAAAAAAAAATATATAGTTATGAACTATAAGTTATGAGTTTTGGATACAATACAAAAAAAAAATAATGTATTACAATCATGCATGAATACATGCAACTATAGGATATGTACCTAAGCTAGATGGTGGACAAGATTAAAAAGAAATACAACGAATTAAACTTAACAGTTGAAATGTTATGACGTACACGTTTAAGTAACAAAACCGACTGTTTTAGAGAAACCCGTAACGAACAACTGTAGAAAACAGGGGTGAACTGTCGGGGTTACTTATTATTCGGAAATACCGGATGTAGTTAGTCATGGAGACTGACTTATAGTTTATTACCGTTTAGATTGTACTTCTGACAAGACGCTCGACGAGCTAGCGGACTACACGGAGCATAGGATCTTGCTGATTCATACTCCACCGTAATACAATCAGGGTGAACGGTATGTAAAGGGGTTTGATCCGAGTTGTCCTAAGGTTGCTCCTTGGGCTCGGATTTGGTTGATATAACTTGTATGTTGTTATGAGTCTCTGATTGTCTCTGAGGGCTTCCTCAGTTCAGACTTCTGTGTGATCTGTGATAAGATTGTTTGTCTGAATGTGATAATTAATACGCATGAATTGTATATTTATAGCTGCTTATTATTTACTGTTGTTGAGTTAACAGTATTGGTTCGTATATATGAACCTATATATAAAACGAACTAGCGGCTATGGTGCTATCTTATATGAAATATAAGGAACGTCAGAAAAACGTTGTAGCACTAAGATAATAAGATATACATATTATCTGAGACTTTTATACGGAGCATTGGCCTTTCTATACGCCGCTCTCGTATCTAACACTGGATCCCGAGTTTACAGACTCCGGATTAGACTAATGACCATAGTCTGCTGTGTTAGAAAATTTGGTAATGCGATGCGATGGTATAATTAAATAAATTAATGGAATGGAAGTAAAGCCAAGAGGATGTGGCTCTTGGTGCGCGCTGTGATCACAAAAACGATACCAGGATGTCTGCGTACGGGTCCGTAAGTATCAAGAAAATTTCCCGTGAGCTAGAATGGCTCGTTGGTCGGAGACTCTACCGTTGGAGTGGCTACTGCCGTGGGTGACCCGCCATAATATATGGGTAACTAGAGACATGTCGTTTTAACGAGACATTGTCACTAGGTATAACTGAACAACCAAAACAATTGAGACTTATACAGTGGCGAACAATATCATGGACGAGACTAAATACTTGTTTATTATTCTCGTTGTTTCGCTTTGTTGTTCATTGGTTATACTTGTGGTTATTTTATTGTGTGTTGATGGTTGGATGGAGCCTACAAGGCCAAGGTAAATTAAATATGAACACTGTACGCTACGGCGAATGTACATTGTACATTATATTGTTATTGTTCGATACGTTCGATATATAATTGTGGATTGTGTTATTAAATGATTGTGGATTGGATGGATGGTTGAATATCTATGAATATTTGGATGGATGAATATGTATATTATACATGTTTATTTCAGTATTGTTTATAACTGTTAAATGGAAAAGCATGAAACCAATCTAATAACAAGATGGTTAAAAAGACAAGTGACCATTAGGGTCCAGGCCCGGCATACTCAGCGTCTATCGCTGATACTACACCATTTCAGGTTGTTGATCATTGTCGGAGCTGAAGAGCAGGAACAGGGTAATTGGAGATGTTGTATAGTAATGAAGATGGTGTATGGTCTTATGATAAGGTTATGTATTTTTCAGGATTGGGTAGACGCTCACTGGTCGAAGTTTATGAATTATGGATTTAGTATGATGTATAGGAATTTCTCGTTATCACTGCGGTTAGCAGTTTATTTGTATTGGAAGTTGGATGTAGTTTGGCTGCGTTGCTCGCATGGGCGAGTAACGGCCGGTGACACCCGAGTGAGTTTTGTAATTGTTATTTATTTTTCCGCTGCGAGACATTTTATTTATTGCTACGTGAGAGATTATATCGTGATTATGGAGAGGGGTGTTACACGTGTGCTCTGGATTTGGGCATCCGTTTTTCCTTCAAGTTAAGATGGCATGTTCTATTTTCCACGAGTGATTTTCTTGTGGTTGTTGAGGTTCTGTGGCGAGGAAAACCGATTTACAAAGGTAGATGTGATGCTTTAAGAGATCACATCGGAATTCCTCGGAATGGCTAGGTCAAATGATGATCCATTCGTTGCTAGCACATAATTGTGCTCCTAATTTATCTTATGTTTTCGAGATGTTTCCTCTTTAGTTTGGTTTTCTGATTTGCAAATGATTTTCAAAAGTGGTGTACAGTGAGTTCTAAAATAGGAAGGGTACATCATGAATTTCAGAATATTTCTGAGGTATGAAGAACAATTTTTGAAATTGGAGTATATAGTGAATTGTGAAACTTATAGGATATATGGCATCAGAATTACCTCATAATGGCTAGTCAAATGATGACCTGTTTGTTGTTAGCGCATAATTGTGCTCCTGATTTATCTTATGTTTTCAAGATGTTTCCTCTTTAGTTTAGTTTTCCGATTTTCAAATTATTTTCTAATGTAATGTACAATGAGTTTTGAAATCGGAGTAGTACATCATGAATTTCAGAGCATTTTACGGGTATATGAAGAATGACGTTTGAGTATATAGCAAATTATTAAAACTTTTTAGGGGTATAAAGTGAAATTTTCCTTACTATACTCCTCGTACTATTATAATACCAACTCCATGAAACTTTAACTAAAAACTAGACCCTAGTATATATGAATATCACTTTTACTTTTAAAAAATCAATTAGAAAGTTTTTCAAGAAGTAGAAGCTAATTTCATTGATAGAATATTACATACCTAGCATCCGAACTAGTGGGGCATAAGATGATGAGATCACAGAGACCCAAAAGCTAGCCACCTCCAACAACCAAAAGAGCAACAACTAAACACAAGAATCTTCAAAGTGAGATTTATGGTAGGAGAAGTGCATGAGACTCAACCGGTTTGAGCAATTGGAGCTCATATGGGTACCAACCATTGTAAAAAAAGACGAAGGAAATGTACCAAGTCTCCGAATGAAACTCCCCAAAAACACCAAAAGAACCACCATCTTAAGCTAGAGGTTAAATCGCAAGAATAACAAGAACACTGTAAAGGTTACATTACAAGGATAACAAGAACATTGTACGAGATTAAACAACATAGACAAAGCTAGACTACTAGATCCATTAAAGCAAACAAGCGGAATATTCTTATTTTTATAAACACAAGAGCAAACAAACAAAATGAAGGCGACATCAGCGACTGTGGGGTGGAGCGAGGAGAGGATGGCGAAAGTGAAGTGGTAGCGTGGTGGTGATAGCAAGTGAAGGAGTTGCTAGTGATGCGAGGCCTTCTAAAACTCATCCCCACAAAATCACCAAAAACATCAAAAATTATGCTTAACTGGAAGTCCTTAATGAGATATACTGTAACACCCCTACTCTATTCGGCTCCTAATCAACTTAACTAATTATGTAATCGCAGCGGTAAACTCAACAATTGTACTACTGGTGTTACCGTTCTTACTCGCCCATACGAGTAATAACGTGTTTACTGATACATTCTTAAATTTGAAACATTTTCCCACAGTGACAACAAGAGATAGATCTAAACTTCCCAACCAATAAAATACATTCACAGTGAGCTTTCTAAGTATCCAAATCCTATACACGTTTCTAGGTTCGTATCAAAATGCCACAGTGCATGTTTAAATAACTGTAATCAAACTACCCAGCGCGTCACTCTCTTTGCCAACACCGGAAGCTGCATACCTGCAAAAATGGTTGTTTGTGGTATGGAATCAGCCCCTGCTGAGTATGTTACTACATGACTGTCATGCCCCTCGACCCTACCCTCAGTTTTTGGTCGAGAGAATGCAATTCATTTTCATGCCAATAGTTTAATGTTAAAACTATAAAGCAACAATATATATTGCAGTAAACTCAAATAACAAACAAGCCCCCAGCTTCACACATCGCATCGTAATAAACCACTGAAAACGTTACAGCGCTTATATGAGTACAAAGACTCCATTCCAACAAACACTCAATAGTTCATAATTGAGTTCGGCGACTCACTCGACCAAACAATCCACCATAATACACATGAGTACAGCGACTCAACACAACCAGTTCACAACACACAATATGAGCACAATGGCTCGCTCAAACAAATCCACCAACATACCACACATAACCACAAGCACAACCAATGAACAACAAGGCGAAACAACAAGAATTATAAACGAGTATAAACTCTCGTCTTTGGCATGCAAGCCCAAATAATGTTCGCCTAATGTACGAATTAGTATAGTCGTTTGTAATTGTTCAGTCATGTCTAATGACAGCGTCTCGTTAGAACGACGTGTCTCTAAGTTACCCATCTCTTATGGCGGGTCACCCACGGCAGTAGCCACTCCAACGGTAGAGTCTCCGACCTACGAACAATCTGTAGTTCGTTGGAAATTCATCCTGATACTTACGGTTACCACACGGTATCCTAGTATCGTTAATGGATCACAGTTCACAGCAATAGCCTCATCCTCTTGGTAAACCTGTCTATACCATCGCATCGTTTTTTATTTTCCTTAACGCAATAGACTAAGGTCGTTAGTCCAATCCTGAGTATGTCGACTCGGGATCCAGTGTTAGATACGAGAGCGGCGTTAAAGAGGCCAATGCTCCGATATAAGTCTCAGTAATATATATCTATTATCTGATGCTACAACGTTTACTTACGTTCCTTATGTTACACATATAAGATAGCATCACTGCCGCTAGTTCGTTTTATAATATGTTCATATACGAACGGTACTGTTATCGCACAACAGTAATAATAAGGCAGCATTAATACACAACTCAAGCATATTAATTCACACAAGCAGACATTCAATCTTATCACAGATTTTCACACAATGTCTGAACTGAGGAAATCCTCAGAGACAATCAAGCCACATAAATAACATACCGTTCACCCTGAAAGTATTACGATGGAGTATGAATCAGCAAGATCCTATGCTCCGTGCGTCATCTCTAACAGTCTATACAATACATAATGCTACTGATTAGCATACTGTATAACAACACAAAATTCTACGGTACCCCGTATCGTCACTAATACCTCCCGGTTAACCCCCGTTATTAACTGTCAATGTTTGTGTTTTAGGTTTAACTCGAGATTGGAAAAGTGTTATATTACAAGCGTAGTCTTGTCTCGTATATTAATATACTTTATAGTTGAACTTTTGTTATCGCATGTAACCTAATGTAGGTTTGTACATCATATAGTTTGTTTCTATATTGCACGTATGATTCTTGTCATACACCATACATCTCACCTTAGTATTTATTTTTCTAAGGTTTGTTTCTCTTTTTTTTCTTTTCCCAAATTCAATGTGGTAAACAATACTTTGCATTATCAATCCTTATTATCACATGTACAGTCCTAACATTCCATACCCAATGTTTGTAATTCTTTTCCCTTTATCATATGTCATTTTAATTATGAAAATATATGGTCATTAAACCACATTATATTTTCCACCACAACACATATTTATTTATGGGTATGTATTTATGGAACTATTTCCTATATGGTAAGTCTTCTAATATATATTCATTCTTTTTAATGAATACCTCTATATTATAAATGTTATAACTCTTATAACATTAAAAACCATATTATAAATTTCATTCAAAAATAGTAGTATTTCCGAACAGCACCTATATTTCTCAATTATTTATAAAGTCCACCACATAATTTATATAACGTTATATATAGTTATATAACATATATTATGACATTTAAGTCATTAAAACAACTATAACCTATGGTTATATATTGTTAATAAAACCAAACAGCCCTTAAATCCTTGGTATTTATTATTCTCCATTATACTTCCATAATTTACAAATCAACCCCAAAATATATTCCATTGTTACACTTATAATATATACCTTATTTATAATCCTTATTCCTTAACATAATTATAACCTATGGTTATATTTCCTCAAAATAACCGAACAGACCCATGGTCTATTTAAATCATTTTTCCACCACTTAACTTTCTATATTCACCGATTTCCCTTCTTTATAACATATAGTTTTCTAGTCCCATTAAAACCATATATTAACATATGTCCTTATAAAACCTTGTATATAATTCCAAAAATCACCAAAATATACCAAAAGGTTATAAACATTATTCCTAACCTTATATTTTCTTTAAATCTCGATTTCACCACATATGTTACCCATTTGTAACAATATTATGGAATACCTTATTATACTTATTTAATTCATATTAACTCCAAATTTAACCAAATCATTTCCTAAAAATTCCTAATAACTTAAGGTTTGTACTAAACTCCTTTAGTACCCCAAGTTTTCGGAAATCACAATACCACCCCAAGTCTTATAAATCTTTTACAATTTAATAAGTATCTTATTATAAGGTAGTATTTTAATTTCTTAAATTTTCCAAACTTGGTCAAAGTCTCCTATATAGTCAACTTTGACTTCTAATACCAAATGGGAACCAATTTTTCGGTAATCACTAATAATAGCCCTACTTTCTATTTTACAATTTTGACCCAAAACTTTATAAAATGTCATAATTTTTATTAAATTCATTTAAAAACCCTAAATTGCTCTAAATTAAGCCCACAGCTTTCTAATTTCCTGGTAATTATGAATTGGCCCCAATTTTAATTATAAGCATAAAAAACTAAATAGGCTTATAAACTTAAATTAAAATGGCCTAATGACATGGCCTTATTACAACCTTGAACTTGCAAAATAAATTACACAATAAATGTCTCAAATATAGCATATATTTTCGGCCTCACTTTGATTTAATTATTTTCCACATAATGTCATAATTTGACCATTATGTTAATTAAATCTCTTAAATGACTAGCTTAATTTATCTTAGCCATTTTTTTCCATTTTTAGGTCAATATGACCTATATTTGTAATTTCACTCTCGGCCATATATATATATATATATATATGCTTAAAAATTATAAAAATCATAAGTTTAAGGGTGTTATACCTTGATTAATCCTTGTATGAGCTCGGTCACTTGTAGGAAAATTCACCACTTGATTTAGACATGTTAATACACAAAAACAAGATATGGTTACACTCCAAGCTTGAGCTTAACCATAAGGAATAATTAATGTAAGATTTAAGGCAAAAATCATTTAAAAATGCAAGGAGTGTTCAGATGGTTTCGACCTGAACCAAAACACACCACAGGTGTTAGATCCACCATATTGACATAGGAAATAGCTAGATCTAAAAAACTCTCTTGTTATTAGGTTTTACCTTGGAAAAATGCCTTAAAAGAGAGTATTTCTCTTGGATCTTGGTCACCCTTGCTCCAAATGGATAACCAACTGAATGAATATGTAAATATGAAGATTATGAGTGTATAAACTCATAAAAAACAGAAGAAAGAAACCGCATGAAGAGTGGAGGTTCTTAAGGTATGTTTTTACCTTAAATTGTAGATTTGAACAACCTTGGTCCCTCTACTGGTCTCAACCGAGTTTAGCTCTTGTTCTAACCTTAGAACACTGAGAATAAGCCATAGGAATTGATGAACCACGAAATCTAAGTGTTGGTAGTGAAGAGATGAAGAAAAAGGGCTAACAATGACCTTAAAACACTTACCTTAAGAGCTTAGGAGCTAGGTTTGCCTTCCATGTTCAAGAACAAGCCTTGAGAGCTTCAAGGAAGGAGGAGAGCTCGGTTGAAAGGGGTGGAATCGGACAAGGAGGAAGGAAGGAATGGGTAAGTTTTGAAATAATTGAAAAAGTAACTTAATTTTCAAAAGTAATTGGTATTAGGTATAGTTTGTCCCATAATGATTGTAGGCTGTCTCCCTCTTGCCAGCCGATTTCCAAGGGGTTAAATGGGTCATTTAATTGACCATTGACCATACTTGGTCAATATTGACTCATGCGGGCCCCACTTTAGGGTTTTATTAATATTTTAATATTAATTTGTAAAAATTCGTAAATTTTTGGAATTAAATTCCTAATATGATATAATATGATAAAATATCATATTTAAGGATAATTATAATCTTTAAGCCCATTAAAAGTCAATTTAAAAGGCAATCTCACAAAAACGTGTTTTAAGGTGTTTTAGTGCACGTTTTGTGTCACAGGGTGTTCCTGAGCTTAGTTATCCTTGAGAACGGTTTTGTTGTGTTCTTTACTTCATTATAATACTTAGGAATCCACTCTGGATCCTATTTGAGGTCATACAATCTTTATGGTGTCTTAAAGCACATTTTTGGCTTTACCGATCTTAAGGCGTGTTTTGCCTTGTTGAGATCTTTTAGATTGTTCCCCAAAATATTTAGATGCTTAATAATCATCTTAGATCATTAATAGATCATTTAATTATATTTTAAAGATTAGGGGTATTTCATATACACCGTGGTAGTAAGAAACAACTTATTTATGTGGAAGATGTTGAAGAACTCTGAAATTGAAAATGAGAAGAAAGACAAGAAATACCCCTTCAGAGGTTCTCTTCTCTCGTAACCTCCCCATTGATTATCCGGCAGCTCAAGGGTTTCCGCACAAAATCAATTACTCCTTCCGTCCTGAATTGACCGTCCTGTTTACTATTTGGACATATCGTTTGACTTCAATTTTTAACATATAAGATAAATTAATTTTGAAAATTTAAATTTTGCATATGATTTATTACATGATAAACTATATGTTACAAAATTTAGTTTTATAAAATTATTTTATCTTATATATTTAATATTGAAGTGGAAAAACGTGTCATAAAGCAAACAGGACGGTCAATTCAGGACGGGGAGTACAAAGTTGAATACTGCTAAAAAGTTGCCAAGAAAGTCGCAGTCTTTGCTCAGTGAATTTACGATAGGATCTACTTATCAGTAAAGTTTCAGTATAAAAAGCAAAAAGAAAAGAAAAAAAATAAAGTGAAGTACCAGATACTCGCAACGAAGAGTGGATACATAACAGTGACGGACGACGGCAGATCTTCTATCTAAACCCTCTCACTCTCTCTACGTATCTCCTTAGCTTTCGTAAAGATTGATCCAGAGCGGAAGAGGAAGAGAGCCGATTCAATCTCAGATCATCGAAGACAGAAATCGTACCGTAAAAAGAAAGGCGAAGATAATAAGAAGGCGAAAATGTCGTCGAGAGAGCAGGTCAAGGCTTCCCACATACTGATTAAGCACGAGGGCTCCCGTAGGAAGGCTTCTTGGAAAGACCCGGAAGGTCGCGTTATATCCGCCACCACTAAGGACTCCGCTATCTCCCAGCTCAAGGCCATTCGCGAAGATATCCTTGCCGGCAACGCCAAATTTGACGAAGTCGCCTCTCGTGTGTCCGACTGCAGCTCCGCCAAACGCGGCGGCGATCTTGGTCTGCTCCCACCTGCTCTTTCTTATTTGTTCATTCTCTGTTTTCTTTAATCTATTTATTCGCTGATTTTCGTTGTTGTTTAGGCTAAAAGTTTCCCCACCTCATCCCCCGTTCTTCTCTACACGTTTGATTCTAGATCCACGATGTGCTCTGGATTGATGTAAATGAGGCATATTTAGTTCAGAGTGGGAGTTAGTGTAGTTGTTTCTGAAATAGAGGAGTGATAGTGTATTTAAATACTATGGTTGAGCCTATGAATTATATAACACTGGGTTGATGTAAATTAGGCATCTTTTCGCTCACATTAAGAGTTCATAGTGTATTGGTGGAGCAGATCTTCGTGGGTGACATTTGATTGCAAATTGAATGTCTATTTGTTATCTGTGCAAAACTTTTCTAGTCGGTAATATTTTCACAGTATCCGGAAATTCATTAGCAGTATGTTCTTTCTTTCGTTTCTTGTGCTATGAACTGTTTATTTCCTTGATTAAGGTTTGCTTTTTGGAATGTAGAATTCATTAATTGTTTCTCTCTTTGATTTTGCACTTAGTAAGTTCTTTCAGTGCAATACACGTACTAATTCATGGTAGTGACTACTTCAAGCTGGTTAACGAAAGGTTGACCATTAGGCTCTCATTATCCCGCATTGCAATTTCTATGCCTGGAAGACTGGTAGTGGCACTTGTTGTGTTTTAGTTGGTTCCATTTTTCAGACACTAGGTGTGTAATGTTGTATTTGGTTGCTCCTCAGTTTTCAAACAAACTGTTTTAATGCAAACCTGATTCGGAGTGCACTTTGGCCGTTGGTGGATGCATCCCCTGCGACATGCCTATGTGTTGACTTAAATTGCAATTGGCTTGAATGTCAACTGAAACTATCATCCTCTATAGGAAAGTAACTTTGTTTCTGCGTCAAAGTGGTTTAGAGCCCTTTTGGCTGTTTCAACTTTCAGCTATACTAAAGTAGGATATGACATTTACATCAATTACAGTAACCAACTTATTTACATTAGATACTCCAATCTTTCACGTGTCATGTATCATTTGAATGTTTGTGCATTATTATCTATCATGCGTACTTTGAAGGCTTCCTATTTTTACCTGCTTTTCTGTCTCTCTGTACCTTCGCTCTTAACTGTTCATGCTTCTATTGTATGGTTTGTAATCGTGAAATTTTGAACTATAATCTTCTTTGAGAAGTACTGAACTGTGTGTTGACTTGAATTGCGATTGGCTTGAATTTCAACTGAGACATTGTCATCCTCCATAAGAAAGTAACTTGTTTCTTCATCAAAGTGGTTAGCCCATTTGGCTATTTCAACTTTCGGTTGAATTAGAGTAGCTTATGACATATGCTGATATACATCAACTACAGTAATTAACTTATTCGCATCAGCTCTCTTCCTGTCTCTTTCTTATTCAGGCTTTAGCTAATTATCCAAACGTGCTCTATTCTTGTAAACATTTATTAGATTCTCTTTTTCACCTGTAATATAACATTTGTATGTTCGTACTTTTTTTCTTTCTATAATACATACTTCGAAGCCTTCCTGATTACCTGCCTTTCTATCTCTATATACCTCCTCTTTTACCTGTCCATGCTTCCATTGTTGGTGTGTAACAACAAAGGACATTCCGTGGTGTCTGATTGTTGCAACCTTGAGATTTGATTACAACAAAGGAGCTTTGACCTATAATCTTCTATGAGAAGTTTTGAGTATGCATTCTGAAACGGTCTGTTTGCTCCATGTTCTTCTTTAGTTTTTACAATGGACTTGAATGTTAGGAAAGTCATATTTACTGCTGCAAGGCCAGTGGCTGCTGTTTAGATCCAAGAAATCTAGATATTAAGCAGGGAAAAATAATTATTTTGGAAATTGTTTCAGTCCTGATATTTTTGGTTTTGGTGACTGGTCTAGCTTCCCAGATCCTAGAGAAGGATATCATCCGTTCTCAATGAAGCTGAAAGAGGGTGGATGAAGGTTGTTTTCTACGGGCCCCACAAATTGAAAGCTTTAGATTATTTCATCTCTGTAATCAAACGCTCCTCCTGCTAGCGTTTCATTCCTTTCATCTTCATCTACCCATATAAAAAGAATTGAGAACGGACCCCAAATGCGGGACTGGGTTTTTTATTTTATTTTGGATTAGGCAACATGGCTGATACAGGGCATATCAGATTTTGATCTCCTTCTTTGTCTGTGTTTCATCATCCAATGTTGTTTGCCACTTAGTTATTTTCATTCTCGTAAAGTCTATAATACAGTTTGTGTTTGATTCATCTTTCCGTAGTTCTCAAGTCAATAATGGTTACTATTTGGTATGTATATACATTATGCTGTTGTGGATTATTTGCTCTATTTGGTTGCTTTGTAAGAGGATCAAACATGTCAGATATACTCTTTTTGTCTCAATAGCGTTCATGATGAATTTTGTTGTATTTTTATTTTCTCTCTACGCACCGTTGTGATGGTGATCAATCTGAACTTCTGAAGTTGTGTTCTTAAAGATGTAAATTGGCAGAGTTGTGCTTTTTGTGTACAAAATCTCACTGTTAGACTGCATCTCTATTTGTACAGGACCTTTTGGGCGGGGTCAGATGCAGAAGCCATTTGAAGAAGCAACTTTCGCTCTGAAGGTTGGGGAGATCAGTGACATCGTCGACACTGATAGTGGAGTCCACATCATCATGAGAACTGGATGATTTATATCCCGACTATAGGAGTCCTTTCTGGTTTTTTATAATGATCTTTCTTAGAGCAATATACTTATTCTGCGCTCACTGGTGAAACCGTATATGTTGAACTCAATCAGCCAGCGGAAAAGTTGGTTGTAAAAGCATTGGTTTGCTTTGGCTTTCCTTTTATCAATTGGAAATATGGCGAAAGATATTTCCAGTTACAGTCCATCTTCGCTGTTTTACCTTGCTTTGGGACTTGATTGTATCCATTTTGATAAATTTGAACTGATGCTGAACTATTGGTCTGCATATCATTGCACTGGTGCGTTGCGCGGTAATGCCAATACCTTGACTATTTCATTTTTTTACAATGGTCTGCCGTGGCTGCTGCGATTCAAATGAATCAGGAAAGGATCATTCCTAAGTACTTGGTTGTTTTCCACAAGGAAAATTTGTAAATGGTGTAGAACTTAACCTAGTCTTTTATGGTCGGGAACTCTCTTAGGTTTTTTTCTTTATTATAAGCTCTTTGTATTTTAGTTTGTGGCAGGAGGTTTCTAACTCAAGTATTGCACATCGGCATTGTAAATACTAGTAGAACAATCCTAGCAACTTAAATATGTGCATTTGTGAGAATTACACTTAAATCATTAATTAGAGGAATGCCTTGGTCATGCTCGCAAGTTAGTTGAGCAATTTAATGGCTGATTTATGAATTCAACCCAAATTATGAACCACGCGTTATAAATCGTGGGGCATCAATCGACATAAATTTATTTCTCTTTGTGCCAATGTTTTTTTGTTGGTTTTTAATATTTCTTTTATTTAATACTTTCTTTCTAAGGCATTTTATTATAATTCTAAGCTTTATAAAAAATTATCCAATAAAGAACATATTTTTAAACTTATCGTATACGTTAAATGTTTTTTTTAAATTAAGTAGGTATATTAAAGATTTAAGGTGATTAGAGTACAACCCTAAGCTTGAAGCATGATTAAACCAACAATCTCCTAGAGTTGAGGAGATCATCACTAACTGGTTGTAAAAGGGAGGTTTGAGATCTTCAACTACCTTCCATGACACACTCTTCATATGAGCATGCTCTTCCGGCAGCGAATGAGACCCTGTCACTTGAAGCATGTCCCGCTTTGTTAAACAACCAAAGCTACCCTGTACGTGACAAGCTCCTCCATGACTGATAACCAGGCCAACCAGAAACCATAAACATCATGAAAGAGACAATACGAAACAAATAACACTTTCATACGGAAGTGGCCAAAGTAGCAAAAAGGGTATGAATCCACACCCATCAGAACCCAAGCCCAGGCTGACTGAGTCACACCTATGCTGAATCAGCCTGGTAATCATCAAGTCATCCATAGTTAGAATCTTGGTGGTTTTCCTGTTCTAACCGAGTATCGGAAGCGTTACTAGTTTCACACCCCTAGCGTCAACTCCCTGATCCCCCACTTGTGCCCACGTTCCTCTAGGTCGCGCATCAAAAAGTTAGAGGTCCCAGAATTCTGCCCTGCTGGCCTTGATCAACATCCTGCTAAATCTGTGCTTCCTTGGAGCTGTTGACGTACTTGGAACGCCGAACAAGGATAGATTGGGAAATTTGTCACCTAGATCAACCGAACACTCATTTTCTTGTTTACACTTCCATGCACTAACATTTGGCCTAGAAAATTGGAAACAACCCCCATCCTATAAACACCATTCTCCGACCTATTGCAGTGCTCCACAGAACCAGCGCGCGCCTGGAAAACCTCAGTGTTGAGCCATCATCCAAAAGACAAGACTTCCTCATCAGGATGGCAAATAATCAGACAAGTCTTTGTCGTATGAGTGAAAACCCCACACTTGGAACAGATAATGGGCATATTATTGTATGTTATTGGAAAGATGAAGTCAGCAACGTCAATCCATAAAGGCACAAAATGCATAACTGGGACATGAAGGTGGAGCAACACTTTTAATTAGAGTTGCAAAATTACCGTGAGTGAAGAGAGTGAATAGAGGTACTAGCATGTATGCTCCTTGTTCGCCAGTTAGGGGTTGCAAAATTACCGTGAGTGAAGAGAATGAAGAATGGTGTAGAGCATGAATGTTCTTTGTTCGCCAGTTAAGGTTGCAAAAATACCGAGTTAAGAGAATGAAGAATGGAGTAGAGCATTTCTGCTCCTTGTTCGCCAGTTAGGGTTGCAAAATTAATGTGAAGGAAGAGAATAAGAATGGTGTAGAGCAGCGGAGCACGAATGTTCCTTGTTCGTCGGTTAAGGTTACAAAATTACCATGAGTGAAGAGAATGAAGAATGGCGGCGCAAAGCATGTATGTTCCTTGTTCACCAGTTAAGGTTGCAAAATTATCATCAGTGAAAAGAATGAAGAATGTTGCCGCAGCAAGTATGTTCCTTGTTCGTCAACTAGAGTTGGAAAATGTTCACCCGTCACCCGACACGGACCCGTTTCACTCGTCACCCTTTTTCACCCGTTTTACGGGGTTTTCACTCGTTTTGATGGAACAAGTGGTCGAGTGAAACAAGCACCCATCAAGAATTATCATCCCTAGTCGGTATTCATTAATTAAGTTCGTGACTTTTTTTACCATATCGGCATACTACGACGGGTAAGACGCCTCCACTGCTTTGTTTTTGTGTAAGCTATGAAGTTACGAATTTCAATAAGAATGTTTTGTTGATGTGAAAAAGTTCTCCTTCATCTTGATATAAACATGATAGAATATATAGCCACGAGCCTCGCAAGCGTACATGGCATCTGCGTGACCACACCTTCCTAACCTTACTGTAAAGGATTGGCTAGTTGATAAGTGGTGAAATAGTGCTATTTTAAGGTCTTTATTCACCTTCACATTTTATTCGGTGCTTAACTTATTTCACCACTTTATGGAGTACTTTTGTGATTATTAGTGAGCTTATACTTTTGACATATTTGAATAGGTAAATACTCATGTGAGTACATTTTGAAAGCTTAATTTGAGGATGCATCAATGTTCGAGTACTTTGGGAAAGATGCCAAGCCAACGGGAAGTATCGGGAGAATTCTGGTGCAAAGAAGAGTCTTCTGGACTCGACCGACCCTGGGACCGACCGTTCTAGGGTCGGTCCGACCTTATTTTACTCTTCTGCACCCTACTAGAGTCGACCGACCTTAGGACCGACCTTGGGAGGGTCGGTCGAGCTTAAAATTGTCACGTGCTTCCTTCACTAAGTGTCCGACCGACCCACGAGACCGACCCTAGGATGGTCGATCGGACGGAAAAATTGCCCAAAATTCTGTTTTAAAAAGCTGGATTTTGGGGGATTAATTCTCATTATTCAACACACATGACACCAACTAGAAAGAGGGGAGAGAGAGGCGAAAATAAGGGAGAAAAGAAGAGGAGAAAAGAGGAGAAGAAGAGGAGGAAGAAGAGATTGAAGAAATCTACCTCCATTGAAGCTCTAGAGCTCCTCCCATGGCTAACTCTCCCTCTTCCCTTCTCTTTCCTTTATTAATGGTTGAGTCGTCTCATTTGTATCCTAGGATGGGGTTTGACCCTAGTTTTGCACATTGAATGCTTGTGACCTATCTCATTTAATACTCTTGTTTTATTCCCTTCAATATCAATTAATGCTTTAAATTGATCTCTTATTGCATTTATGGTGGTTCCATTCAACATTTGAGTTTGAGTTTGGAATTTGACTAAAAGGGGATAAACCCTAACTTTTTCTCTCTTGATTTTGGGGGTAAATCTTAGGGCTATTATTTAAGAGTTTTCGCTTAATGCTACTTGGTGACTTAAACATTCTTTAATTAAGGGGTATGACTAATTAGGTAAGAATAGGGTTTCCCATTCTTTGGGGATTCATGAAGTGAACTATAATAGACAATGAGATAATGAGTTATGGTTATGAGATTCTTTGTGTGATTTAGGTGATTCCCCACTATCCTAGGGTACTTTTCCACCCATTCCATCAAATAATCAATTCACTACTTTATTGCTTTTCCATTTACAAACAACTAAGCTTGCCTCCGGCTAAACCCCCGTTTACTGATTCTATTTGCGTTTTACTAAAGTACCAAAACTTGGGATAGAAACCAATTTTCTTGTGAATACGAAACTTGTTATATTGCAACGAATTGGGTGCACTTGCCCGTTTAGCTAGGTTTAATTAATTATGTTTGTAATTTTCCCAACACTAGTAGCCCATGAGGGCGCTGAGCTCCCAATGGGGGTGAAGTGTAATACCCCTGAGGTTTACCTCCCACATCAATTGGTGAGAAAAATGAACTACTCCTTATATGGGTGGGGATACCTCTCGTTGTTATGAGG
Organism: Limonium bicolor; assembly: GCA_023374045.1. NCBI lineage: Eukaryota > Viridiplantae > Streptophyta > Magnoliopsida > Caryophyllales > Plumbaginaceae > Limonium > Limonium bicolor. The sequence goes on along the minus strand of CM041777.1, from coordinate 307,875,940 downwards.
CCTTTTGGAATGAACCCCTCATAAATACAACTGCGAGTTTGACAAAGTGTACACCATCACAACTGTGGGATACCGTGTTGTTATAGTTGGTACTAGTGCTAGACCCAGGTTGGTGTGCCGGTAGCCCGCGAGGGCGCTGGGCTCCCAAGGGGGTAAAGTGTAATACCCTTGAAGTTTACCTCTTGCATTGATAAGCCTTTATCATATTTTAGTAGTTAGAATTATAACATTATTTATGAAAATAAGGATAAAATAGCTAGTATTTATATTATTTTATATATAAGTCTATTATATAAGTTCAGACTTACGTTTGCTATGTTTTTCATGCAAGGAATACATTTCTAAGCAAAGGATAAAGTTTCGCCGGACACGACGCCGGATGTCCATTTCATGGCATGTGTTTGGAGGAAAATAGGAGGTGTGTCGGATGTACTGCCGGGTGTCTACTACCCGGCACATACTGAAAAGTCACCCCGGTTCACCAGAAGTTAGTAGTTGATGACCATTAACAAACTAGCTGATGCCAGGTGTAGTACCGGGCATCCCATGTCCGGCACAAGCATTGTTTTGCATGGATTTGGTGGTTTAATTAACCGTTAGAAGAAAACATTTTGCACATGGTGCCGGGTACTCCTCACCCGGCATGACTCCCGACACACATGTGAAATCGAAGTCTATAAATAGGCCGAAGGTCTAAGGCTTCAAACACATTGGAGAAGTCAATATACTCCACTTAAACTTCATAAATTCGGTGTCACTTCTACCAAGGAAGTTCTGCGCATCCATCCATGCGAAGAGAAGAAGATCCTTGTCGGGTTAAGGCTATGACCAATTCCCTTCCTCCCTTTGTATTCCTTCCTTTTTTGTGGATGGTGAAGTATAATACATTGTGGTTCTTGGTTAAGGATGAATCTTCCTTGTAAATGATTATGATCATTCAATATAAGTACAGCATTAATTAAGATTTGGGTCAGTTGCAAGTTGAATATGTTGATCGCTTATTCTTCTTATTTAAGGTTCTACTTGAGTTTTGTAGGATCGGATGGCTGACTCAAACCAATTCAAGGTGTGAGTCTGTGAGATGGTTTGACTCAATCGAACTAAGTATGCGGAAGCACTGATGATGTGGAAACACTCAGTTGAACTAAGTGCGCGGAAGCAGTTACTTGAACTCAAAAGATTCTGAGGAAGTAATTGAGAGAATATCGAAAGATGGAAAGACTTAACCGAACTTAGTAGGATACACAAAAGGAACCAGTCAACTTCATCTATGGTACCTTCGTTCCCCTATATTACTTATCTGGTTTTGGTGATTCTGACTGGACAGTCAACATCTATGGTACCTTGGTATATGCTTAGTCTCTTGGTCCTCTGCAAATTAAAATTTTGCTGAGATCAAATTGGTATTTTTTGTGATAACAATAGTGCATTTAAAATCTCTGAAAACCCGGTCCAACATTCAAGAACCAAACACATTGAAATTCACTTCCATTTCTTGAAGGACTACGTTGAGAAGAAGCTAATTCAACTTGACTTTGTTTCAACAGAAGATCCACTAGTACAAAAACAGCCTATTTCGGCGGTTGTGAACCGCCGAAATGGAGTGCGCCGAGATAGGTGTACAATCCTATCTCGGAGGTTGTACAACCGCCGAAATAGATTGCAGTTGTTAACTAAAAACCGCCGAGATAGGCGCGTTTTAGAATTAAAAAAAACACCTATTTCGGTGGTTCCTAGCTAACAACCGTTGAAATAGGTCCTTTTAAAAAAAACGATTTTCGCATCGTCTTCAACCTCTCAGCAGCAGTTCCGGTGATTTTCAAGAGGCGCAGCCACGAGAATGAAGGCGCAGAGCATGTAAGTTGGCCACGAGAGAAGAAAATGAACACAGGCGCAGAGCATGTAAGTTCGAGTATATTACCGGTTCCCCAGAGAGAATAAGATAAGTTTGAGTATATTACCACTAGAGAAGAAAATGAACACAGGCACAGAGCATGTAAGTTCGCCTACAAAATTACCGTGAGATTAGAGGATGAAGAAAGGTGTGCAGAGCATGTTTGTTTTCCAGTTAGGGTTACGAATTTACCGTGAGAGAAGGGGATGAAGAGAGAGCCACCGCGGTTTGGGTTGCGAAGAGAGAGCCGCCGTGAGAGAAAGTGAAGAAGAGAGGCGCAGACCATGTTCGCCAGTTAGGGATGCGAAATTATAGTAGTGGGAGAGAAGAGAAGATGAAGAGATGAGACCGGCGAGCAAATATGTAATGAAATAAAGTCTATTTCGGCGGTTGTTAGTAACAACCGCCGAAATAGACTGAAATTTACGCGGCACTTTAAAATTTTCAGAAAAAAATCCCGGGAAATGACCCTATTTCGGCGGTTGTAAAGACAATCGCCGAAATAGGGCCCCGAGATTTCTAGTGTATGGAAAAAAGACACCTATTCCGAAATAGGTGTCTTTGGAGCCCTATTTCAGCGGTTGCCTCTACAACCGCCGAAATAGGGGCACCGAAATAGGTGTTTTGTGTACTAGTGATCAGCTAGCAGATATCTTTACCAAGCCTCTTCCTACCACCAGATTCGAGACACTCTGTTCAGCAATCGGAATGACTCAATCAACGTAAGACGGTAGTCTCTCTTATCCCTTAGCTGTAATAATTAGTAGGTGTTGTTTGCATACTATTTGAGTCAATCCGTGTTCTCATATCAATAGACTGTGTCTGTTCTTTGTGTCCCTTAGCGGTTTTCGTAAAAAAAAAGGGGAGAGAGGACAAAGGCAAGGTACTCCGCTAACTTGTTTCTCCATAACCAAAACGGACCTCGTCCACTCGGTTATTAAGCCTTTAAGGGTGCTTCATCACCTAACTTCTGAAGGATGCGAAACCTGAGAAAGTTTGCCCAAAGCTGTTACATGGGTGGAGAGCAAAACCTTGAGGATAGAGACAGTTCATGTGTGCTTAAATTGTTAAATATTTATGAATTGCAAATATAGAGCTATAAAGTCTTCAAAACTGCAACGCAATGCAACAGAGATCATTACAAGTTATGAGTATGTGACATTGAAAGGGGTTGTGGAATATGACAATAATTCTTACCCCTTATCATCCATGAGTATGTTTGCATTATGGATACAGTCTATTTGTTTTTTAAAGTACGGATTGACTTAGACTCTGTTGCAAACTTCCCTTACAAATGATAGCAAAAAGGGGGAAGTAATGAATCCCGTGTCTCTATGAACGGGTCACTCTGGTTATGTTCTGGATTGACTTTGTCTCTATGCGACTAGGTATTAGGTGAAGTTTGGATATTCTGTTTCGTTTTTACTATGTTGGTTGCAGTTTTTTTGGTATATATTCCCTTTTTTCAAATCTCTCTTACTAGGTTATGGTTTGCCAAATTGTGCTCATCGATTCAAGGGGAACTTTAACAGAGTTACTCAATATATGCTGTGATTAAGGGGGAACTTGGACAGGGTCGGTTCCCCAAAAGACTTTTTGTTCTTGTCTTGTTTTGCAGATTGACTCATCGAGATTCCCAAAAATAGTTTTGCTATCATCAGCAACAAGGGGGAAATTGTTGGAGCATGGAGGTGTTACTGAGATAGTCCTTAGATCGAACGAGTCTCCGTCCTTACTGAAAGATCGAGTGAGCTCTTAGATCGAATGAGTCTCTCTGTCCTTACCAAAAGAGCGAGAGAGTCCATCCATGTGAATTCATCAATCAGTTGCGAAATTCAAGGAGCAATGTCCACTAAACCACAACGGTCATCAACTATCATCCTTGGGCCGAAATTCATGTAAAATGTGAGCAAAATCCAAAGCCTTGACTTTCTAATTATTCTAGAGAGTTCATCGGCCAGTTACGAAAATTAAGGAGCAAGTACAGCAACTACATTGACTTTATAACAGTCATCAACGTTCAGACTTGGACCAAAATTCTCTCAACGTGGCAATAATCAGAAGACTTGGCTCCAACTTCCGAAATTTGGCTCCAGCTTTCGAGATTCAAGGAAAGAGTTGTTGGTCCCTGAAATTTTAGAACTAACTCTCTCCAACGTTCAGATCCTAACAACTATATAAAAAACTTGTCATTTCATTTCTCATTGCAGCTTTCTAGAGAGAATTATTCAGAGTATTTGTTTAGAGAAAGCTTCTCCTATTTTAGAGAGAGGTAGAGAGAGAAAGAGAGAGAAGTACTAGATTCGTTTGTGCATATCGCCAGAGTCATTCTTGGTAGGGCCTAGTTTTCACTACACTTATCATTGAGCTGATCAGAGATTATATTGGGTGAATGAGTGAAAACCACAAAGTAGATCACATCTACTGAGTGGGCATTATAAGTTGTTTTGTTTTGACCAGGAAATAAAATAACTTATATTGTGTATCCTGCTAAGTTCAGTTAAGTCGTCTTTCCATCTTTCAATATTCTTTCAATTACTTCCTCTATGTCTTTTGAGTTCGAGTAACTGCTTCCACGCACTTAGTTCAACTGAGTGTTTCCACATCATCAGTGCTCCTACATACTTAGTTCGATTGAGTCAAACCATCTCACAGACTCACACCTTGAGTTGGTTTGAGTCAGCCATCCAATCCTACAAGTTTTATCAAACAAGAGTAGAATTGGAAAGGGGGAATCTTAGTAAATCTTTACCGTTGTCTTCTGCGCATTAGTGGGAGCAACACTTAAGATTTAGAATTTCACCCATTTTCCCCACTTTCTTGTTCGTTCGCGTCATGAACTATGCTTGTTCGACAATGGGTAGAGAGTTTCCTGTTGTCAAACGTGAAACTGGAAATACAATTGACAACTTGAACATGCCGGGTGTACTGCCGGGTGTCTGGTGTCCGGTGCATTCAAAGTCTTTGAATGTTCCTAGCATATAATGTCTGGCAGGACATCCGGCACGTTCACTTGTTTGGTTAGATTCGAGTCTTGTAATTAAATTTGTGATTAGATTGGTACTTAGGTTGATTGTAATCCCGAACCTAGAGCTAATCATTGTAAATACTCCATTTAGTTGGATTCTTAGTTTGTTTTCTGTAATTTAAGTTATTATTCACTTTTTCCCCTTTACTAGAATAGACAATTACTAGGATTAGGACTAATTTTCTATTAAGTTCTTGGGTTCGATACTCTTGGTTGTAATTTACTTACACTATATTCCGACCGGGATTTTTGCTACCCGTAGTAGAGTTGTAAGATTCTTTAATTCTTTTATTCATTTTTTTACATTCTTTACCCTACAAAAAACCTTGTTAGCATGCATCGATTGGAGCGAAGAACGATTTTTCCTTTTATGGGTGAGAAAACCTCTCCTTGATGTTGATAAGCAGAGAATTTACATATATTTGTGTGATTTATTTGTTTATTTATTTATGACAGTTATGCTAAATTCCATTGCTTGCTGATTAATTGGTTGGATGGAAAGTGGATGCTACACTCGCACGACCATTTGTATCTTTAAACATGTAACATGTCTAACGCACATTACATACAAGTCGGGCAGGACGGATCGAGTTACACGAGGAACTCAATCTTGCACGGTCAAATCTGGTGATGTACGCAAGCGCCAAATATTCCCAGAAAGAGTCTGTGCAAATGAATTCAGGCGTGTAATTGTTGGTAGTTAGTTTCCTACATTTTGGTTGCACAACTTTTTCCCGGTCGATGTGGCTACTGTTCAATCTTATTTTATCCAGACAAGCATTTATTACGAAAAAATGTGGTAGAAACTTATTTCAGTTCTTTTAAATCACGGTTCGTTAAGAGGCGTTAGCTTAGCTAGTCCACTGCTATCATGTAAAACGTTCTATTGTCGCATTTTTTTTGAATGCTTTTAAAGCAGGGTGTTGTTTACGCTTAAAGAATTTAACCCGTTAAATATATATATATATATCGTCTAAATGGGATCTTTCTTTATATCAAAATCAAACCAATCCTAACGGATTTACGTGAGCAATACCCTCTGTTGACGTGAAGTATTTTGGATAGTGATTTTTAAATTTATGCATACACACATGTACTAGTTGCACACAACGAAAGCACTGTATGCGTATGACATCATTAGACTTATCTTATCTAGATAAATTCGTAATTAGTGGGGAAAATATAGTTGATAAAAGGCAAGAACATACTCGGGTCAGCTATAGATATGGTAGGTCTATCACCTTTCCTTTACAGTGCATCGGGTAACTACGAAATTTGTTATTGTCGGTCCCTTCACGCGCGGCAATAAATGGCGACGATCCTTTGACTTGGTGCAAAGCTCTTAAACAGAGGAGTGTCAGCCACTTCAATTGTATTGATAAATAATTCAGCTATATATCAGTATATCTGTTCAACAATACACGCCTTCTCATGGTCGCCCGCAAGATTACCTACACTGTAGATCTTCATATCAGTAGAACATAAGGAAGAACGTTCGATTTGACCGCCTGTCGTACCTACTGTTCCATCTCATTTTCCTGAAACAAGCATTTATTTCAAAAAGAATGGTAGAAATTTATTTACGGTCTTTAAATTACGGTTTGCTGAGAAGCGTTAGTTTAGCTAATCCCCTCCTATTATGTAAAACGTTTTCTTGTCGCATATTTTTTTGTTTCTTTTTCTCTCGCATGGCGGAGACTGACTGACTATAAAACACGCTTCTAAAGCAAAGCGCCATTCAAAGACCCTAAACCCAATAAAATAATATATATCCTCTCATTTGGGATCGTTCTTCAAAGCAAATGAAACAATCCCAACGGAATTGCGTGGGCATTTAATTACCCCTGTTTACATGGGATATTTAAAACATTTTAAATTAATTAGGCATAAACACATATAGTCTGTACATAACGAAAGTACAGTACGGGTACGGCATCACTGGATCTGTCTTACCTAGATAGATTCGTAATGAGTGGGGAAAATCGAAAATATAGTTGACAGATGGCAAGAATCAGAGATTATTATGGTAGGTGTGTCACCTTTTTTTTCACAGTGCATCGGGCAACGACGAAACTCTTCACTGTGGGTCCTTTCAAATCACCGCCACTAGGCAATGCAATTAATGGCGAGGATCCGATCCTAATAGACCTGCTGCAAAAGATCTCAAAACAGATGAGTGTCACCCACTTCAATCGATTTGATAAATAATTTAAACCAATCAGTGTATTTTTTCAACTGTACACACCTTCACATGGTCGCCTGCAGGATTACCCATTCCGTAGAACTTCATCACCGTAACCATGCGGAGGATGCTACGAACGTTCGATTTCACCGCTTGTTGTGCTTACTGTTCCATCTTATTTTACCGAGACAAGCATTAGTTTCGAAAAAAATTAGTTAAAAATTTTTTACGGTCTTTGAATGATAGTTACTTCGTTAAGAATCGTTCCTTTTAACTACTCCACACCGAATTTGTAAAACGTTTTGTTATCGCATTTTTTTCTTTTTCTTTTTCCTACCGTACAGTAGGGTCAAAAGGGATCATTCGTTAAAAGGGATCATTCGTTAAAAGGGATCATTTGTTAACGCGAATCAAACATTACCACCGAATTGCGCGAGCAATACCGTTAGTTTACGTGAAATGTTTTACATGTTTTTTAAATTAAGCAAATCAACATATAATTGTTTACATAAGACGGAATTATTGTAAGCCATCATTAGCAATTAGCATTGTCTCATCTTGGTAAAATCATAATTATTGTGGAACAGATGGCAAGTACCTCCTCGGGTCAGTAATAATTATGGTTGGTCTGGTAGGTCTGTCATCTTTCTTACGGTGCATCGGTAACTACCAAAACTTTCTACTCGGGTCCTTTCAAATCACAGACGCTCGGCAATCAAGGTTCGAGGTTCATGATTCTCGTCTGCATAGGGTTTTAAAACCGTGTAGTGCCACCCACTACAATAGATTTCAATACTATCAGTGCATTTGATCAATTAAACGATATGATAAATAATTTAAATACAACAACATATTTGTTCAATATGTTGACATTAAACTATATACTGTTTACGTCATGTCAAGTCAGTTCGGACGTCTACAGTAAGGTGATCACGAGAGCTCAATACTCTTTCATCAACGGCGTTGAAAATTTAAATCGTAATCATTACCTGTTATTATTTCCCGCGCTTCCGCGTAAATCGCCTATGCTTCGGATGTTCTGTATGGATTTGGGATTGGGTTCGATTTTGGATTCGGATCAGGGTCTGTGCTAGGGTTAGGGAGAACAACCACTTCATAAACCCACTACTCTCTAACCGACGATTACATCCGTGGACTTCTTTTTTTCTTACCCCTGTCCACATTTCGGGACTCCCTATCTTACTCGCGGCAGCCATGACACATCACGATGAGATTCGAGTCCACGACGTAGAGATCACATTGATGGTATCGTACGATCATGTGGAGCACCCTGAGTCTCTGATTATGTCTAACCCGGTTGTCGTCGCTCGAATCATATGCCCATGCAGAGTAAGCCCAAGTAAGGTCAAACAATACATATATATCAAGTGGGAAGTACTCTGCAAGGTAGAGGTCCGAGAAATTTCAAAAAACCATTTTTAGTTACGATTCGAAGATCCGCGAGACATGATGGCGACACTTGACATGGGTCGCTAGCACTACTTCCAGCGGGCAATGATGGTCCAGAGAGCGTCGACAACAACAACCGTCCAAAGGCAAATCCCGGTATCAATGACCATTTGGGTCCGCTTTGTCGATGTTCCCAAGGAGAAAAAGACTAGGCATATGGCCTGTATGCTAGAAGAAAAGATTGGAAGGGTGCTAAAGTGGGAACTTGTTGCCGACGACGGATTAGACACGCGTAGATGTCATGCCTGTGTGAAGTTGAACACACTGGAACCCTTGTGTAGAAGGGTAACGGTTCAGTCGTGGGATATGGACTTTGAAGTGGGAGTATTGTATGAAGACCTACCGATATTTTGCTATGGATGTGGGATGCTTGATCACTAACTGAGTGAGTGTGATACTAGTCGTCGGGCGCGGCGCCTTCCCTATGAGTTCGGTCCTTGGATGCGATGGAACAATGCGGATTCCCGTAATACTGGTGTTAAAGCAATTGAAGAGGAGTCGCAAACGATATGTCGAGTACAAGATTGGTTTGACCCTTGTGCAGAACTTCCATTCCTAGACATGTTTCCTTCCGGTGACAGAATTAATGTACCTGTTCTACCTAGGTACCCGGGTCATTCTCCCACAACCTCCCCAACTCCAGGAAACGACAATCAGACGATTGATGTCGACGTAAGTCATAGACTATTTACTTAAATGAGTAATTTTTAATTTGGCTCAATTAATTTTATGTAGCTCTAGTTTGATTGCAGCGTAACATAATCGATTCTATGCATTTCTCAGTGAGGACGGACAGGACACGGGTTAGAAGTTGAATCTTTTTGACAATTACACAGACAGCGACTGGACGCAAGCACTGCGAAAGTGTGCGTTTAGATGGTGGGTGGTGTGTTAGATGGTGATTTTGTAACACTGGTGGTGTTTGTGATGTACTAACTGTTGACATGGTTTAAGTTCTTTGTTGATGCGCAGGCCATGTCTGTCAATATAGTTATGTTATTAATAACTTATAGAGTCCGTCGATCTGTTCTTTAGTTACTTCCCTATTCTGCGGGAACTATCTTGTTTTTTATTTATATAACCACCCACATAATTTCTACAAGATACATCGAACAAATTACTGAATGTACATTCTCAAATGTCAAAGTGCGATATACACTGCATGTAGCCATGTAGTAACCGGAGTACTGTACCAGAGTGTACCTTGGCTTATCGCATCTGAAAATGAATTTACGTCCCATGTTACCATCAATATTAGTGCGTGTATAAGGAATGAACACACTTCTTCATGAAGTAACCTTTACATGAACTATGTGGACATTGGTAATAAACATCCGTAGAACAAAAAACAAGCTGAACATCATCTGCTAGATAGAGGAATAACTACACTTTAGGCCTACTAAGGTGTCGGACGTCTGTATAGCAACAAGCATGAAACCAGCTGCTAAACCCATGGATGCACTTTACAATATATGAGAGTTGTTACATATTTTTGTTTCTTTTTCTCTCGCATGGCGGAGACTGACTGACTATAAAACACGCTTCTAAAGCAAAGCATCATTTAAAGACCCTAAACCCAATAAAATAATATATATCCTCTCATTTGGGATCGTTCTTCAAAGCTAATGAAAAATCCCAACGGAATTGCGTGGGCATTTAATTACCCTGTTTACGTGAGATATTTAAAACATTTTATTTAGAGTAAATTACTAAGAACCCCCTTGAGGAATGAGCATAATACGATTAACCCCCTTGTGTTTATCATAATTATTGGTAACCACCTTGAGGTTACGACATCTCTGACCATGAGCCCCGAACTATAACTTTGTTATCAAAACATTAACTACATGCTGGCCTATCAACTTAATCACATTATTAATGTCAGCCTTAACAACAAAACTGCTTAATCAACATCGTTTAGCTCTCTTCATCCCAATTCAGATGCATTTTCGAGACAGGGTTATATTTTTCGGATAATAAGAATGCTGATTAAGCACTTTTTTTTGTCAAGCATGTCATTAATAATGTCATTAAGTTGATGGGTCAGCACGTGGGTAACGTTTTAATAATGGAATTATAGTTAAGGGACTCATAGTCAAAGATACTGTAACATCAAGGTGGTAACCAATAATTATGATAAAACAAGGGGGTTAACTGTATCATGCCCAATTTTCAAGGGGGTTCCGAGTAATTTACTCTTTATTTAATTAGGCATAAACAATATAGTCTGCACATAACAAAAGAACAGTACGGGTACGGCATCACTGGATCTGTCTTACATAGATAGATTCGTAATGAGGGGGAAAATCGAAAATATAGTTGACAGATGGCAAGAATCAGAGATAATTATGGTAGGTGTGTCACCTTTTTTTGTCACAGTGCATCGGGCAACGACGAAACTCTTCACTGTGGGTCCTTTCAAATCACCGCCACTAGGCGATGCAATTAATGGCGAGGATCCAATCCTAATAGACCTGCTGCAAAAGATCTCAAAACAGATGGTGTCACCCACTTCAATCGATTTGATAAATAATTTAAACCAATCAGTGTATTTGTTCAACTGTACACGCCTTCACATGGTCGCCTGCAGGATTACCCATTCCGTAGAACTTCATCACCGTAACCATGCGGAGGATGCTACTAACGTTCGATTTCACCGCTTGATGTGCTTACTGTTTCCATCTTATTTTACCGAGACAAGCATTAGACTGTCCGAACAAATATAGGACTCCCTCCGTCCTGAATTGACCGTCTGTTTACTATTTGGACATGTCGCTTGACTTCAATTTTAACATATAGATAAATTAATTTAAAAGTTTTAAGTTTTGCATATGATTTCTTACATGATAATATAAAATATAAATTATTTATCATATAGGCTTAATATGAAGTGAAAACATGTCAAAAAACAGGACGGTCAATTCAGGACAGAGGGAGTAGTAACGTCTGATGACCGTCCTGGCGGGAAAAATCCTGGGTCACGTGCCTGGCTAAGAAATAACTCCATATTTTGGGTATGGATGACCATTCGGCCCATTTCCGCTACTTCGTTTTCATGTGTCCTAGGGACACATTTGGGCCATGTGCCCCTAATTATCAAAAAAAAAAATAATGTACGTCTATAAATTTAATAGGTCCACACCTTCACTTAAATGACATATCATGTTACTTAGATATCTACCTGCTTAGATGAGCTGTAGAAACTACATTTTGGAAAACATATATCGTTTAACATAAAAATATACAAAGAAATTAATAAATTTACAAACGTTTGTATAACGTAAGACACCTACAGTTTGAAAAAATTGTGATGTTGCACGAATCCCTACAGTTTTATATAGATGAGTGATTGATATAAAATGACAATACTGATGGGCACAGAATAATCTCTAACTGCATCCGTCTTTAATCTTCGCATGTCAGTTTAATGGGGAATCAATAAAAAATTATATAAAACGAATCTACACTTACGTCAAATAAAACAATTTGGTCCAAATTAATATTTATAATTCTATTAGACGAATATATACTTTCTTCACGAACGTTCTGTATTTAAATGGGGAAGTAAGTATAGGAATATATGGCGTGAGTGAGGTGAACTATATAATATGGTTGGGTAGTCATTTGACAAAGTATAGAGGTGTATATGAAGATATAGAGCAGGGTATTTGATTATAAACATTAGGTACAAAATCTCCGCTAATATGCATATAAACAACCATGCATCCCACCTCAAACTATAAGTAATCTTTTAAAGATGAAATTCCAATGAAATTGCAACCATAGTTCCTCGAAGTTTATTGTATTCTGCATATTGTTGGTTTGTTTCGGTTTGATACGACCAGTAATTAAGGAGAAGGTTGGTTTGGTCAACAGCGTTTCTAGAGGCAGCAGGTTTCTATACACCCCTTGAAGGCGAAGAAGATCTTGATAATGGGGTGTCCCTGAAAGCTTATGGTCCACGCTACCCGTCGTATTTGAACGAATATTGTTCATACTGTCACCATCATGTATTCATCGATGATGTGACAGCGGCCACCAATCATGCTGTATAGTCCCAATTTTCAAGTTTAAACTGATAAGTTCACCACATGTAACCGATGCGCTGGCATCATAGCCGTATCAAAAGATTTCCGTTCCCTTATAAAATATTTCCCTTACTCGTCATTATTCATTCAAACACTCCTACTAGCTTCAAAATCACAGTTTCATAATGTCGTCAAAAAAATTGAGAGATGAGGAGGGGAATGAAGTATCCGTAGTGGACTTAGTTACAACAGAGGTGAGCGGAATCGACAGGGAGGAGAGCGGGGAAGAAGTCAATTCCCCCGCAAAGAAGCCCGATTCTGACGAGCCTCTAAGGCTCGATCAGAAGAGGCGTGTCCTTGACTGCGACGCAGTGTCTCGACCACCAGCCATACCAGCAGATGCTTAAAACGATCGAGGCAGGGTTAACCGCGTCGAATTTAGGGTTCCTTGTGATCAATGTGGGGGTACACCGCCCAAGAAGAGGAAAACAACGCCACCGTCAGCAACGATAACGGATAGTGAAGTGTATTGTGTGGACACTTCATCCGAACCCGAATCAGGCAGCCCTGCAGAAAAGCTTGTGCTCCCGTAGTTTGGTAATGCCGCAAGTATGTGTTATGGTGCTCTTTTGGTCCTCGAACTGGTCATAGTGGTACTCCGTAACTCATCATATCCTGGGTGGGAAGTCTTGTTTTGTTAGTTATGTACTCTTGAAAATGCATGTGTTCAACTTCCCCAACATTAAAAGCAGTCCCTGTACGTACTCAACAGATTTTGCTGATAGACTTGCATCAACCTAATGGTATTGATTAATGTGATAACTTATATCCAAGCACCCCTTAAATTAGGAACATTGCAGGCTGTTAATTTTTGAAAACCAATCTTTGACGTTGTCAATTATTGAAATGTGTATTTAGCTTCATCAGCGTTGCTGATGTTTATAGATTCAAACCACCGCACCAGGCAATTGAATTAATGGCGAGGATCCTTACAGACCTGGTGCAAAAGATAAGAGTGGATTTGATAAATAATTGAACTCTGTCAGTGTATTTGTTCAACTATACATGCCTTCTTATAGTCGCCTGCATGATTACCTACCTTGTAGATCTTCATCGCCGTAAACCATGGGGAAGATGTCCATATTACCCCTTTAGGTTATCCCCTTCCCTTTGGGGACACATTGTAATAAACAAAAATATTGGAAGAATACTTATGCTAGACCAAATGATGATTATAAAGAACATATCAAAGTTGTTATGTCACTAAGAAGAATGAAAGCATATAATATACATAATAACAGTATATGCATGTATATAAAAGTAATATAATACTCCTATATATTAGAGAATAGGATAATATTAAGGTGTTTAAGGTCTTTAAATTACGCTTCGGTAAGAAGCGATATTTTGTACTACACCGCACCGATTATGGTTGGACTGTGGGATCGGGGTTTGTGCCCTTTTTTTTTACAGCGCGTCTGGTAACTACAAAACTAACTACTGCGGATCCTTTCAGATCACCGTCACTAGGCAATGCAATTAATGGCGAGATCCTTTATAGACCTGATGTAAAAGATCTTGAAGGGTCACCCACTTGAATCGATTTGGTAAATAGTTCAAATGTACCTGTGTATTTGTTCAACTACATGCCTTCTCATGGTCGTCCATATTTTTTACAGTGCATCGGATAACTACAAAACTTTTTACTGTAGGTCCTTTCAAACTACCGCACCAGGCAATTGAATTAATGGTTACAGACCTGGTGCAAAAGATAAGTGTGGATTTGATAAATAATTTAACTCCGTCAGTGTATTTGTTCAACTATACATGCCTTCTTATAGTCGCCTGTATGATTACCTACCTTGTAGATCTTCATCGCCGTAAACCATGGGGAAGATAAATAGTAACATTTGATTTTACCGCTTGATGTGCGTACTGTTCCATCTTATTTTACTGAGACATGCATTTATTTCAAAAAATGCGGTCTTTAAATGACGCTTCGTCGAGAACCATCATTTTTACTACTCCACCTCGATTATGTAAAATGTTTTCTTGTCACATATTTTTTATATCTTTTCGCTTTCATCTTTTTTTACGGTGCATAGGTAACTACAAAACGTTTTACAGTAGGTCCTTTCAAATCACTGCACTAGGCAATGCAATTAATGAAGAGGATCCCTTTCAAATCACCGCACCAAGCAATGCAATTAATGAAGAGGATCCCTATAGGCCCGGTGCAAAAGATCTTAAAACAAAATAGTGTCAGCAACTTCAATCGATTTGATAAATATTTTAACTGTATCAGTCAATTTGTTCAAGTACACACACGTTCTCATGGTCGCATGCTTCATCACTGTAAAGCATGTGGGAGGTGTTAATAACGTTCGATCAAACCGCTTGCTATGCCTACTGTTCCGTCTTATTTTACCGGGAAAAACATATGTTTCGAATTTTTTTAAAATTTTACGGTCTTTAAATGACACTAACGTAACATCATAAGGAAAATTAAAAAGATCATACTTCTTAGAGTAATGTTTGAGTAGTGTAATATGGCCATGTTTTTAGGCCACTTTTATAAGTTATTTAATATTTTTATTGTATTAAAAGTAATGCATTTGTTTAGTGTAATAAACATGAGAAGATCTGGAGTTGAGGGGCTATATTTGGTGAGTTTTAATCACCTCAATACATTGAAGGTAACACACCTACGGATTAGGTATGGTTCAGTTGGAGTTTGAGGACAAAAATAAAAACAAATGAGAATAATGTGAATGGTTAAGTGTAAATAATTAAAGTTTAGAGTGCCAAAGGGTTATTAAGACGAAAGTTAGGCTTAGTTTGGATTAAATACGCAAAATATGGATCTTAGAAAGATTGAGCACCTAAATGAAATACCTAGGAACAACTAGGGGTGAATTTGTAATTATGGATAAATTATGGTCAAGGTAGTATCCCGGTGGCCAACCTTGGCAAGACTTAGAGGGGTGTCAATGTCGACCAAATTAGATGAGAAAAATTATTAAAATAAGAATTTAATAAAGTTTTAAGAGTTAAAAGTAAGACTTATAAAACCATTAGGGTTAAAGTACAAATTTCGGAAAGTGTGGAGGCGATAAAGAAAATAGGACAGACGAGGGGCTGCTAAGATTACTGGAAGTTTTGGGTTAAATATGGAATTAAATTGATATCTGGGGTATAATTGTGACATTGGAAAAGTTTGTGTGGAAATAATGTATAATGTGAAAATATATGTGCATATGCGAGAATATAGAAAGATGGGAATGTATTTTAGTATATGGTGGGAAATATCATAAATCTTACAATAATATAGAGTCTAAATAGAATTATATAAGGTGGAAATAAGTGTACGATAAGAGAGATTACAATTCACATGAAATTATGCATGTGAATATTTTAGAGAAGATGAGATATAAGATAAAGTTGGGAACTTAATCAAGATTAATATAAGATACAATATGACATTGTATATCATTAAGCGTATAGTCTTGATTTTAATATGGGGATAACCATTATTAAATAGTGTTATAATTCATATAGATTAATATGGATACATGGCGTAAGGTGAATTGTATAATATGATTGGGTAATCATATAAGCTTAAGGTGTGTGAAGATATAAAGGGGTATTTGATTATAAAACATTAGGTACAAACATCTAATGTCGCGATGATATATAGAATTGTACAAAATATATAATTATACAATTCAAAGGATTATATTATGAATTATATGAACATGTTGACTTGGATACATTGACCAAGTCAGCCCTAATGACCATGTCAACCTGGTTTTTCAAAGAGGGTCAAGTTGAACAGCGCATTAATTACACTACAAGGTCAATTGTAACATATAGCAACAAACTATGTGGATGATATATAAAAACCTATGAATAAAGAAATGGGCTGTAAGGATTAGACCCCACTAAATAGAATTTTATAATTCAAATAGATTAATAGAAATATATGGCATGAGGTGAATTATATAATATGATTGGGTAGTCACTTAACAAAGTATAGAGGTGTATGAAGATATAAAGTGGGGTATTAGATTATAGAACATTAGGTATGGACATCTAATGTCATGGTATAGAGAATTACACAAATATATGAATTATATAATTCAATAGATCAAGTTTATGAATTATATGAACATGTTGGCTTGGATACATTGACCAAGTCAACCCTATTGTCCATGTCAACCTAGTTGGGCAAAGACGATCAAGTTGACCAGCCCATAGATTAAGTGAGAGTTTTATGTTTAGTAATACTAAGGTCATTTGTAACATGTAGTAACAAACTATGTGGATGTATATATAAAATAAAAACCTATTAACAAGGAAATGGGTTATAAGGATTGGATCCTAAGTAATTGATTAATACTGAAGAGAATAGATTAATATGAATATATAGCGTGAGGTGAATTATATAATATGATTGGATATTCATTTAACAAAGTATAGAGGTGTACAAAGATGTAAAGTATGTTTTTGATTATAAAACATAGGTATAATAGACATCTAATCTCATGGTATATATAGAGATTTGCCACAATATATGAATTATATAATTCGTCAAAAGATTAGTTTATAAATTATATGGACATGTTGACTTGGATATATTGACCAAGTCAACCCTATTGTCCATGTCAATCTGGTTGACCAAAGAGGATTAAGTTGACTAGTAGATAAGTTAAATAAGAGTTGAAAGTTTAATAATACAACAAAGTCAATTGTAACATACAATAACAATCTATGTGAATGTATATAAAAAAATCTACGAATAAAGAAATTGGTATATAGGGATTAGGTCCTAAGTAGTTCATTAATCTTTGAAGAGAATTTTATATTTCATATAGATTAATAGGAATATATTGCATGAGGTGAATTACATAATATGATTGCGTAGTCATTTAACAAAGTATAGAGTTGTATGAAGATATAAAGTGAGGTATTTGATTATTGAACATTATGTATAAACATCTAATGTCATGGTATCAAGAATTACACAAACATATTAATTATATAATTCAAGAGATCAAGTTTATGAACTATATGAACATGTTGGCTTGGATACATTGACAATAAGTGTGGAATATGCATGTGATTATGTGATTTATTTTGCTCGACCATGACACATTATTAAGTGTGCGCGAACCTCTTTCAGACTAAAGTGATATTAGTAATTTAGGGTCCCGAAAAATTTATAATCGGAAAATGACTCGAAACCCGAATTACTCGAAATATTAGTAATTAAAAATTAGTCAAATATGAATTACATAACAAAAAAGGGACCCTAAATTATCACGAAGGTGAATGGCCTGCATAAATACGAGAAAACGCTAGATTTAACCTTATTACTACTAGAATATAGATCTTTGGTAACGACAATAAATAGTTACTGAAAATAAAATCGTTACTAATCTAGTTTATGATAATGATAAAATTCGTTACATGTTATTACACGAGATGGTGTAACCAAAGATCAATTTTGTAACACCCTAACCCGAAATCTAATAACCTGAACGACGATCGCTCCCAATAAAACTTAAACTGCAGCGGAATAAATTACAATAACCGGGCGATATTACAATGCCGTTAGCCACCCTTGTGACTAACTAGGCTAACTCAAATACAAATCTCAAAAGTCACGGTCTGAATACGAATACAACTTGAGATACTAGGAATCAAACTCAAAGGTACAATAATTAAGTAAAGCAAATGACTAGTAATAAACTCCCATAGCTTGATCTACCCCACCTACACTCGGTGTGGGAATCTCTTCAACTTCAGGTACCTGAAAAGTGGGGGAGCCCCAAAGGGGCTCAGCAAACAACGCTGGTATGGAAAACGTGCAGCCCATCGGCTACTGGGCCACACCAACTACTTTGTCGAATACATGCAATTCATTTTTGTAAAGCTGTAAACAAGCATATCATGATAATAACAAGTATCCATACAAGGACAACAATGTCACATAGAACAAGACTTCAGAAGGTCAAGTTAGATGATATGTATCGTTTGATAGTAGTCGGGTCCACACAATGGGACTGACAGGTGTATAAGAGTATGTCAGTGTAGTGAAGGTATAGTGACCTTGTTAAACCCTATCTTCATAGAGTAAATGTTCGGGTATGATAAACCCTTAGACGAGATGGGACTCTCGTACAAGTGGGTGGGTAATAATTCCCTCAGAAGATAACGTAGTTAACTCTTGTACTTAAAAGAGGTGGGTATCGTACCCTCGAGAGAAATGAAGTCTTCCTCCCAACTTGAAATGTTCCGGTACGGTCCCGGTGAGTGGACATAGAGTGCACCCAAAACTTCCGTCGTGACGTATATTTGAATAGGAGACGACCTGAGACAGGTACACTCCTGTAGCATGCATGGCCAGAACAACTGGGCGCCTCACTTCTTTTAGTATAGAATTTGTTAGATGTCACACAAGGACGTTAAGCAAGGACACAATGTGTATTGTCAGTTATCACGTTTAGGATAACGACGTTTGTTATAAAGTGAAGTTAGTGAGAAACTTGAGTACAACTTCTCGGTATGATAAAACGCAGGTATTTAATCCACTGGTAATGTAGTGTTGTATGCGTGGGACATACATGTTACAGTTATCATCACGCACATATAGTATCACAACAGTGCACAAGAGTAACACAACATTTTTCATTAATTATCTTGGTCGTTATTTCAAACAACAGATAGCACACAAGCCGGTGTAATCCGGTAGCAAACAGGTTGCAAGAATCCCATACCGTTCACCGTAGATTGCAGTTGAGTATATCCTGGTCAACGTCTGGTCAAGTATTGTCCTATATTAGGATTAATTGAGAGGGTTAATTTATGTTACCCTTGTATAATAATTTATTGGATCATTCAACAATTTCTTGTTTGTTATTTCATGTGAGGTTTATTTCTCCATACTTAGATAGTTTCCTCTTAACCTCATTGATAATTAAGGTGTTTATATATATATATTCCAATTCATATAGTCCCAATTAATAACTTATATTGTGTGGTAATTTCTTTTAATTATCTTACGATTTAATGTATAACTTATTTTGTTATTCCTTTTTGATTTATTTATAAATCCTTTAATATACATATATGTATATATATTTATTCATGTACTATTTATGTTACATGTTTTTAATTGTCTAGATGACATAATAACTTTATAATTTCTCAATTATATTTATATGCCATACATGGACATAATATTCTTATAGTTTTTATTATTCCCCTTTTTACCATAAATAATATTTATTGGTTACCATTAAATCCCTTATAACTATATATATAAGCCATAGTTTTAATTCCGTAATCCCTTAAATCAAAATTCTTTTTCTAAATCCTCCAAATATCCACATAGGACCTATATTTATTTAAATCTAAATACTTACCCTTATATTTCGGTTATTTTCAAAACAACCATTATAATTCATAAACTTTACATTTAAACTCTAATCTCATTATATTGTATAGTTTTAATTCCTTATTTAATTATATTACAAACCACCAGTAATATTTTGGTATATAACATTTGAACATTATAAATTTTCGTAAATTACAACCTAGCCCCTCAAACTTTTCAGCCTTAACATAATCTTTCCTATAATTACAATTTAACCTCAAAATCTTATAACCTTTACATAATGTCTTATAATCTATAGTTTTAATTTTAATTCCCTTTAATTGCCGAATGTATATATATAATTTCTTAAATTACAAATCTAACCCCAAGTAATTCGGCTTTGACATAAACTTTCCATTATTTACATTTTCACCCTAAAACTTTATAATAGTTACTTAATAACTTATAAACTATAGTTTAATTATTTAATTCCTCTAAATTTCGGAAGTGTACTTTATATTTCTCCTAATTATGGATTTGGCCCATATTAAACTCCATCTTTTCATAATAAGTTTTATAAATTACAAAATAGCCCCAAACTTTATAAATTGTTAATTTAACACTAGTTTAAATTAACTAAAATTCATAAAATTAATTCCTACCTTTATATTATATCATATTTACTCCAAAGAAGCCCATAACTCTCGGCTTTTACTATGTATACACCAATCTTTTCAAAATTTACACTTTAGCCACATAACTTAATTAATTAGCCATTTAAGCACTAGTAAAATATTTTTAACTCACCAAACTTTATAATATAAGTTTATATACATATGTAGCTCATTAAAACCTATTCTTCACCAAAACAATTCGGTCATAATTATAGGATACCATATAGTATATAAAAGTAGATTTACCAGTCAAAATAATTATACATAAATTCATATGAGTCATATAACTCATGTAAAAATTATTGTAATGTCTTAGATTGATTTTTAGCTCAAAATAGAGCATATTTGTCCTTGACAATTCGGTATGAATAAATGTTTAACCTAGGTAACTTTTGTGACATAAATGTGTCTTAAGGTAAATATTTTCCATATATGCTATAAATTATATTTTGGTATATGTTACCATATGGTTTCGATTTTAGACTCCTAAGAATGTGTACATAATTTTTGTACAATTTTTAAAAGCTTAACCAAGCTTAAACATAAATATTGGCTTAGTAAACTTACTCTTAATGAAGGATGGTTAAGTGCTTGAACTCCTCTTGAATTCCCAAGCTTTCTCCAAAGGAAATTGATGCTCCACTTCGGTTTTTATGCAAGAGGTGAAGGAGTTTAGGAGTTAGATCTTAACAAAGATCTTAAGTAGATTTGTAAGTAGTTTTCCAAGGATTTACCTTAAGCTTTTCTTCTTAGATTTTCGGCACACCTAAGATGAATGAAGAACCAACTTTCCTTCATGAAAATGATGAAGAAAATAGCCTTAGAAGATGTAGAATTCGGTTACACAAAAAATGTGTCTTAAGGATTTTCAAGCATGAAAAATACCTTAAGATAACCTTGGATGCTCCTTGGATTAATGTTTATTTAGACAACTTCCTTGGAGTATAATTTGATGCCGAAGACTTGTAGTTATGCTAGGAAGAATTTTGCTTCAAGACTTGATGAGAAATGCTAGGAAATTAACATAGAAATGAAGATAGAAGTTAAACCTCCATTAATGGACTTAAGAGCTTCAAAGGAAAAGATGAAAGAAGAAGAGAGAGAGCTTACCAAACCGGTTGCAAGGAGTGAAGAGAATGGTTTGCAACCGTATAACTTAAGCTACGATTGGAAAGAATTTGATATGTTTAATTTGGACCCATAATTGGCATGTTAGGTCAAGACTTGTTTATTAATTTGTCTTTGATTTTTATGCTCCAAAAGTCCCTAAATTGAGGCACACTTTCGGCCATGTTGAATAGAAGACAAGTTGCATAAATCATGCTAGACAAGGTGGTATGGTAAGGTAGGTAAGGTTTAGTTCTTTGGATTTTTCAATGTTAACTTGTCTTTTTCTTCCCTTGTAGGTAGACGGTTTTAGGGCTAATTTGAGCCTCTTCAATCAGCAGCCACATTCCTTAGACAAGCATGGAATGGTCTCTTGTATTTAACAATTCATTTCCTAGATCTAGATCTACTTTTTCCCTTAATAATTCTTGCTTTTGTCAAGCTAACATGGCCTTGTTTTCTTGCAGGATTTCGACAGCAAGGAGGTAAAATGTGACTTATATTCTTTTGTCTTTAAGTATTATAGCACATGGGAAGGTGAGTCACCATGTTCTATGTCATTTATAAGTTTTAAATGTAAATTTTATACTACTTTTGAGGTAGAAAATCGGCCCCTATAGAGCTGCTTGTTTGACACTGTCTTTAATTGATTTATATGGTCAATTCATCCCCATTTAAGATTCATAATTAATGACATGTCAAAAACTACAAGGTAATTGCGTAAAATGTGTTTTAGTGGCACCCGAAGGTGCGTTTTTGTGCTCTTAGGATATTTTGGAAAATAAGTTGTCACTATGAGTTCCAAGTGTTTATAAACATTTTTTATAGTCAATAATGATATATTAAGGTGTTACATTGAGTTATATGGGGTTACATCAACTCATGACATAATTCCCGGGTTATCGGGACACTCCTGGGGCAAAATAGGAGCGTTAAGAAATTCCCCGAGGATTTTGTTGAATTTTGAGAAAATAGCTCGTGGGTTCTCTTTAGAATGATTAATAATGATGTTAGGAACTCTAAGAATGAATTATATAGGAGTTCGTGCTGCCTCGACACTTCTCCGGGCTTTTCGTGCTTTGAGGGGCGGTGTGAGCACTCCCGGGTGTTTTACGTTTTTGACTAAATATAGCCCGGGGACCATGTTTGTATAGTCTAATAATGAGGGTATGACCATTTGGTTTGAGTTTTAGAAGGTCATACAAGGTCATGCTTAATCGCATGTTTCTAAGGCATTTTAGCGTTTATGGTGTAACAACTATTTTTACGTAACGTTTTCATGCATGTGTTTGCATGCGTACGTGGAATGATTTATCCTTAGATTAATTTTCATTATATAATGGTTTTATAGTGTTAATTAGACTTGGGGTATTTCAATCTACCCCCTTAAAAAGGACTTCACCCCGAATTCTCATATCTAAATTTATAAGGTTGTGGGGAAGCAAGTTCCGTTAAGTATCCACAACTCAATTTAGTTTTCATGGAGCAAGTCCTGAGTCTCTCTATTCCTAAGTTCATAGTGTACATCAAATACAACATGAATACTTTGGAAGGTCATATCATATTCCTACAATGTAGTGCACATAATCACATATATCCTTAAGTTAGTGTAACATAGTACACATTATTTCATATCACTTCAAATAGTCTTTCCATTGTAGTGTAACGTAGTACACATCAGCAAGTAAAAGTACAAGGTGCGTTCAAATACAGTGTTCACAAGAACACATTCACGACAAAGTGTCACAGAAATGCACAAAAGTGCAACAAAATGCACACTAAACTCTCAAACGAAAAAGGCTCTACCCCCCTAAAAAAGGGGTACGCCTGTGGAGGGTGATTTTTCGGTATGAGGGGGGGTCTATCTAAATATGGACTAGCTGAGAAGCCGAGATCCTAAAAAATGTCATTCTGTGGAGGGTGAAAACCCATTATAATTGGCATCCCTCAAATACCTACTAAATCGTCCGTCTTTCCCAGAAAGCATAAAGGGGAGTGCGAGTGTGCACTACACCCGCTCTCGATGGGCTCCACGCGGACTTATGCCTCTATAAGGCGGATTTGACTAGAGTCGCCACCTAGTTTTGACCTAAAGAACTAGGAAGGGAGGAGAAGGGTTCTAGGAACCGTTAATTGACTCTGTGATTTGTTGCCTATGGATAGGACTTATCTGATCAAGCCAGAGATTCTGTGTGGGTTCGCACTGGGTTACACCCCTTAGAAGTGGCAATGACCACGACTTCGGATTGGTGCCCGAGGAAACCTCGGTCTCCAATTGTCGGGATTGCCTTCTTTCAAAACCTTTTTGGAGAGATTCATTTAAAAGCCAAGGATATGATTAGGACGGAGAGAGAGAGAACGAGGCAAGCTTTTCTGCCAAGCTAGCGCCAAGAAGAAGAATTGAAGAATTCGAATGAGTATAGAACGAAGGATTGGAAAGATTCTGATGTTGAGGAAATGATTAAGATTGGGAGTCCGATGGTCTGAAGTTTGTGGGAACCGAAGAAGGTTTAAATGTTTGGAGAGATATGAGAGCCACCTCAGAAGGGGAAAAGGGTTTTTTTGTTTGGAATGGGGTCGCACCCTGGATGGGCTGCCTACGTACTCAACTCCCTGTTGAGATCAGACCTTACGTAGTTCAGATGTTTTAGCTTTTGGAAGTTTTGATGTTTGAGGGTTTTTAGAAATGTTTGATGTGTGGGGTGTTGTAGTCTTTGAGACGCTCGGGTCTATGAGACATTTGAAATCTAGAGATGTCAAAATCTGTGAGACATTCGGATCTGTGAGACGCTCGGTCTGTGAGATGCTCTGGTCTGTGAGATATTCGAATCATTGGGATAACAAAGTCTGTGAGACGCTCGGGTCTGTGGGACATTCGAATGTGCAGGGATAATTGGATTTTGAGGGATGATTCGAGTCCATGAGATATTTGGAGTTTGGGGTATTTGAGACTTCAAAGTTTATGAGGTTTGGAATTATTTGGGATTGAATGAATGTTGATTTGAACTGGAATTGAAATGAATTTGGATTTGAATGAGTTTGAAATTGAATTGGGTTTGGATTTGAATGAGTATGGAGTTGAATTGAATTTGGATTTGAATGAGTATGGAGTTGAATTGAATTTGGATTGGGCTTGAATTGAATTGAATTTGGGCCCGAATTGGAAGACGGGTCGGGTCAAAGTTCGGGTTGGTCAAAGTTGAAATAATCAAACTTTGGTCAAAGTCAACGCTTAGTCAAGGTCAAAGTGGGCCGGTCGAAGTTGGGTCGAAGTTAGCTTGGTCAAAGCTCAGGTCAAAGTTGGATTGGTCAATGTTGGGTCGAGTCAAAGTTGGACCGGATTGGGCATTGGTCAAGGTTTGGGCCAGATTGGGCCTTAGATGGGTTTTGAAATGGGCCTTGAATGGGGCTTTGAAATGAGCCTTGAATTGGGCTTTGGATTGGGCCTCAAATTGGGCTTTGAAATGGGCTTTGAAATGGGCCTTGAATTGGGCTTTGGAATGAGCCTTGAATGGGGCTTTGGATTGGGCCTTAAATCGGGCTTTGAAATGGGCCTCGAATTGGGCTTTGGAATGAGCCTCAAATTGGGCTTTGGAATGGGCCTCGAACTGGGCTTTGGAAAATGGGCCAGATTTGGGCCTCGGAGAAGTGGGCCGGAATTGTTTTTGTTTGTGATTGGGCTGAAAATTATTTTTGGGCTGAATTGGCCTTTTGGACTGATTTAGGCCTTGGGCCTTTTTATTTTGGATGTTGGGCTTTATTTGGCATTTGAATTGATGTTTAGATTTTGAAATTGAATTTTGAATTGGATTTTTATTGATGTGGATTTTATTCTGACATTATGGATGATTTGGAAAATTTTAAAGAAATAGATATTGCTCACATGCGCCGTGTCTAGGACCCGTTTGCATGGAGGATACCCAAACCTAAAGCTTTTCTACAAAAGGGGCAACCTAATAAGCATTCTAAGGTCACTTGTAATGCAGATTGAACAATTGAAGGGAGAAACGACAAAAGAGAAACAAATGCCAAGCAGAACAATCATACAAAATTTGACGTAGACATGTCAAAACATCAATGAGAGTGGTAGGATGAAACAAGTTTTTACAATTTAACAGATTGGACTCAAGTGAAGACTAAATGAGTATCATGCTTTGAATCAATTTCTCAAATCGAATCTATGCTCAAGGAGCGAAACATAACAATCCTAGACATGTCAAAACAACGAAAGTAGCATAATGAAACAAGATTTAGCAATTAAATAAATCGGTCCCAAGTGAAGATCAAACCAGAATCAAGCTTTGAATCAATTTATCAAATCGAATCTATACACAAGGGCAAACAGTGATGCTAGAAATGTAAACATGTTGTTGGTCATGATCAAGGAGAGATATAGGTAATAGAAAACCAACCTACGGGGTGGCCTGCCCCCGGTTTTTTATTTAATCCAATATACACAAAGAGATCCCAATCGAATCCGCAGTCAAACGTTCATAATCCCGTCATAGCAATCCCCAAAACCAACAGCATGATTCGTTAGTGAAATGTCCACAGTAAGCTCCAAGCCAAACAAATCTTGCTGAAGTCTATCGGTTTTTACATGTACCTCGTCCAAAACATGAAACCAATGTATAAGGAATGAATTGAATCAAGCAAATATCACAAAGAGACAATATGACTTCCTAGCCAAATGTCAATCCGTACGAGACCAAGCAGCGATAGAAACAATATAACTTTCGGACAAACATCAGTGCACAAGGGCGAGACAATATAATCTCTTAGCTAAATAACAAGCAAGAGAATAATATTCTGCTGATATCGAATTATTTAATAAACTCCACTAATGACCAGAAATGAAATCGAATGCTCAAATCTGAAGCTAAGACCAATAATTAACAAGTGAGACGGTGATATGCCCGCCAACAAATATGAAGAAAGGAGGACCAAACGAGTATCTCAGCACAAAATATGATATTAAACTTCAAGGGGGATAAATCCATCCCGACCTATGTCAGTCGTCATGGGATGAAATAGGATGCATAACGTTCCTATCCTAAGACCAACTTCAACAATTAAGTTAGAATAATAGCCAGGCAAAACCTATCAAGTCGGATTCATGGGTCAAATATGAGAAGACGGGGATAGATAACCCGGTGGGTACAGTTTCCGGACAATACAAAATTGAAAGGAATCAAAACTGTATCATCACTTCAGAAGAAACTGGGATGTGAGAAGAAGAAAAATATATATTCAAAAGCAGATCCCAGACTTTGTAAACAGAATCATCGACTCCTCAAGGTAGAGACATTTCGACAGGAAAAACATAGATAGAGCAGGTGGCCGAAGCGCCTTGCTCACCTGTTGAGTTTGCAAATGGGTTTTCCTTGTTTGCCAGAGGTAGTTTGTAAAATTGCCATAAAAGAGTAGAATGAAAGAGATGTGGCAGGTATATTCCTTATTTGACAATTTAGTGCAAAATCAACGCGACTGAAGAGAAATCTTGGTAAAGTATGTCTATTCCTTGTTCGACAGTATGGCAATGGAATTAACTGGTGTAAAGAGAATGAAAAAAAAACACAGCATATACATATACGTCAGTTTGGTTGCAAACTATCGACCTGAAGACGATGAGAGGCAGAGTATGCATATCTATTGTTCCCCGATTGAAATCACAGACAGTATCAACAGTGAAGAAAAGGTAATAGGCAGAATATGTATGCTCAATTGCTCACCAGTGGGATTGCAAATTACGAAAGTGAAAGAGGGAAGGAGATGTAGAACAGATACGCTCCTGTTCGTCAGTTTGGTTGCAATCCTTATAGTCAATTTCCAGAACGAAACCACTTTAAGCCGACAAGCGGACTTTGAATCAAAAACTCCCGTCGGATCGACGCAACTGGGTTTCCGATTTCAAAATTAATTTCGGTGACCAGGATGAAGAGAATGAAGACTCACAGAACCGCATGTTCTTGTTCGCCAGTCAATTGCAAAAATGTCGGTGGTAAAGACCATGAAGAACGCGCAGGGCTGGTGTTCCATGTTCACCAGCGAGGTTGCAAAATTACTGTCTCTGAAGGGAATACGTGACTGAGGGAATGGAGAGAGCCTGTGGGAGCTGATGTCAATCGAGTCTAGGTTTAAGGTTTCTGTTGTTGTAGTGGAGGTGAAGAGGGCGTAGTAGCAGGGGATGGTTGTCGTTTTTTGGGTGATGAAGAAGCAGTGGTGAAGACGGTGGCGGGATGGGTATGTATGTTCCTGGTTTGCCAGTCGTGTTTGCAAAATTACCGTGAGGAAGAGATGAGAGGACAGAGATTATGTTCCTTGTTGCTGGTGAAGAGGATGAAGATGGTGCAGAGTAGTATGGTTCCTGCTCGTTAATGACGTGAAGAGACTGAAGAAAACTGGAGCTGTAGAGCGGCTGTTTTTCTGGTTCGAAGGTTTGAAGATAATGAAGAGGGTGAGAGCATGTATGTCTGTTGACAATGTCCGAGAAAGGAAATAAAAGCAGGGCCATATGTTCCTTGTTTCACTTGCGAGGTTGAAGAAGATTACAAATGTTTATGCTCCTTGCTCGCAACGTTGCACTACCGTGTTGAAGAGAATGAAGATGAGGCAGTGCATATTGTTCCTTGTTTAGCCAGGCGAGCTTACAAGGATTATGAAGAGAACAAGAGGAATGGAGCTGGGTAGAGCATGTATGTCGGTTTTTTAGATCCCCATGTTTCTGTTTTTTTTTTTTTTGAAAAACGTAATGAAGAGAATGAAATGTCGATCCGGGAGCATGTCGGCTGTTGTTCACCGTTGGCTGCTGCTTGCTTCTTTTCTGGTTTGGATTTTCAGTGTTTTTTTCGAGAGGAGGGAACTGGGAGATCGAGGGTGAGTGAGCCGATCAGTAGGGAGAAAGGTTGGAGACGGTTATTGATTGTTGATTCTTGGAAGGAGCACTATAGAGTTTTCAGGTGAGGAAAAAAAATCGGGAATGGGATGCGATTACTGTAGGGTTTTGGGATCGGTGGCTCATGTCGGCTACTGCCAGGTTTCGTGGGATTGATGCTGTTATATAATGGAACAGTAGGGTTTCTATGGGTAGGTGTTAGCTGATTAGCTAGTGTTTGATTTTTTGTTTCTTGAATGGATTGGGACGACGAGTGGATCAAGGCAGTGGGCTGTGTTGGGCCTCCGATGGACCGAGTTCAAGGTTGACCAGAATTGACTGGTCATTTGACCAAAAATGATAGTTAAAAATACAAGTGAATGTATTTAAAATAGAAGTTGAATTATATATGTACGAGTGGCACGTGAATAAGATAGAAAGGAGAAATAACAAAATAAAATGAGATGTGAGTGAGTTTAATCGAATTAGTGACAAAACGAAGTATACTGGTATGAGATATAAAAATGTACATAAAATGATGAAAACGATTCTACAATAACAATGATAATGACAAGTAACAAGTGACAAAGATAATTATGAAAATAGTACAAGTAAAAGCATGAAATGAAATGAGATAAAAATAAGCATGTAATAAAATAGCATGAACCAAAATGAAAATGACAAGGCAAATGAATGCGTGAATAAAACAGCATTGACTAACATGAAATAAATTAAAAATAAAATGGTAAGATAAGTAAAACAAAAAGGGATGGGTTTGAAAACTGATGCTTTGAAAATTGATTTTTTTTTGTCATAAAGTGATAGTTTCATTTTGGTATGCACATGAATAAGTTTTGATAAGAAAGACGACGACCTTCTTATTTTATTTACTTTTTTTGAATTCTGCTTTATGGGTGAGAATTTTTGGTGTCTACAGATGGCTCCCCTTGATTCAATTTTGCAAGCCCTTGCAGAATTGGATCAAGGTTGAGAGGGCGCCAAAAATTCTCACTACGGCTTTGTGGTGCATTGGGATGCGGCTGCGAGGAAGATAATGTATGAATGCGATGGGAAATGATATGATTAGCAGGATGCACGAGGACTTATTACGAGCCTCAACTGGACCTCTTGACATCCAGTCCTAGGACTTATGACGAGCCTAGAATGCTAACAATATATTGGTTTGGGCTGCACGAGGACTTAGGAGAGCCTCAACTGGACCTCTTGACATCCAGTCCTAGGGCTTATGACGAGCCTAGAATGCTTTTGAAAGTACGAGGACTTAGGAGAGCCTCAACTAGATCTCTTGACATCTAGCTATAGGACTTATGACGAGCCTATAGTACTTTGATCGAGTACCGTACTAGTAGCGTAATAGCTGCCTAGCAGGTGGGTGTAAAACGGAAAAGCGACCGCACTAGTAGCGCAATAGCTGCCTAGCAGGTGTAAAACGGAAAAGCGACCGCACTAGTAGCGCAATAGCTGCCTAGCGGGTGTAAAACGAAAGCGACCGCACTAGTAGCGCAATAGCTTCCTAGCGGGTGTAAAACGAAAAACGACCGCACTAGTAGCGCAATAGCTGCCTAGCGGATGTAAAACGAAAAAGCGACCGCACTAGTAGCGCATAGCTGCCTAGCGGGTGTAAAACGAAAAAGTGACCGCACTAGTAGCGCAATAGCTGCCTAGCGGGTGTAAAACGAAAAAGTGACCGCACTAGTAGCGCAATAGCTGCCTAGCGGGTGTAAAACGAAAAAGTGACCGCACTAGTAGCGCAATAGCTGCCTAGCGGGTGTAAAACGAAAAAGTGACCGCACTAGCAGCGCAATAGCTGCCTAGCGGGTGTAAAACGAAAAAGCGACCGCACCAGTAGCGCAATAGCTGCCTAGCGGGTGTAAAGCGAAAAAGCGACCGCACCAGTAGCGCAATAGCTGCCTGCGGGTGTAAAATGAAAAAGTGACCGCACTAGTAGCGCAATAGCTGCCTAGCGGGTGTAAAACGAAAAAGCGACCGCACTAGTAGCGCAATAGCTGCCTAGTGGGTGTAAAATGAAAAAGTGACCGCACTAGTAGCGCAATAGCTGCCTAGCGGGTGTAAAACGAAAAGCGACCGCACTAGTAGCGCAATAGCTGCCTAGCGGGTGTAAAACGAAAAAGTGACCGCACTAGTAGCGCAATAGCTGTCTAGCGGGTGTAAAACGAAAAAGTGACCGCACTAGTAGCGCAATAGCTGCCTAGCGGGTGTAAAACGAAAAAGTGACCGCACTAGTAGCGCAATAGCTGCCTAGCGGGTGTAAAATGAAAAAGCGACCGTACTAGTAGCGCAATAGCTGCCTAGCGGGTGTAAAACGAAAAAGTGACCGCACTAGTAGCGCAATAGCTGCCTAGCGGGTGTAAAATGAAAAAGCGACCGTACTAGTAGCGCAATAGCTGTCTAGCAGGTGTAAAAGGAAATGTGACCGCACTAGTAGCACAATAGCTGCCTAGCGGGTGTGAAGATGCGTCAGATAGTGAGCAAATTTTGTGGGTATATGCAGATGATATGTGATGTGATGTGATTAACCAATGTATTAATTGAATTAAACTCCCTGTTTGTGGATATGGATTTTTGTGTGAGCAGATGGCTCGGTAGTAACATCAAAACCTCGGGATGGCTCCGGTATGGCTCCGGCATGGCTTCAAGTATCTGAGATGGCTCTAGCATGCGTTGATGGCTCCAGTATGCACTGATGGCTCTGGTAGGCACTGATGGCTCCGGTGTGACCAATGGTCTCGGGGTGGTTGGTGGGTTTGACATGGTTGGCGATTTTGTGGCAATTTGTGGGCTTTGATTTGCCTGAGAGATTTTTTTTCAAGGTGGTTTGATGGCTCCGATGATGGATTTATTGTTGTTTGACGGGATTTTTTGTGGGCTTTGTAGTGAGTGAATGGTTTTTCATGGGTGAACGATGAAACACAGTTGCATGCATGACTTGTTGGGAGTTCCCATCATGGTTCTAGGATTTCCATGGATGGCTCCGGGATGACCTTGTGCTGATTGAGCATGACGATGCTTTGGTTGGTTCGCTTTAATGACACCGAGTGGAAAAGGGAAGTTTTCGCCTTTGATGTGGTCGCACCCTGAACGGGCTGCCTACGTACTCAATTCCGTATTGAGATCAGACCATACGTAGTTCGATCCTCTGTGGGCGAGTCTTTGATGATGAATCGGCTCCTGTGTAGCCCTAGGGATAGTCTTAGTGTTTTGAGGATGGCTCCCGCATGGCTCCAGCTTGGCTTTGGGAGTGGTGTTGATGAGACTCGCGTATGACAGTGGATGGCTCCAGTTTTGACTTCTTTTGATTGGAAGTTATGCTTCAACAACTACAACTGAGGTTGACTTTCAGCGAGACTATGCATAGTCTTACCAGTCAGATGTTAATGATGAAGTGCCTATGATGCATGCAAACACTGGGTGCAAAACATGAGGCCAAATGCATATGCAGTTTTGGGAGAGAGGGTACGGTCATATCTCTGTTAATACAAGGTTTACGAATATAAGACATCTCCAGTTCGATCTTGAGTGATTATTGAACTCGAATGCATGAATCACTTTCCTCTCATGGAGGGATACGGGTCAATCTTTCATGAGTATGGCCGTGTGTGCAAACGTCGTGATGACACTCTTGATGCTCAGAGCAGTATTTTCCTTAGAATTCCTTTTCGAGGTTATGGACTTTCCGTTCCTCACAAATTCCTCACCTGCAATGGGGTAGGCTGATTATGACTTGGTGGTTCAGTTGAAGAGTCACTCGCACTCTAGAGACCTTGTGAGATTAGGTCACACTCATTCGCTAACGGTCCCTTTGGTATGACGGGACATGTTGATAACAAGTACGAAACTTATGATTCATGTTTCAGATCCGATACTTTCGGTTAACGCTCATCAATCAACGAGTCAGAGGTCTTTTATTGGTTATAACGGGGCTAAAGGGTATGATGTATGTCGCACGGGACTATGGGATTTATTTGGGAATTGTGAAGCTTTTGTGCAATAGAGGACGTGTTTCGCCTTTGTCATGGGTGGAATGATTAGACGGGTTTTGATAACCCCTTATCGGTTTCTTCGGGACATCATTGGTCCTTTTGGTTTGGATTTTTCCTTCTTGCCTCTTCTGGCGTACGATTTAAACTTTCTTCTCATTTTTGTGTTTTTGAAATTGCATTTGGCTCATCAACTTTCTCAAGCATTCTCTGCTTTGTATTTTGGCTTTCAGCTTTGGAGTTGCATTGACTCATCGATCTTCTTGAACATTTTTGGTGTTCTTTTTTTTTTGGTGTTTGACTTTGGAGTTGCATTGACTCACTGATTCCTTCAAACATTTCATTTGTTGTGTTTTGTGAAAGATGGTGGGGAAGAGACCATGGCTCCGGCTCCTTCAATATCCTCTATTGCAAGGGCGAGTAAATATATGTACGTGGGTTGGCATGTTGTGGAGTTCACAGAAAAAGGTTTATCGTGAAAGGCTCAGCGGGGCTCACTAAGGGATTATGTACAGGGCAGTGAAAGTTTTTTGGTTTTTTGGAGCTTTTTGTTCCTATGTGCCTCTTCATTCTCATTAGTCGATGATTGTTTTCTTACTATTCTCAGATCTTTGCATGAATCACAGTTCGTGACTCGCTATCAACATTGATCTTACTATGTATTGTGCCTCTCCACGTGCTGAAGGAATGCACATGTCGCTCGTGGTTTTACCTCGATTGGCTCTCTCTACCTTCCCTCATCGCTCAGTAGATCGTCCAATACACTCAATTGAAATTCCAAGGAAAATACCGCTCTTCGTAAATTACTCACTTTGTTTGTGGTGCTGATTTTGATTAGACCCTTGTGTTCATTGACGGGTCGAGAGTTAAGTGGTTCAAACACTCTGTTCAAACAATCAATCAAGATTTTCACCAAAGACATCGTTTCGATATGGGAGTATGCGAATGCAACTATCTACAATGCAATATGTTGTGGTAATATGGAGTTACTATATGTACGATGAATGAAGTGATGCTGATGACGATGATGATGAAAATTGCTGAGTTTGAATGTGTTTTGTTTGTTTTTTTTTTATGCAATGCATGAACGGTAAGATTACACCTAATCTCGCTTGAGTCGGTTTCAGTGGAGGATCCATGAAGTTCATCTTGCCACCAATGATTCTTTACGCAGTCAGTTGCAGAGTGGGTCCCGGAAGAAACGTGATCCCACATGTTTTAGCTGTAAATTGAACCTTGACCGCTTAAGGAGTGGTAATTCCTATATTACACCAGTCAACATGATAAAACTGTCTTGTTCTTCCTGTGATTCCTGGATAGGTCGAATAGAAAGGGGGAGGGATGGGATGCAACCCTTCATACGCTTTCATTACAGTTGTAAATAAATCCATGACTCAACTACTTTTTTCCACTATCGCCACAGATTAGCACATGGCCATGCTTAGGTCAGTGATGCTTCAGGAAAGTGTGCCTTCGTGGCCTAGGATGGGCGTGTTAGCTCTAAAGGAGAGGCATCTCCTCTGTCTATCAGCTCTTGGATTGTGTTTCTGAGTGTGGTGCACTCGTCTGTGGCGTGCCCACGAATCTGATGATAGTCACAATATTCATGTGGGTGTGACCCAAGCTTCTTCACCCTCGAACTGGTGTTGTAAGGTGCTAGGTAACCTCCCTTGGTTAAAATTCTCCAGGCTTCACCAAGTGACATTCCTAGACTCAAATTCTGTCTTTGAGAGTCCTGTCCGGGTTGGTGGTATTCTCTTGGCTCTGGATCTTTGGCTTCAGCATCTTCCCAGGCAGCCACAATTGCCATCAGTCGTCTGAAATCACATATCCCTAGATATTTCAATTGATGTCGGTACACGTCTTTCAGCCCAGAAATCACCATATGCACTTGCTCTTCCTCAGTAGGTCGATTATTCATTTGTCCGGCCTTCACCCTCCAGCGTTTTATGAATTCCCTCACAGGTTCGTCAGAACTCTGGCGTGTGATCTCTAAATCTCTACGCATAACTTCATGATGAAAGTTGTCGCCGTATTGAGAGAGGAACTCTAAGTACAGGCTTTGGCTTGACTTTCCATTTAGATCTATGCTCATGATCCAGGAGTAAGCAGGTCCTTGCAGATAGAATCTAAAGCATGCAGCTTTCAACTCGTCGGAAAGGCCATGAAGGTTCATGAGTTTATCATATTTGTCGACATGATGTCTCGGGTCTCCAATTCCCTCATACTTCTCCATCTCAGGCAAGCTCATGCCTTTTTGTAGACGAGCATTCGGGTATGGGTTAGTTGGTTCCCAACCTGCTGACTTAAAACGTCGAGCCACTTCCAGTTCCGCCTTCAGTTCTTGCACCAGTTCTTTCATTGGAGTTGCTCTAAGATCAGGGTTTTGGATTGAAGTGTAAGTTGTTTCAGGGTGGTTGGTGTCAAGAGATTGAAAGGGCAGGGTTGTTCCCGAATGAAAATGTTGGCTAGACTTTGACGAATGAGGATGTGCTTGGCGAGGAAGGATACGTTTGTGTGTGGGCAAGGGGAAGTTTAGGCCCGAATGCACCATGGGGGAAGATGGAGCTTGGGTCTTTCCCTTGTCACAGACTATTTGTGGTTGCCAATTTCCTCTGGTGGCGGTTGGGGTTCTCAGAGTGGAACTAAACATAGGTGAAGAAGGCATGCTTGGTGTCGTTCGAACTTGGACAGGGAGAGCATGAGGGTCCATTGCTTGGAACTCATAGGCATCGTATGCCGAGTAAGTTGGGGTCTCCTTGTAACTGCTATCCAACTTTGAAGGGGCCCTAGTTATTCTTCTTTGGACACATTCTTCTATCCTCAGGTTTTTCTTCAAGTCATCAGCAAGGTCAAGGTTCAGTCCCTCGTGGACGAGTTGGCCTTTGACCGCTTGATCATTTCGGGGTGCTCGCTCCATCTTTTTTGTCGTTACTTCAAGCGGACTGGTCTTCTTTCTTTATGGTTGCTGATTGTCACGAACACCTGCACGCACAAGGATTAGAGTGAAGGAGGAGAGGTAATGTCAGTATGCTTTGTTCAACAAAAATCGTTGTGTGATGAGTGTGAATGATTGTTGATGCAAAAAACTTCTATTTATTTTGAGAACGTTGGGAAATTCATGTTATATGAATGCCATGGATGCGAGTGTATGATAAGTATCAATTTATCTCATTTTGAGGGGATGTATCCGCAGATACTGCAGATTTCACCCTATAAAGCAAAGTTTTAAGAACGATAAATAAGAGTGAATGGCATGTTGTTTGTTCTTTTCTTGAAACAAAACGCGTATTCCAAAAAGAAACCAAATTTTGGAAAACAATTTTGAAAATGCGTGTTTTCGAAGTGGTGGATTTTCTCAATATGAGTTTTGACGCTCGATCATTCGCAAATAAGATAAGGAGTGGGGAACCCTATACACATTGATCTAAATAAATTCAACAGGAATGTACAACCAATACACAAAGTCTATTCAGAAATTGACAAGAGAGAAAAGAATGCTAGGGGAAAGCCTATACATCAATTCTAAAAGTCATTAAATGGGGGAGTTTGAGCCTAAAAACTTCTCCCAAATTCTTCTGCTTCGTCTTCGAGCTTCTGACTGACTGCTTATTCATGTGTGGGCTCCTGATTGGCCGTTCGATCGTCTTCGGGTTCGGTCAACAAGGTGACACTATGATCAAGAGAAATTGGTTGGTGCTCTTCTGACCCTCAGCAGCTTCGAACTCGGATGGTTGTTTCTAGTCTTCATGTCATTCGACTCAGGTTGGTGCAGCTCTGATTTTTGGCTCGAATCGTCATTGATCTTCATGCATCCCACTTGCTCCGATGAAGGAAAATAAGGGGCATTTTTTTTTGAGAAAGGAAAGATGAATGATCGAGCACAAAATCTTTGTGAAAATCCACCACTTTGTGAAAACACGAAATGACTAGTAGGCTCCACAGTAATGACCACTGCTCTTGAAGGTGGGTTGAACTTCAAAAATAGCGAGTCACAACATGGGGACTAAATCATTTATTTTGAAATACGTTTGTGAAAATCAACTTTGAAAACTGTTTTCAAAAACAAGTTTGAGATAATATTCGTGAAAAAGTTGTTTGAAATTCGTTTGTAAAAAGCAGGTTTTTGAAATCCGTTTTTGGAAATAGTTTTTTTTGAAATAACATTTGTAAGAAATATTGATTGAAAATCATTTGAAAGTAATAAATTTTGAAATCTGGTCTTTACAAACCGTTGGACAAAGTTTATTTTCTAGAAAGAATTTGATTGAAAATGATTTTGAAAACTGCTTTGGAAATAACAATTTTGAAATCATTCGAGATGAACGGCTTTGAAGATATTTCATTAGAGCGTTCGACATGATTCGTTTTCTGATTTTTCAAGTGTTTAAACCGTGATCACACAGACATAAGAACGAAAATATAAATCGTGGCTGGTTTTATGTGGAGCTGAGTGCGAATGATTGGGATAATCACCTTCCAGGTCAATCAGTGCTTCCATACCACCGGGGGAACCGTCGTTCCTTCACTGTTCATCTCTCGGGATTTATCTCTGTTATGCCTTGTGGGGCACGTCATCAAGAAAGTCCGGAGTGCTTAAGTTCGAAAGGTCAGGATACCCGAAGTGATACAGTCGCACGAGCCACGGCCGGTGATTATCACAACATACTCACTTTTGGAAAACTTGGGGAAGTACTGCATGGGAACGGGTCTCTCGTCATCTGCACGGTCAGGTGTGTCTAAAGTCCAAATTATTCACTGACTACGTTGTGCCATGTATGGGTATCCGGTAAATACGGGATCCTCTATGGACGTGCAGCGTGACATCGGGCTTTAGAGACACCCGTGGTGCAGAGGACACTTGGAGAACTGAGCCCATGCAATCTTCAGGGTGAGGAAGAGGGTGGTCAGACAGGCGGCATACAAGGGGGTGACTACCCATAAAACCCGTCCTAGACACTGGACCAGGCAGCTGGACACTGAAGGCTCATGGCTCACTATATGCTGGCTTAGACTCGGGTAATGGAGGATATTTTTGGATCATGAGCTTCAAGGCGTTGGTCTTGGACCGTATTACCTCGTGGGTTAACTCCTTCTAGGAAGGACCCAACTCATGGGGAATCAACCGTGGACCGGTTGGGGATCCCGTGACATGTGGATGAATCGGGCGACACAGAGGAATGCATGTCCTATGCTACCCGATGCAACAATGGGTTGACTCCTTCTAGGAAGGCCCCATTTACAAGAGCAATAAATATTATGTCATGCATGAAGAGCAGTAAACATAAGACAGTAAACACACAACAATAAACACACAAAAGTGAAGCATGCAAATGGTAAAGCACACATATGGCACTCAAGCCCGATCTCGAACTCTGAACTCTCATCCTAACTATCCTCTCAGTGCACACTCTAAGTGTGGAGTAGAGTAGTCCTAGCGGCTTTGAAATGAATCTCTTGAAGGTTTTGAAAGAAGTGGGAAATCTCGACAATTTTGAATGGAGTTCAGTCTTCCTTGAGTTTGAGAAAAACTTACTCAAGTTTTCCCCAGCAGAGTCGCCATCCTGTGGAGGGTGATTTTTCGGTATGAGGGGGGGTCTATCTAAATATGGACTAGCTGAGAAGCCGAGATCCTAAAAAATGTCATTCTGTGGAGGGTGAAAACCCATTATAATTGGCATCCCTCAAATACCTACTAAATCGTCCGTCTTTCCCAGAAAGCATAAAGGGGAGTGCAAGTGTGCACTACACCCGCTCTCGATGGGCTCCACGCGGACTTATGCCTCTATAAGGCGGATTTGACTAGAGTCGCCACCTAGTTTGACCTAAAGAACTAGGAAGGGAGGAGAAGGGTTCTAGGAACCGTTAATTGACTCTGTGATTTGTTGCCTATGGATAGGACTTATCTGATCAAGCCAGAGATTCTGTGTGGGTTCGCACTGGGTTACACCCCTTAGAAGTGGCAATGACCACGACTTCGGATTGGTGCCCGAGGAAACCTCGGTCTCCAATTGTCGGGATTGCCTTCTTTCAAAACCTTTTTGGAGAGATTCATTTAAAAGCCAAGGATATGATTAGGACGGGAAGAGAGAGAGAACGAGGCAAGCTTTTCTGCCAAGCTAGCGCCAAGAAGAAGAATTGAAGAATTCGAATGAGTATAGAACGAAGGATTGGAAAGATTCTGATGTTGAGGAAATGATTAAGATTGGGAGTCCGATGGTCTGAAGTTTGTGGGAACCGAAGAAGGTTTAAATGTTTGGAGAGATATGAGAGCCACCTCAGAAGGGGAAAAGGGTTTTTTGTTTGGAATGGGGTCGCACCCTGGATGGGCTGCCTACGTACTCAACTCCCTGTTGAGATCAGACCTTACGTAGTTCAGGTTTTGTTTGGGGTTTTGAGGTTTTGAGATGTTTGATGTGGGGTGTTGTAGTCTGTGAGACGCTCGGGTCTATGAGACGTTTGAAACTTTGAGATGTCAAGTCTGTGAGACTGGATCTGTGAGACGCTCGGGTCTGTGAGATGCTCTGGTCTGTGAGATATTCGAATCATTGGGATAACAAAGTCTGTGAGACGCTCGGGTCTGTGGGACATTCGAATGTGCGGGGGTAATTGGATTTTGAGGGATGATTCGAGTCCATGAGATATTTGGAGTTTGGGGTATTTGAGACTTCAAAGTTTATGAGGTTTGGAATTATTTGGGATTGAATGAATGTTGATTTGAACTGGAATTGAAATGAATTTGATTTGAATTGATTTGAATTGAATTGGAGTTTGGATTTGAATGAGTATGGAGTTGAATTGAATTTGGATTGGGCTTGAATTGAATTGAATTTGGGCCCGGATTGGAAGACGGGTCGGGTCAAAGTTCGGGTTGGTCAAAGTTGAAATAATCAAACTTTGGTCAAAGTCAACGCTTAGTCAAGGTCAAAGTGGGCCGGTCGAAGTTGGGTCGAAGTTAGCTTGGTCAAAGCTCAGGTCAAAGTTGGATTGGTCAATGTTGGGTCGAGTCAAAGTTGGACCGGATTGGGCATTGGTCAAGGTTTGGGCCAGATTGGGCCTTAGATGGGTTTTGAAATGGGCCTTGAATGGGGCTTTGAAATGAGCCTTGAATTGGGCTTTGGATTGGGCCTCAAATTGGGCTTTGAAATGGGCTTTGAAATGGGCCTTGAATTGGGCTTTGGAATGAGCCTTGAATGGGGCTTTGGATTGGGCCTTAAATCGGGCTTTGAAATGGGCCTCGAATTGGGCTTTGGAATGAGCCTCAAATTGGGCTTTGGAATGGGCCTCGAACTGGGCTTTGGAAAATGGGCCAGATTTGGGCCTCGGAGAAGTGGGCCGGGAATTGTTTTTGTTTGTGATTGGGCTGAAAATTATTTTTGGGCTGAATTGGCCTTTTGGACTGATTTAGGCCTTGGGCCTTTTTATTTTGGATGTTGGGCTTTATTTGGCATTTGAATTGATGTTTAGATTTTGAAATTGAATTTTGAATTGGATTTTTATTGATTGTGGATTTTATTCTGACATTATGGATGATTTGGAAAATTTTAAAGAAAATAGATATTGCTCACATGCGCCGTGTCTAGGACCCGTTTGCATGGAGGATACCCAAACCTAAAGCTTTTCTACAAAAGGGGCAACCTAATAAGCATTCTAAGGTCACTTGTAATGCAGATTGAACAATTGAAGGGAGAAACGACAAAAGAAACAAATGCCAAGCAGAACAATCATACAAAATTTGACGTAGACAT
Source organism: Limonium bicolor (assembly GCA_023374045.1). Classification (NCBI taxonomy): domain Eukaryota; kingdom Viridiplantae; phylum Streptophyta; class Magnoliopsida; order Caryophyllales; family Plumbaginaceae; genus Limonium; species Limonium bicolor. Next base: position 307,835,538 of record CM041777.1, on the reverse strand, counting down.
GTCAAAACATCAATGAGAGTGGTAGGATGAAACAAGTTTTTACAATTTAACAGATTGGACTCAAGTGAAGACTAAATGAGTATCATGCTTTGAATCAATTTCTCAAATCGAATCTATGCTCAAGGAGCGAAACATAACAATCCTAGACATGTCAAAACAACGAAAGTAGCATAATGAAACAAGATTTAGCAATTAAATAAATCGGTCCCAAGTGAAGATCAAACCAGAATCAAGCTTTGAATCAATTTATCAAATCGAATCTATACACAAGGGGCAAACAGTGATGCTAGAAATGTAAACATGTTGTTGGTCATGATCAAGGAGAGATATAGGTAATAGAAAACCAACCTACGGGGTGGCCTGCCCCCGGTTTTTTATTTAATCCAATATACAACAAAGAGATCCCAATCGAATCCGCAGTCAAACGTTCATAATCCCGTCATAGCAATCCCCAAAACCAACAGCATGATTCGTTAGTGAAATGTCCACAGTAAGCTCCAAGCCAAACAAATCTTGCTGAAGTCTATCGGTTTTTACATGTACCTCGTCCAAAACATGAAACCAATGTATAAGGAATGAATTGAATCAAGCAAATATCACAAAGAGACAATGACTTCCTAGCCAAATGTCAATCCGTACGAGACCAAGCAGCGATAGAAACAATATAACTTTCGGACAAACATCAGTGCACAAGGGCGAGACAATATAATCTCTTAGCTAAATAACAAGCAAGAGAATAATATTCTGCTGATATCGAATTATTTAATAAACTCCACTAATGACCAGAAATGAAATCGAATGCTCAAATGAAGCTAAGACCAATAATTAACAAGTGAGACGGTGATATGCCCGCCAACAAATATGAAGAAAGGAGGACCAAACGAGTATCTCAGCACAAAATCTGATATTAAACTTCAAGGGGGATAAATCCATCCCGACCTATGTCAGTCGTCATGGGATGAAATAGGATGCATAACGTTCCTATCCTAAGACCAACTTCAACAATTAAGTTAGAATAATAGCCAGGCAAAACCTATCAAGTCGGATTCATGGGTCAAATATGAGAAACGGGGATAGATAACCCGGTGGGTACAGTTTCCGGACAATACAAATTGAAAGGAATCAAAACTGTATCATCACTTCAGAAGAAACTGGGATGTGAGAAGAAGAAAAATATATTCAAAAAGCAGATCCCACTTTGTAAACAGAATCATCGACTCCTCAAGGTAGACATTTCGACAGGAAAAACATAGATAGAGCAGGTGGCCGAAGCGCCTTGCTCACCTGTTGAGTTTGCAAATGGGTTTTCCTTGTTTGCCAGAGGTAGTTTGTAAAATTGCCAGAAAAAGTAGAATGAAAGAGATGTGGCAGTATTTCCTTATTTGACATTTATGCACAAATCAACGCGACTGAAGAGAAATCTTGGTAAAGTATGTCTATTCCTTGTTCGACAGTATGGCAATGGAATTAACTGGTGTAAAGAGAATGAAAAAAAAAAACACAGCATATACATATACGTCAGTTTGGTTGCAAAACTATCGACCTGAAGACGATGAGAGGCAGAGTATGCATATCTATTGTTCCCCGATTGAAATCACAGACAGTATCAACAGTGAAGAAAGGTAATAGGCAGAATATGTATGCTCAATTGCTCACCGTGGGATTGCAAATTACGAAAGTGAAAGAGGGAAGGAGATGTAGAACAGATACGCTCTGTTCGTCAGTTTGGTTGCAATCCTTATAGTCAATTTCCAGAACGAAAAACCCTTTAAGCCGACAAGCGGACTTTGAATCAAAAACTCCCGTCGGATCGACGCAACTGGGTTTCCGATTTCAAAATTAATTTCGGTGGCCAGGATGAAGAGAATGAAGACTCACAGAACCGCATGTTCTTGTTCGCCAGTCAATTGCAAAAATGTCGGTGGTAAAGACCATGAAGAACGCGCAGGGCTGGTGTTCCATGTTCACCAGCGAGGTTGCAAAATTACTGTCTCTGAAGGGAATACGTGACTGAGGAAATGGAGAGAGCCTGTGGGAGCTGATGTCAATCGAGTCTAGGTTTAAGGTTTCTGTTGTTGTAGTGGAGGGTGAAGAGGGCGTAGTAGTAGGGGATGGTTGTCGTTTTTTGGTGATGAAGAAGCAGTGGTGAAGACGGTGGCGGGATGGGTATGTATGTTCCTGGTTTGCCAGTCGTGTTTGCAAATTACCGTGAGGAAGAGATGATGAGAGGACAGAGATTATGTTCCTTTTGCTGGTGAAGAGGATGAAGATGGTGCAGAGTAGTATGGTTCCTCCTGCTCGTTAATGACGTGAAGAGACTGAAGAAAACTGGAGCTGTAGAGCGGGCTGTTTTTCTGGTTCGAAGGTTTGAAGATAATGAAGAGGGTGAGAGCATGTATGTAATCTGTTGACAATGTCCGAGAAAGGAAATAAAAGCAGGGCCATATGTTCCTTGTTTCACTTGCGAGGTTGAAGAAGATTACAAATGTTTATGCTCCTTGCTCGCAACGTTGCACTACCGTGTTGAAGAGAATGAAGATGAGGCAGTGCATATTGTTCCTTGTTTAGCCAGGCGAGCTTACAAGGATTATGAAGAGAACAAGAGGAATGGAGCTGGGTAGAGCATGTATGTCGGTTTTTTAGATCCCCATGTTTCTGTTTGTTTTTTTTTTGAAAAACGTAATGAAAGAGAATGAAATGTCGATCCGGGAGCATGTCGGCTGTTGTTCACCGTTGGCTGCTGCTTGCTTCTTTTCTTTCTGGTTTGGATTTTCAGTGTTTTTTCGAGAGGAGGGAACTGGGAGATCGAGGGTGAGTGAGCCGATCAGTAGGGAGAAAGGTTGGAGACGGTTATTGATTGTTGATTCTTGGAAGGAGCACTATAGAGTTTTCAGGTGAGGAAAAAAATCGGGAATGGGATGCGATTACTGTAGGGTTTTGGGATCGGTGGCTCATGTCGGCTACTGCCAGGTTTCGTGGGATGATGCTGTTATATAATGGAACAGTAGGGTTTCTATGGGTAGGTGTTAGCTGATTAGCTAGTGTTTGATTTTTTGTTTCTTGAATGGATTGGGACGACGAGTGGATCAAGGCAGTGGGCTGTGTTGGGCCTCCGATGGACCGAGTCAAGGTTGACCAGAATTGACTGGTCATTTGACCAAAAATGATAGTTAAAAATACAAGTGAATGTATTTAAAATAGAAGTTGAATTATATATGTACGAGTGACACGTGAATAAGATAGAAAGGAGAAAATACAAAATAAAATGAGATGTGAGTGAGTTTAATCGAATTAGTGACAAAACGAAGTATACTGGTATGAGATATAAAAATGTACATAAAATGATGAAAACGATTCTACAATAACAATGATAATGACAAGTAACAAGTGACAAAGATAATTATGAAAATAGTACAAGTAAAAGCATCAATGAAATGAAATGAGATAAAAATAAGCATGTAATAAAATAGCATGAACCAAAATGAAAATGACAAGGCAAATGAATGCGTTGACTAAAACAGCATTGACTAACATGAAATAATTAAAAATAAAAATGTAATATAAGTAAAGTAACAAAAAGGGATGGGTTTGAAAACTGATGCTTTGAAATTGATTTTTTTTTTGTCATAAAGTGATAGTTTCATTTTGGTATGCACATGAATAAGTTTTGATAAGAAAGACGACGACCTTCTTATTTTATTTACTTTTTTTGAATTCTGCTTTATGGGTGAGAATTTTTGGTGTCTACAGATGGCTCCCCTTGATTCAATTTTGCAAGCCCTTGCAGAATTGGATCAAGGTTGAGAGGGCGCCAAAAATTCTCACTACGGCTTTGTGGTGCATTGGGATGCGGCTGCGAGGAAGATAATGTATGAATGCGATGGGAAATGATATGATTAGCAGGATGCACGAGGACTTATTACGAGCCTCAACTGGACCTCTTGACATCCAGTCCTAGGACTTATGACGAGCCTAGAATGCTAACAATATATTGGTTTGGGCTGCACGAGGACTTAGGAGAGCCTCAACTGGACCTCTTGACATCCAGTCCTAGGGCTTATGACGAGCCTAGAATGCTTTTGAAAGTACGAGGACTTAGGAGAGCCTCAACTAGATCTCTTGACATCTAGCTATAGGACTTATGACGAGCCTATAGTACTTTGATCGAGTACCGTACTAGTAGCGTAATAGCTGCCTAGCAGGTGGGTGCGAAACGATCTTGCATTAGTAGCGTAATAGCTGCCTAGTGAAGGAAAAACGATGGGACCACACTAGTAGCGTAATAGCTGCCTAGCGGGGTTATGAAATGAACGATCTCGCACTAGTAGCGTAATAGCTGCCTAGTGGAGGAAAAACGGCAGGACCACACTAGTAGCGTAATAGCTGCCTAGCGGCTATGAAATGTACGATCTCGCACTAGTAGCGTAATAGCTACCTAGTGGAGGAAAAACGGCGGGACCACACTAGTAGCGTAATAGCTACCTAGCGGGTCATGAAATGAACGATCTCGCACTAGTAGCGTAATAGCTACCTAGTGGAGAAAAAACGGCGGGACCACACTAGTAGCGTAATAGCTACCTAGCAGGGTTATGAAATGAACGATCTCGCACTAGTAGCGTAATAGCTGCCTAGTGGAGAAAAAAACGGCGGGACCACACTAGTAGCGTAATAGCTGCCTAGTGGGTAGTGAAGTGAACAATCTCACACTAGTAGCGTAATAGCTGCCTAATGGAGGAAAAAGGGCGGGACCGCACTGGTAGCGTAATAGCTGCCTAGTGGGTAGTGAAGTGAACAATCTCACACTAGTAGTGTAATAGCTACCTAGTGGAGGAAAAACGACGGGATTGCACTAGTAGCGTAATAGCTGCCTAGTGGGGAAAACGGCGGGACCGCACTAGTAGCGTAATAGCTGCCTAATGGAGGAAAAACGGCGGGACCGCACTAGTAGCGTAATAGCTGTCTAGCGGGTGTAAAACGAAAGTCGACCGCACTAGTAGCGCAAAGCTGCCTAGCGGGTGTAAAACAAAGAGTCGACCGCACTAGTAGCGCAATAGCTGTCTAGCGGGTGTAAAAGGAAAAGTCGACCGCACTAGTAGCGCAATAGCTGTCTAGCGGGTGTAAAACGAAAAGTCGACCGCACTAGTAGCGCAATAGCTGCCTAGCGGGTGTAAAACGAAAAGTCGACCGCACTAGTAGCGCAATAGCTGCCTAGCGGGTGTAAAACAAAGAGTCGACCGCACTAGTAGCGCAATAGCTGTCTAGCGGGTGTAAAGGAAAAGTCGACCGCACTAGTAGAGCAATAGCTGTCTAGCGGGTGTAAAACGAAAAGTCGACCGCACTAGTAGCGCAATAGCTGCCTAGCGGGTGTAAAACAAAGAGTCGACCGCACTAGTAGCGCAATAGCTGTCTAGCGGGTGTAAAAAGGAAAAGTCGACCGCACTAGTAGCGCAATAGCTGTCTAGCGGGTGGTAAAACGAAAAGTCGACCGCACTAGTAGCGCAATAGCTGCCTAGTGGGTGTAAAGCGAAAAAGCGACCGCACCAGTAGCGCAATAGCTGCCTGGCGGGTGTAAAATGAGAAAGTCGACCGCACTAGTAGCGCAATAGCTGCCTAGCGTGTAAAACAAAATGCGACCGCACTAGTAGCGCAATAGCTGCCTAGTGGGTGAAAAACAAAAATGCGACCGCACTAGTAGCGCGCATAGCTGCCCTAGTGGGAGAAAAACAAAAATGCGACCGCACTAGTAGCGCAATAGCTGCCTAGTGGGTGTGAAGATGCGTCAGATAGTGAGCAAATTTTGTGGGTATATGCAGATGATATGTGATGTGAGGTGATTAACCAATGTATTAATTGAATTAAACTCCCTTTTTATGGATGTAGGTTTTTGCGTGAGCAGATGGTTCTATAGTAACGTCAAATTCTCGGGATGGCTCCGGTATGGCTCCGGCATGGCTTTAAGGATCTGAGATGGCTATAGCATGCGTTGATGGCTCCAGTATGCACTGATGGCTCTGGTAGGCACTGATGGCTCCGGTGTGACCATTGGTCTCGGGGTGGTTGGTGGGTTTGACATGGCAGTGGACTTGAGAATGGTCGATGGTCTTGATGCGGTTGTTGAAGTTCGAGGTGACTAATCGGTTGGCTCCATCTGATGGATTTGATGTGGGTGAACTTGTTATCATTCTGAATCGCCAAACATGTTGGATGTCTTCGGTGTAGTTCTGATCATGGCTCCGGGATGGCTCCGTCATAATTCGTGACCCCATTATGAGTAACGGCTCTGGGATGGTTGGTGGGTTTCGATTTGAGTGAAGATTATCGGGATGGTTGGTGGGTTTCGATTTTGACTGAGATTATCGGAGTGGTTGGTGGATTCGATTTGGATTAGATTTTGAGTCGAATGGTGGGTTGATGTGATTAGTGGATTTTGATGTGATTGATGTTTTTTGTGGTGATGAATGGCCTCGGTGTGGCTCCGGAATAGCTTCAATGTGACTCCGAGGGGAAGAAGGGGGAGTTTTTTCCTTTTGAGGTGGTCGCACCCTGGGCGGGCTGCCTACGTACTCAATTTGTATTGAGATCAGACCATACGTAGTTCGAAACTCTGTAGGCAAGGCCCTGGTGACGAATTTGATTCCGATATGGATTTGAGGTGGCTCTGTATGGCTCTCAAACTGTTGGGGTGGTTCCTGTGTAGCTCTAGGGATGGTCTCAATGTTTGAGATTGGTTCCCGCATGGCTCCAGCTTGGATTTGGGAGTAGTGTCGATGAGACTCGAGCATGACACTGGATGGCTTCGGGATGGCCTACGCATGGCTCCGAACAGCTCTTAGAATGGTTCGATGTAGCTCGGTGATAGCCCGTGATAGCTCCAAAAAGGCTTAGATATAGCTCAAAGATAGCCCAGGATGACTCCAAGATGGTTCGATTTAGCTTGATGATGGCCCAGGACATCTTTTGATCAAAAGTTACGCTTCAACAACTGCAACTGAAGTCGACTTTCAGCGAGACTAGGCAGAGTTCTTACCAGTCGGAAGTTGATGATGAAATGATGATTATGTTAGATGTAGACATTGAGTGCTAAACGAGATGCAAAATGCATATGCAGTTTTTTTTTCCGAGAGGGTATGGTCCTATCTCTATTAGTATGAGGTTTACGAATATAAGACATCTTCGGGTCGATCTTGAGTGATTGTTAAACTCGAATGCGTGAATCACTTTCCTCTCACGGAGGGATGCGGGTCAATCTCTCGTGAGTTTGGCTGTGTGTGCAGAGCGGTGTGATGATACTCTCGATGCTCAGAGCAGTATTTTCCCGAGAATTTCTTTTTGAGGTTATGAACTTTCCGTTCCTCACAAATTCCTCACCTGCAATGGGGTAGGTTGATTATGATTTGGTAGTTCAATCGAAGAGTCACTCGTACTCTAAAGACCTTGTGAAGTAAGGTCACACTCGTTCACTCATAGTCCCTGTATTGTGAGGTGGGACATGTTGATAACAAGCACGAAGCTTATGATTCATGTTTCAGATCTGATACTTTCAGTTAACGTTCACCAACTAACGAGTCAGAGGTCTTTTATTGGGTTATAACGGGGTTGAGGGTATGATGTATGTCACATGGGACTGGAGGATTTTTTTAGGAATTATGGAGCTTTTGTACAATAGAGGACATGTTTCGCCTTTTCCATGGGTGGAATGATTAGACGGGTTTTGATAACCCCTTATCGGTTTCTTCGGGACATCATTGGTCCTTTTGGTTTGGATTTTTCCTTCTTGCCTCTTCTGCGTACGATTTGAACTTTCTTCTCATTTTTGTGTTTTTGAAATTGCATTTGGCTCATCAACTTTCTCAAGCATTCTCTGCTTTGTATTTTGGCTTTCAGCTTTGGAGTTGCATTGACTCATCGATCTTCTTGAACATTTTCGGTGTTCTTTTTTTTGGTGTTTGACTTTGGAGTTGCATTGACTCACTGATTCCTTCAAACATTTCATTTGTTGTGTTTTGTGAAAGATGGTGGGGAAGAGACCATGGCTCCGGCTCCTTCAATATCCTCTATTGCAAGGGCGAGTAATATATGTACGTGGGTTGGCATGTTGTGGAGTTCACCGAAAAAGGTTTATCGTGAAAGGCTCAGCGGGGCTCACTAAGGGATTATGTACAGGGCAGTGAAAGTTTTTTTGGTTTTTTTTTGAGCTTTTTGTTCCTATGTGCCTCTTCATTCTCATTAGTCGATGATTGTTTTCTTACTATTCTCAGATCTTTGCATGAATCATAGTTCGTGACTCACTATCAACATTGATCTTACTATGTATTGTGCCTCTCCACGTGCTGAAGGAATGCACATGTCGCTCGTGGTTTTACCTCGATTGGCTCTCTCTACCTTCCCTCATCGCTCAGTAGATCGTCCAATACACTCAATTGTAATTCCAAGGAAAATACCGCTCTTCGCAAATTACTCACTTTGTTTGTGGTGCTGATTTTGATTAGACCCTTGTGTTCATTGACGGGTCGAGAGTTTAGTGATTCAGGCATGCTGTTCAATCAATCTCTCAAGATTTTCCCCAAAGATGTCGTTTCGATATGAGTGTATGCAGTACATCTACCATGCAATGTGTTGTGGTAATATGGAACTACTATGTACATATGATGCATGAAATGCTGAAAATGATGAATGGAGATGGCTGACTTTGAATTTTGACCAAATGTGTGTGTGTGTGTGTTTTTTTTTTGTGTTTTTCTTTTTGGATGCAATGCATGAGTGGTAAGGCTACACCTAGTCTCGCTTGGGTCAAATTCATCTCACAGTTCATGAAGCTCATCCCGTCACGATTGGCTCTGAAGACGGTCGAGTTGTGGTGATTGTTGTTGAAGAAGTAATTCTCCAATGAGGTCGGGTTGGTGATTGGCTCCTCGAGTTTTGGAATTTTAGGGAGTGACAACTCCCGCATGGTGGCCCCATAATATATGACATTGACTGCATTTTTTTTGGGATTTTTGAAGGTATGATTTTTTTTTTTGGATTTTTTGGATGTATGCACTTTTTTTTTTGGGATTTTGGATGTATGCACTTTTTTTTTTTTGGATTTTGGATGTATACATTTTTTGTACATGCCTTTTTGTTGTTGTTGGTCTCTATGTACACGGTATTCTGAATGGGAAATGCTTGAATCCCTGGTATTTCTCATTATCATTTCGAAGATCATGCTGTCGCTCGTGGGCAAAGACAGTTAATCACCTGCAAAAACAGTCATAAAAAAAGAATCTGACAGATGCGAATGTTAGTGCACTTGAAAAAACGGGATGAATGTTTGTGTGTGATTTGTTGAGAATGCAACATGTGATAATGAAACTTTTGTGAGATGGGTGTGATTCATGCATGATTAATGAATGTGAACTGACTGAAAATGGGAAGAATCAAATCGTATGTGCTAAAAGAAATCAAGTTTTTAGAAAAACAGTTTTTGAAAACACGTGTTTTCGAAGTGGTGGATTTTCTTAGTAGGAATTTTGACGCTCGGTCATTCGCAAATAAAATAGGGAGTGGGGAACCCTGTACACATTGATCTAAATAAATTCAAGGGAATGTACAACCTATACACAAAGTCTATTCAGAATTTGACAAGAGAGAAAAGAATGCTAGGGGAAAACCTATACATCAATTTTAAAAGTCATTAAATGGGGATTTTGAGCTTTAAAAACTGCTCCCGAATTCTTCTGCTTCGTCCTTGAGCTTCTAACTGTCTGCTCACTCATGTGCGGGCTCTTGATTGGCCGTTCGCTCGTCTTCGTGTTCGGGCAACAAGGTGACACTATGATCAAGAGAAACTGGTTGGTGCTCTTCTGACCCTTTGCAGCTTCGAACTCGAAAGGTTGTTTCTGATCTTCATGTCGCTCGACTCGGGTTGGTGCAACTCTAATTTTGGCTCGAATCGTCGTTGATCTTCATGCATCCCACTTGCTCCGGTGAAGGAAAATAAGGGGCATTTTTTGAGAAAGGAAAGGTGAATGATCGAGCATAAATTCTTTGTGAAAATCCACCACTTTTGTGAAAACACGAAATGACCAGTACGCTCCACGGTAATGACCGCTGCTCCTGAAGGTGGGTTGAACTTCAAAAATAGCGGGTCACGACATGGGGACTAAATCATTTATTTTGAAATACATTTGTGAAAATCAATTTTGAAAACTGTTTTCGAAAACTATTTTGAAATATGATCCATGAAAATGTTGTTCCGAAATTCGTTTGTGTAAAGTAGGTTTTCTTAAAATCTGTTTGTGAAAATCAATTTTGAAAACTGTTTTCGAAAACTATATTGAAATATGATCCATGAAAAATGTTGTTCCAAAATTCGTTTGTGTAAAGAAGGTTTCTTGAAATCTGTTTGTGAAAATAGTTTTTGAAACTACATTTGTGAAAACATCTATTCTTTTGCAAACCGTTTGACAAAGTTTGTTTCTAGAAGACTTTGATTGAAACCGTTTTTGAAAACTGTTTTGGAAATAACAATTTTGAAAATCATTGTTTTTTGAAATCATTTGAAATGGACGACTTTGAAGATATTTCATTGGAGTGTTTGAGCTGTTTTTTTTTTTTGCCAATTTTTGAAACGTGATCACACATACATGTAAGTGCAAAATAAAAATCGTGGCTGATTTTTTGTGGAGCTGAGTGTGAATGATTGGGATAATCATCAGGTCAATCAATCACGCCACCATCCACCGAACCGTCCCTTCACTGTTCATCTCTCGGGATTCATCTCTGTTATGCCTTGTGGGGCACGTCATCAAGAGAGTCCGAAGTGCTTAAGTTCGAAAGGTCAGGATACCCGAAGTGATGCAGTCACACGAGCCACGGCCGGGGATTATCACACATACTCACTTTGGGAAACTTGGGGAAGTACTGCATGGGAACGGGTCTCCCGTCGTCTGCACGGTCAGGTGTTTAAAGTCCAAATTATTCACTGACTACGTTTGTCATGTATGGGTATCCGTAAATACGGGATCATCTATGAATGTTGTGTAGCGACATTGGGCTTTAGAGACACCCGTGGTGCAGAGGAATCATGGAGAACTTGAGCTCATGCAATCTTCAGGGTAAGGCAAAGGGTGGTCAGACAGGCGGCATACAAGGGGGTGACTACCCATAAGCCCGTCTTAGACACGGATAAGGCAGCTGGACACTGAAGGCTCATGGCTCACTATATGCTGGCTTAGACTCGGGTAATGGAGGATATGTTGGATCATGAGCTTCAAGGCGTTGGTCTTGGACCGTATTACCTCGTGGGGTTAACTCCTTCTAGGAAGGACCCAACTCATGGGGAATCAACCGTGGACTGGTGGGGATCCCGTGACTCGTGGACAAATTGGTGACTCAGAGGAATGCATGTCCTATGCTACCCGATGCAACAATGGGTTGACTCCTTCTAGGAAGGCCCCATTTACAAAACATTACATAACAATAACAATCAAACAAATGTCAGATGACATAACATACATGAAGCAGCAACATAAACACCACAACACTACAGAAACACAAAAGTGAAGCATGCAAATATGGTAAAGCACACATCTGGCACTCTCAGACCAATCCTCGAACTCTAACTATCATCTATCCTAGTCTGTCTAGAATTGAGTCTTTGAGGTTTTTTAGAAGTGGTGAGGAAGTGATCTCTTGAGTTTTTGATGGAGTCTTCCTTCCGAAAGCAGAACTTCCTTCCTCCCCATTTGAATTGAGTCGTCATTCGTGGAGGTCCATTTCTCGATGCTGTGGAGGGTGATATGAAGATGAGGGCCTATCTAAAATATGACTGCCATGAGGCCGATCCTCCTAAAAACATTCGTTCTGTAAACAGATCCCATAAAACACCCCACACTCGTCTAAAACGTCTTCCCCCCAAAGCATAAAGGAGAGTGGCAAGTGTGCACTACACCCGCTCTCTTGGGCTCCACGCGGACTTATGCCTCTATAAGGCGAAGAAAGGACTAAGGAGAGAATGACAAGGAAGAGGAACTGAGGAGAAAGTAGGACCGAGGGTTATTGACTTGGACCGTTGAATTTGTTGTGCTTATGGATAGGATTATCTGGTCAGATCAGATTCTTTGGGTTCGTACTGGGTTACACCCCTTTGGCAACGACCACGACTTCGGATTGGTGCCCGAGGAACCTCGGTCTCCAATTGTCGGGATTACCCTCTTTCAAAACCTTTGAGAGATTCATTTAAAAGCCAAAGGATAGGATTGAGTGTGGTTGAGGATTGGATGATTTAGAAGATTTGAAGAATAGGCTGGTCTTGGAGTTAGTTTGGTTGAAGGTTGAGAGTTTCGAGAGGTATGAAGAACACCTTAGAGGGGGAAAGGGTTTTTTTATTGGGATGGGGTCGCACCCTAGATGGGCTGCCTACGTACTCAACTCCCTGCTGAGATCAGACCTTACGTAGTTCAGATTTTTAGCTTTGGAAGTTTTGATGTTTGTGGAGCTTGAGGATATTTGTAGTGTTTGAGATTAGAAGGGTTCGAAGTTTCAAATGTTTCAGGTTTGGGAGGTTAGAGTCTGTGAGATGCCTAGGTCTGTGAGACATTAAATCTCAGAATGATGGAGTCTGTGAGACGCTCGGGTCTGTGAGACATTCGAGTTCGTGAGATGTTTGAGTCTATGAGACGCTCGGTCTATGAGACGTTTGAAATCTTAAGATGTCGAAATCTATGAGACGCTCGGATCTGTGAGACACTCGGATCTGTGAGATGCTCTGGTCTGTGAGATATTCGAATCATTAGAATAGCAAAGTCTGTGAGACGCTCGGGTCTGTGAGACAATACGGGGTTGTTTGGAGGTGAGATGGCCGAGTGAAAAATGGCATTTTGATTGATGTGGGGTCGCACCCTGTGTGGGTTGCCTACGTACTCAACTCCCTGTTGAGATCAGACCTTACGTAGTTCAGATTTTGGGATTGGAAGTTTTGATGTTTGAGGGTTTTTAGAAATGTTTGATGTGTGGGGTGTTGTAGTCTTTGAGACGCTCGGGTCTATGAGACATTTGAAATCTAGAGATGTCAAAATCTGTGAGACATTCAGATCTGTGAGACGCTCGGGTCTGTGAGATGCTCTCTGGTCTGTGAGATATTCGAATCATTGGGATAACAAAGTCTGTGAGACGCTCGGGTCTGTGGGACATTCGAATGTGCGGGGGTAATTGGATTTTGAGGGATGATTCGAGTCCATGAGATATTTGGAGTTTGGGGTATTTGAGACTTCAAAGTTTATGAGGTTTGGAATTATTTGGGATTGAATGAATGTTGATTTGAACTGGAATTGAAATGAATTTGGATTTGAATGAGTTTGAAATTGAATGGGTTTGGATTTGAATGAGTATGGAGTTGAATTGAATTTGGATTTGAATGAGTATGGAGTTGAATTGAATTTGGATTGGGCTTGAATTGAATTGAATTTGGGCCCGGATTGGAAGACGGGTCGGGTCAAAGTTCGGGTTGGTCAAAGTTGAAATAATCAAACTTTGGTCAAAGTCAACGCTTAGTCAAGGTCAAAGTGGGCCGGTCGAAGTTGGGTCGAAGTTAGCTTGGTCAAAGCTCAGGTCAAAGTTGGATTGGTCAATGTTGGGTCGAGTCAAAGTTGGACCGGATTGGGCATTGGTCAAGGTTTGGGCCAGATTGGGCCTTAGATGGGTTTTGAAATGGGCCTTGAATGGGGCTTTGAAATGAGCCTTGAATTGGGCTTTGGATTGGGCCTCAAATTGGGCTTTGATGGGCTTTGAAATGGGCCTTGAATGGGCTTTGAAATGAGCCTTGAATGGGGCTTTGAAATGGGCCTCAAATTGGGCTTTGAAATGGGCTTTGAAATGGGCCTTGAATGGGCTTTGAAATGGGCCTCGAATGGGGCTTTGAAATGGGCCTCAAATTGGGCTTTGAAATGGGCTTTGAATGGGGCTTTGAATGGGCCTCGAATTGGGCTTTGGAATGAGCCTTGAATGGGGCTTTGGATTGGGCCTTAAATCGGGCTTTGAAATGGGCCTCGAATGGGCTTTGGAATGAGCCTCAATTGGGCTTTGAAATGGCTTTGAATGGGCCTTGAATGGGGCTTTGAAATGGGCCTCGAATTGGGCTTTGGAATGAGCCTTGAATGGGGCTTTGGATTGGGCCTTAAATCGGCTTTGAAATGGGCCTCGAATTGGGCTTTGGAATGAGCCTCAATTGGGCTTTGGAATGGGCCTCGAACTGGGCTTTGGAAAATGGGCCAGATTTGGGCCTCGGAGAAGTGGGCCGGGAATTGTTTTTGTTTGTGATTGGGCTGAAAATTATTTTTGGGCTGAATTGGCCTTTTGGACTGATTTAGGCCTTGGGCCTTTTTATTTTGGATGTTGGGCTTTATTTGGCATTTGAATTGATGTTTAGATTTTGAAATTGAATTTTGAATTGGATTTTTATTTGATTGTGGATTTTATTCTGACATTATGGATGATTTGGAAAATTTTAAAGAAAATAGATATTGCTCACATGCGCCGTGTCTAGGACCCGTTTGCATGGAGGATACCCAAACCTAAAGCTTTTCTACAAAAGGGGCAACCTAATAAGCATTCTAAGGTCACTTGTAATGCAGATTGAACAATTGAAGGGAGAAACGACAAAAGAGAAACAAATGCCAAGCAGAACAATCATACAAAATTTGACGTAGACATGTCAAAACATCAATGAGAGTGGTAGGATGAAACAAGTTTTTACAATTTAACAGATTGGACTCAAGTGAAGACTAAATGAGTATCATGCTTTGAATCAATTTCTCAAATCGAATCTATGCTCAAGGAGCGAAACATAACAATCCTAACATGTCAAAACAACGAAAGTAGCATAATGAAACAAGATTTAGCAATTAAATAAATCGGTCCCAAGTGAAGATCAAACCAGAATCAAGCTTTGAATCAATTTATCAAATCGAATCTATACACAAGGGGCAACAGTGATGCTAGAAATGTAAACATGTTGTTGGTCATGATCAAGGAGAGATATAGGTAATAGAAACCAACCTACGGGGTGGCCTGCCCCCGGTTTTTTATTTAATCCAATATACAACAAAGAGATCCCAATCGAATCCGCAGTCAAACGTTTATAATCCCGTCATAGCAATCCCCAAAACCAACAGCATGATTCGTTAGTGAAATGTCCACAGTAAGCTCCAAGCCAAACAAATCTTGCTGAAGTCTATCGGTTTTTACATGTACCTCGTCCAAAACATGAAACCAATGTATAAGGAATGAATTGAATCAAGCAAATATCACAAAGAGACAATATGACTTCCTAGCCAAATGTCAATCCGTACGAGACCAAGCAGCGATAGAAACAATATAACTTTCGGACAAACATCAGTGCACAAGGGCGAGACAATATAATCTCTTAGCTAAATAACAAGCAAGAGAATAATATTCTGCTGATATCGAATTATTTAATAAACTCCACTAATGACCAGAAATGAAATCGAATGCTCAAATCTGAAGCTAAGACCAATAATTAACAAGTGAGACGGTGATATGCCCGCAAACAATATAAAGAAAGGAGGACCAAACGAGTATCTCAGCACAAAATCTGATATTAAACTTCAAGGGGGATAAATCCATCCCGACCTATGTCAGTCGTCATGGGATGAAATAGGATGCATAACGTTCCTATCCTAAGACCAACTTCAACAATTAAGTTAGAATAATAGCCAGGCAAACCTATCAAGTCGGATTCATGGGTCAAATATGAGAAGACGGGGATAGATAACCCGGTGGGTACAGTTTCCGGACAATACAAAATTGAAAGGAATCAAAACTGTATCATCACTTCAGAAGAAACTGGGATGTGAGAAGAAGAAAAATGTATATTCAAAAAGCAGATCCCAGACTTTGTAAACAGAATCATCGACTCCTCAAGGTAGAGACATTTCGACAGGAAAAACATAGATAGAGCAGGTGGCCGAAGCGCCTTGCTCACCTGTTGAGTTTGCAAATGGGTTTTCCTTGTTTGCCAGAGGTAGTTTGTAAAATTGCCAGAAAAGAGTAGAATGAAAGAGATGTGGCAGGTATATTCCTTATTTGACAATTTAGTGCAAAATCAACGCGACTGAAGAGAAATCTTGGTAAAGTATGTCTATTCCTTGTTCGACAGTATGGCAATGGAATTAACTGGTGTAAAGAGAATGAAAAAAAAAACACAGCATATACATATACGTCAGTTTGGTTGCAAAACTATCGACCTGAAGACGATGAGAGGCAGAGTATGCATATCTATTGTTCCCCGATTGAAATCACAGACAGTATCAACAGTGAAGAAAAGGTAATAGGCAGAATATGTATGCTCAATTGCTCACCAGTGGGATTGCAAATTACGAAAGTGAAAGAGGGAAGGAGATGTAGAACAGATACGCTCCTGTTCGTCAGTTTGGTTGCAATCCTTATAGTCAATTTCCAGAACGAAAACCACTTTAAGCCGACAAGCGGACTTTGAATCAAAAACTCCCGTCGGATCGACGCAACTGGGTTTCCGATTTCAAAATTAATTTCGGTGGCCAGGATGAAGAGAATGAAGACTCACAGAACCGCATGTTCTTGTTCGCCAGTCAATTGCAAAAATGTCGGTGGTAAAGACCATGAAGAACGCGCAGGGCTGGTGTTCCATGTTCACCAGCGAGGTTGCAAAATTACTGTCTCTGAAGGGAATACGTGACTGAGGGAATGGAGAGAGCCTGTGGGAGCTGATGTCAATCGAGTCTAGGTTTAAGGTTTCTGTTGTTGTAGTGGAGGTGAAGAGGGCGTAGTAGCAGGATGGTTGTCGTTGTTTTGTGGGTGATGAAGAAGCAGTGGTGAAGACGGTGGCGGGATGGGTATGTATGTTCCTGGTTTGCCAGTCGTGTTTGCAAAATTACCGTGAGGAAGAGATGATGAGAGGACAGAGATTATGTTCCTTGTTGCTGGTGAAGAGGATGAAGATGGTGCAGAGTAGTATGGTTCCTGCTCGTTAATGACGTGAAGAGACTGAAGAAAACTGGAGCTGTAGAGCGGCTGTTTTTCTGGTTCGAAGGTTTGAAGATAATGAAGAGGGTGAGAGCATATATGTAATCTGTTGACAATGTCCGAGAAAGGAAATAAAAGCAGAGCCATATGTTCCTTGTTTCACTTGCGAGGTTGAAGAAGATTACAAATGTTTATGCTCCTTGCTCGCAACGTTGCACTACCGTGTTGAAGAGAATGAAGATGAGGCAGTGCATATTGTTCCTTGTTTAGCCAGGCGAGCTTACAAGGATTATGAAGAGAACAAGAGGAATGGAGCTGGGTAGAGCATGTATGTCGGTTTTTTAGATCCCCATGTTTCTGTTTGTTTTTTTTGAAAAACGTAATGAAAGAGAATGAAATGTCGATCCGGGAGCATGTCGGCTGTTGTTCACCGTTGGCTGCTGCTTGCTTCTTTTCTGGTTTGGATTTTCAGTGTTTTTTCGAGAGGAGGGAACTGGGAGATCGAGGGTGAGTGAGCCGATCAGTAGGGAGAAAGGTTGGAGACGGTTATTGATTGTTGATTCTTGGAAGGAGCACTATAGAGTTTTCAGGTGAGGAAAAAAATCGGGAATGGGATGCGATTACTGTAGGGTTTTGGGATTGGTGACTCATGTCGGCTACTGCCAGGTTTCGTGGGATTGATGCTGTTATATAATGGAACAGTAGGGTTTCTATGGGTAGGTGTTAGCTGATTAGCTAGTGTTTGATTTTTTGTTTCTTGAATGGATTGGGACGACGAGTGGATCAAGGCAGTGGGCTGTGTTGGGCCTCCGATGGACCGAGTTCAAGGTTGACCAGAATTGACTGGTCATTTGACCAAAAATGATAGTTAAAAATACAAGTGAATGTATTTAAAATAGAAGTTGAATTATATATGTACGAGTGACACGTGAATAATAGAAAGGAGAAATAACAAAATAAATGAGATGTGAGTGAGTTTAATCGAATTAGTGACAAAACGAAGTATACTGGTATGAGATATAAAAATGTACATAAATGATGAAAACGATTCTACAATAACAATGATAATGACAAGTAACAAGTGACAAAGATAATTATGAAATAGTACAAGTAAAAGCATCAATGAAATGAAATGAGATAAAAATAAGCATGTAATAAAATAGCATGAACCAAAATGAAAATGACAAGGCAAATGAATGCGTGAATAAAACAGCATTGACTAACATGAAATAAATTAAAAATAAAAATGGTAAGATAAGTAAATAACAAAAGGGATGGGTTTGAAAACTGATGCTTTGAAAATTGATTTTTTTTTGTCATAAAGTGATAGTTTCATTTTGGTATGCACATGAATAAGTTTTGATAAGAAAGACGACGACCTTCTTATTTTATTTACTTTTTTTGAATTCTGCTTTATGGGTGAGAATTTTGGTGTCTACAGTACCCTCACTAGTACGCGGGGTATGCGGTTATCATATGCAGCGAAAGCTGACCCCCTAGGGGGAACGTTTTTAGTGTGCAGGTACCCGAAGCAGATGGTCGCAATAAGAGACCGGTGATATGTAGATTGTAGGAAATAGTATTGAACTTGTAGCCTTGAAGTAGTAGTGTACCAAGGGAGTACACCTTGTGCATCGTTAGTATGTAGATGCGAGGAATGGGTAGATGTAGACTCCTAATGAGTATGAATGGTATTGAAAGAGGTATTGTATTTGTATAAGGAATTTAGTAAACTCGGTTATATACATTGTAATGTATGGTATTGTAAAGGAGCAAAGTGTTGAATGGAACATTGTAGTATCTATTGGTAAATGGAGTATGTATTGTAGATGTGTAGTACTCGGATTCCGGTCCATCAGACCGATGCAGTATGTAGTAGTAGCTTTGTTAGTCACGTGGGTGTAACACCCCATCCACAACGTCGCACTTTATAACCATCTGCAGCGGGAAACATAAACCATCACATTACTTAATCCGTTGGTGTTACACGCCGTTAACCACCCACGTGGCTAACAAGGCTAATACATACATATTATATCGGTCTGATGGACTAGATCCCCGAGCAACTACACCATACAATCCTGATTCATTTCCAACAATTATTTACTATACATCCCCCACTGTACCGAGTATTCATTAACCAATGCCGATAACAAATTCGGTCTACTACACCTATAATACGTACACCATTAAAGGGCTACCAATGTGCAAACATCTACCCGTCCTACTCTCGAACGGCTTCCAGCTCCTTGTACCTGAAATAGAAAAAGGAAAAAGGGTGGCCCCCAAGGGGCTCAGCACCTTTACTGGTATGGTAATCCCGCAGCCCGCATGCTACCGGGCCACGCACAACTAATTGTCGTCTTAGCATGCTGTTGATTATATTTAAATCCTGCATGTAAACCATAAACACACAACACATTGCATACGCCCAGCTATAGGGCTCAACAACACCCAACACATCCATACATCCACACATAACAAATCAACATTGTTTCCTTTAACCCTAGAGTGACTCTCCTCTTAATGGAGTTACTTCCTTAACAGACGACATCTACCCATTAATCGGGTTATCCTTAAACGCTTCTTATTATAAACCTGAACTCATAACCATAATCCACATATCCACAATTTACCACATATAACTTCACACGAACAGGAATTGCAATACATCCATAACACATAATACAACGGGTATGGTTCTCTTAAGGAACCAACCCAACCATAATTAGTTCACTTTAGAGCCTAGAGAATGTTGCCAAACTCATGATCCAAACTCATGATAAGCTCGTTCCATAACTTGCTACCGTTTCTTTAAATGAACAGATAACTTAACACTAAGGTGCGTTGGGTACAGTAACCAAGCACACCGAACAACCATTGTATGCCCCAGAAAACCGACGTGAGTCAGTAACATAGCTTTGGCTAAGCTAAAGGGAAGATTGGAAACCCAATGAGTAAACAACCTAACATACACCAAGAGAGTCGAACCGGGTATGACATCGACTCCCGTCCATCACACGCGTGGCCGGAACATGACCGGACTCCTCACCCCCCATTAGTACACATATACTTATAGTTAAGTAATTAAGGCTCCATTATGGAACCTATCACATCCACACACCATTCGGTATCACAACCGTGTTAAGCATGTAAGGGAGGTTCACACACCCACAAACAATAACCATACACAACTAACTCACGCATAGCCGTGGTTAGAACGTTCCCAAGGTTTGGGCCGTTAAATCCGAATACCGATATCACATGTGTTCCTAGTTCTAGTTAGCCAAGGTTTAACACTTATTTGAGGTTAAACGGTATCGAAGACCAGATTCGCCACATAAATGAATTACTATAAACTCATTACATGTTTTATCTTAAAGGTGGCAAACACTCAGAAAAACACATTGGAATTCAAGCCGGTGTAATCCGGTAGGACACAGGTTGTGCAAGAAAACCATACCTGTCACCGGAGTCCACTCTACCATGTCCATTTAGGTTCCTCGAACCATTCTCGAACAACTGGTACATTAAAGTTACCTTCATTAACATCGGGGTAACATGTTTGTGCATCGTCGAATGACTATAGTTACTCCGTTAGCTAGTTAAAACACCTTTACATTTTAACTTGTTTTACTTTTTTACTCTCACATTTTACTCCACTTCTCACCCACCAAACTGTCATTATAACTCACCAAACATGTCTTACAACCTTACAAACATCATTATCCATCACTCCCCATCTTTAGACATCATTTTCCAACCTTTAACAACATTTTTAGAGTGGTCCGGACTTGGTCCTTACCCTAAGTCCGGACCAACACTTGTAAAAACTATCGGCGTATTTTCAGCAGGGTGGTCCGGGTCCTTGTACCCATCCCAAGTCCCGGACCACAACCTTATTCCACTCCTCTCGGCCATTTTAAACAATTGGTCCGGGTCCTTAACCTAAACCAGGTCCCGGACCTTAAACTTTGTATAACTCACGGTCTATTTTGCACAAATGGTCCGGGACATTACCCATGGCCTAGGTCCCGGACCCAACCTACAGAATTTGACGTACTGCATTTTCCAAGTTCTGCTGCGTAAGTTCTCTTACATCCATCAATTGTATAAACTTCCAGTACACTCTATACTCAAAACTTCACCAAATATACACCACATAACAACATAGTGCACAATTTAAATTTGCATAGCTCTTAGGCTCTTAAAATGCAACAATCTTAAACACTGAATTTCCACAATATATTTGCCTTTCACCTGCAATACAAACAGCAGTACGTATGTTTTTTTTACTAGTCTGTTTGAGAACATTTTCTAAGTCATTTCCCTTTGGCTCTTAGGTAGTTTCAACAGACACCATACGTTCATTTCCAAGGGATTTTAGCTATTTTAGTTAACATAAAACATAGAGGAAACATCTTTTTCTTTGAGTTCCATACCTTGAAGCAGAGGAGAAGGATAATACGTGAAAGGATGAACTCAAGCTCCTTCCATGGAAATTCCTCTTGGCACCAAAGTGGAGCTCTTGAACATTTGTAAGGACTAAATCGAAGAGCTTGATGAAACTAAGAGATCGGGGGTGGGTGGTCTCGGTTTTAGATTTGGACAAGTGAGCAAGAAGTTATATGAATTTGAAGTAGTATGTTGGTGCTGGTGTGTTCGATCGTGAACGAGAGAACAGGAGAAGAAAGAGAGACAGGAAGGAGAAGGCTACGTGAGATAGTAAGGAAATGAGAGAATGAATGATTGTAGTTGCTTTTGAAGAAATTAAATACATAAAGCAAATAGTGCCTTTTACAATACTCACTGATTGTTCACTTATTTGCTCAATCAGCAAGCAAGTGACGTCCCAGCACATACAAACCGACCCACATATACATATAAGGGGTTATTTAGTCTTTATAGCTCAATTAAATTACATATGTTAATATATGTTACAAACTAGCTTATTTTAGTTACTATTCACTATAACAAAACACATAAAAGTGAAATATTTATTTCTTATTAATTTAAACTTCCAAATGTGATACTAAATAGTACACATATTAATTAAAGAGTAATAATGGACATTTAGCCATTTAAAACTCATTTACACGACAGTTACTCAAAAACGTGCTTTTAAGGCTCCTCAAAGCACATTTTGTATTTTAACTTGTTTTCAAGCTCGGTTTTCTTTGGTAACTGATTTAATAAATTCATTAATATACATATAAGGTCTTGGTAAGTTTATTAAGTCTTAACCAAGGTATTCCAAGCTTAGAGCATATTTCGCCCTTTATTGCCTTTTAGACAATTTATTGTATTTACTATTTATTAAATTGTTTATTAATGTTTCTAAGACTCTTTTTAGTCTTAATAATTTATTATTTAATGTTTAAACAACATACCAAGGTTTGGGGTATTTCAGTCTACCCCCCTTAAAAGAACTTCGTCCCCGAAGTTCACACTTCCCACATATCATTGGTTTAGAATACGGGAATTACTTGTATAATAAAACACTTCCATAACCAACACACCTTACACCACAACCTCGGACTTGAAGGTCCGGGTACACATACACATCCATCCATAACGTATCATTCTCACATGATTACCTCGGACTCAATGGTCCGGGTACCTTAATAGTATTGTACTCACATAACAACCCTCAGACTCTCAGGTCTGGGTAACATGACCACCTTTGGACTCATAGGCCCAAGTAACATAATCAATTCAGAACTGAACCACATCAAGACTCATGGTCAAAGTAACATTTATTACACATATCACACAACATGCCTTAGCACGTATAACAAATAGAAATACCTTTTCCATCTCTTCATGGGCTCGAGTCCCATGTTGAGTACATATACACTGTGATCCCCGCAGAACCCGGTCGCGATGGACACCTCTGGTCCCCGTTCCCTTGGGAGATCAAAACATTCACTTAATTTTTTTAAATATGTACTCATGTCACCGGTCCGAAGACAAAGGCTCATACGTCCTCAGCTCGTGAGCAAGTACTACAAAAATATCCTTTACCAGGTTAAGTAAACAGGAGAATCCTTTATTCAAAATATCAATCCACTGTTTTGGAAATACCAATTGAAGACTTGAAACCCAATTAAAATTCTTTTGAAAACTCAATACAACTCCAAGTCCAACTTATGCTCTTGCATCCTTCTTAATGGTGTTATTTGTGACCACTTATAGGGAGCTTCAAGAGTCATCCAACCCTGATGTGATCAGCATCAGTGTTGAACTATCCTTCCACCCCAATTTGTGTTCGGCTTCCCTTGATCGCATGCAAATCAAGTTCCACCTCCCACTTCATTTTCAACCAACAATTAATTCAAGCATATTCCACTTTCTATCTTTTGATCCTTCTAGTCATAATCATTACATCTCCCAGGGATAGAACTTAGTCTATCAATTACCTCCATTCTCTTTTAATCAAGTTACCTAGGGAATCTAATTCTTACTAAGTTCCATGTCAGTTTCATCCCTTCGTAAATCACCACACTATATATATATATATATGTTTTTAATCAAAATACAATACATCGTGTTACATTTGGTATTATGCTAACACACACCATTGGGGCTTTAGTTCCCCAGGAGTTTATTTACTCCTTAGTACTTGTACTTACCCACAACCATTACCAAGGTAGTCACACCTACCACAATAGTATTTCGCATCTTCTGTGCGCAATTTCCACCATTTAACCATGCCAATCACCATAACAAATTATTAATCATGCCAACCATCATAACAATTTATTTTTGTGCTATGCACAACATAGTTCACGTACACTTGTACGGTAAAACACACTAAGCGGTTTTACGCTCTACCCCCCTTAAAAGAGATTACGCCCACGTAATCAACCACTGAACATAGTGTTAAAAATGTTCTACCGTCGTGGAGTGTTTTAACTTCCACGCGGTCCGTTAAAGGATCTTGACCATATTAGCGGTTTAGTTCCTAACCAAGGATTCTCATTGTAGTTTATCCAACTCATAACCGGTTTCGTTCCTGGCCTATAAGGCTTCTAGGCATTGATTACTAGCCACTTATTCATATTCACAAATATATTCATCATTCGATGCATGGGCTCGCTGGCTCTGTTGCACAACTCTGGTACTCATAGAGCTAGTTTTCCCCACTCTTTACTGTTACTGTACTGTACACCTCTTATGTATTACCCTTATCCTGGTAACCATGGTTTCTCAACCGAAGCGTGGTATCTCTTACCGTGAGCGAATTCGGTGAGTTACAAACCTTTCATCTACCTCCATGACAATTTACAGTGTATACTGCTATGTATTTCTCAATTATTGCCTCAATTCCTTTCGACTTACTGCCGGTTGAGGTTGAGCTACTACCTGATGTGTAGTGCTCTTTCAGTTATTTCCTACACCTGAGGTATATTTCATACCGATATTTGATACTTAGTGCTACTGTAGTCACTTATTGCCAGTCCTGCTTCCATATTTAGTTCTGTACCAGTATCATTTCATTGATATGACCTTGCATTTCATATGCCTCGGTCTTATAGTGTTATAATTCTCTTTGTTCGCCTTCCACAATTATCATCTTCCAAATCCTAGCTATCCCACTCGATCGTTATTGCGCAAACGCAATACCAAAACACTCAGTCATACAGAGTGCAGAGGCGTAACTCTTGGCAGTAAATCTCTCATGCGATTGCAATAGGAATTCACACTGTGTTTTACTGAGATTCTTATCTCATAATACCGGTTACTGGTTACTGTCCAGCTTATTCATTATAACTTACTGTTGTATCTCCACTGGGTTTAACTCACAACTCTGCTTAATTGTCATACCATCCCTTAATAATATTTATACAACGGTCGCTTAGTACACACCGTATCCTCTTTCATTATACAACATCAACTTACACTGCATCCGTTATATATTAGCTTCCGCCATTACGCTTGGTTTGGCCACTTATTTGGCTGCTTTTTGAATGTGCTCATTCGAGCCTTTGTGTTCCCTAAGCGTTGTTCGCTACCATTTAGCATCACGCACCATGGTGGTTGCTACCAGTATTACTCTTCCTGTGTACACAACTGGTACAAACACTTCTTTCGTATTTTTTTTTTAACTCATCCTGGGGTAATAACAACGTGGTCCATCCTCCACATATTCCCTGAACTTGGTCCACCCAACTACCGCTCTCGCGGTTCACATATCGAGAGGTATCCCCACTCTTAAAACAGTGGTTCGTTCTCCGCTTATTTACCTGTATGACATAACTTCTGCAATCAGTCACATTTACATAACACATTTTTTTTTTGTGGCTTATAAGCCTACTGCCTCAAGCTCTGCTCACTGCAGGCTGTTCACATACCTTTACTTTTATACAATATTGCATAGTTTAGAGGTAGCATTGACTCACAGACAAGGTCGTTGCGTCACGATTCCTTCCAAGTTGTCTCTTTGGCAACTTAGGGTCCTACTGTTAAGTGGGTTCCCTTCTTACGTTTCTGTTACGTTGCCCCATCCAACAATGTTTGATCCCAAACACCCTTCAAGGACTACTCCTGGGTGTTACTAAGGTATGCCATTACATTTAACTTTCACTTATGAGTACATTCAGTAGACTATGCCTTCTTACTTCCTTAGCTGGGTATTCGTTCCAGCTACCATGTCTCATTCCTTCAACTTCCTAAGACATACGTGATGTCTTTGCATAACCATCCGTGCTCTTCGCACTTCTTGACTCTACACATTCTCTTGGACGAATTTACCAATTCCTTTAGTCTTCTCAACTGGGTTCCTTCACTTCGACCATTCGTGGTAATCCTTAGCTCTTACTTGACTTTTACTGCTGACCGTAGTATGGAGTCGACTACTTCCCATGTTTCGGACTCTTCTCGTATACATATATGGGGTATCATACTGATACATTACTACTTACCCGACTAACCCATAAGTAGGTCTGTCAGGCCCACATGCTCCTATCGGAGTGCGGTCGTCCCACAACACAGTTGGTACACTCGTAGTGTCCGTTACACGCCTAGGTGAAGTATTCTGTTGTCAACTCCCTTGTATTGTCCTCTGACAATATACATTCCGTGCTTCCCGAACTCATTCCAGGGAAGGTTTATCCATCGTTATATTATTCTGAACTCCATCCATACCGTCGGGTTACTACCCTCGGGTTCACCGGTTTCCGTCCGGTTATTCAAAGGTAATCTGGTTTGAAAGAAGGTAAAAGGAGTACTGGTTTAAAAGAGGATTTGGTTTTGAAGAAAAGAGTTTGAAAATATCTGAGTTTGAAAGAAAAAAATTCTCCTGGTTTCACAACACCTTCTTGCCTTAACCAAGTCTAGCTTCTTGCTGACTGATATATTCCCATTTACAAAGGTTAGGCTGTTAAGCCCTTCCACGGTTTCGATGATCACATTAAATTTCTGGGTACTTACTAAGTAGTTTGTAGTTGTCGATTTTTTTTTTTTTTTTTTCGAACGCCCTGTTATAGCTGCACTTGCCACGGCAAGTGCGCCCTGTTAACTGGCTGTCGGTTCAACATGTACCGGCTGCGGTACTGTTTTTGTCTACACCGTATTCAGTGGCCTCATGGGTCCTTACTTGGATACTCTAATTGATAACTAATCTCCTGCACAACTTCTCATTGTCCTCCTCTAATAAACATTACTAGGGTGTTTCCCTTCTGGGAGCCCCTTTTTACTTATTATTGTATCTCTTCGTAGCCCATTCCACGCATTTGTCGTGGTTACTGAGACTTGTCTCTTGTTTGGGTACTACGTTGTAGTTCCTTTGTCGGTTGGTATACCGTGGTGCCATTACCTAACATTTGCCATCCCGTAGACTCTCGTCTCGGGTTTCATTATTTTACTTCTTGCCTGCTGCAAGTTGGTAGTTTCGACTGCTCGCATGTCGACCCAGGTTGCTGGAAATTTCATTCTTCCTTACACCAGATTCTCCATTCTTTGCTATCAAGTGCGGTTACAGTTGTTCACCTGGGAACGTCTCCGGGATTTCTACTTTTCAGAATCTACCGTATGACAGGTTCCCCATACTTACAAGATAGTTAATAACAGCCAGACCGGGTCTTCCCGGGTAAGAGAGGGCTTTCATCTCTCTGGCGTTCCTTCCCAAGTCATAAAATAGGGGTTGTGGAGGGCGGGATGGATATAGTAGGTTTCCAGTATTTACTGGTAGTTCCTAACTAGCGTATCTCTCACGCTATCACTCAACCCTTAACCCAAAGTACTAAAATCTTAACTCGGTACTTCCTAAGCTCGGTAATTCAGTCATCAGAGCGATACTTCGCTCTGATACCACTTTTTGTAACACCCCATCCACAACGTCGCACTTTATAACCATCTGCAGCGGAAACATAAACCATCACATTACTTAATCCGTTGGTGTTACACGCCGTTAACCACCCACGTGGCTAACAAGGCTAATACATACATATTATATCGGTCTGATGGACTAGATCCCCGAGCAACTACACCATACAATCCTGATTCCATTTCCAACAATTATTTACATATACATCCCCCACTGTACCGAGTATTCATTAACCAATGCCGATAACAAATTCGGTCTTACTACACCTATAATACATACACCATTAAAGGGCTACCAATGTGCAAACATCTACCCCGTCCTACTCTCGAACGGCTTCCAGCTCCTTGTACCTGAAATAGAAAAAGGAGAAAAGGGTGGCCCCAAGGGGCTCAGCACCTTTGCTGGTATGGTAATCCCGCAGCCCGCATGCTACCGGGCCACGCACAACTAATTGTCGTCTTAGCATGCTGTTGATTATATTTAAATCCTGCATGTAAACCATAAACACACAACACATTGCATACGCCCAGCTATAGGGCTCAACAAACACCCAACACATCCATACATCCACACATAACAAATCAAATTGTTTCCTTTAACCCTAGAGTGACTCTCCTCTTAATGGAGTTACTTCCTTAACAGACGACATTACCCATTAATCGGGTTATCCTTAAACGCTTCTTATTATAAACCTGAATTCATAACCATAATCCACATATCCACAATTTACCACATATAACTTCACACCGAATAGGAATTGCAATACATCCAACACATAATACAACGGGTACGGTTCTCTTAAGGAACCAACCCAACCATAATTAGTTCACTTTAGAGCCTAGAGAATGTTGCCAAACTCATGATAAGCTCGTTCCATAACTTGCTACCGTTTCTTTAAATGAACAGATAACTTAACACTAAGGTGCGTTGGGTACAGTAAACCAAGCACACCGAACAACCATTGTATGCCCCAGAAAACCGACGTGAGTCAGTAACATAGCTTTGGCTAAGCTAAAGGGAAGATTGGAAACCCAATGAGTAAACAACCTAACATACACCAAGAGAGTCGAACCGGGTATGACATCGACTCCCGTCCATCACACGCGTGGCCGGAACATGACCGGACTCCTCACCCCCCATTAGTACACATATACTTATAGTTAAGTAATAAGGCTCCATTATGGAACCTATCACATCCACACACCATTCGGTATCACAACCGTGTAAGCATGTAAGGGAGGTTCACACACCCAAACAATAACCATACACAACTAACTCACGCATAGCCGTGGTTAGAACGTTCCCAAGGTTTGGGTCGTTAAATCCGAATACCGATATCTCATGTGTCCTAGATTTAGTTAGCTAAGGTTTAACACTTATTTGAGGTTAAACGGTATCGGGACCAGATTCGCCACATAAATGAATTACTATAAACTCATTTCATGTTTTATCTTACAAGGTGGCAACACACACAGAAAAACACATTGGCATACAAGCCGGTGTAATCCGGTAGGACACAGGTTGCAAGAAAACCATACCTGTCGCCGGAGTCCACTCTACCATGTCCATTTAGGTTCCTCGAACAATTCTCGAACAACTGGTACATTAAAGTTACCTTCATTAACATTGGGGTAACATGTTGTGTAACGTCGAATGACTATAGTTAACTCCGTTAGCTAGTTAAACCCTTTACATTTTTAACTTGTTTTACTCTCACATTTTACTCCAACTTCTCACCCACCAAACTGTCATTAAACTCACCAAACATGTCCTTAACAACCTTACAACATCATTATCCATCAACTCCCCATCATTAGACATCATTTTCCAACCTTTAACAACATTTTTAGAGTGGTCCGGGACTTGGTCCTTACCCTAAGTCCCGGACCAACACTTGTAAAAACTATCGGCGTATTTCAGCAGGGTGGTCCGGGTCCTTGTACCCATCCCAAGTCCCGGACCACAACCTTATTCCACTCTCGGCCATTTAAAACAATTGGTCCGGGTCCTTAACCTTAAACCAGGTCCCGGACCTTAAACTTGTATAACTCACGGTCTATTTTGCACAAATGGTCCGGGACATACCCATGGCCTAGGTCCCGGACCCAACCTACAGAATTGACGTACTGCATTTTCCAAGTCTGCTGCGTAAGTTCTCTACACCCATCAATTGTATAAACTTCCCCAGTACACTCTTATACTCAAAACTTCACCAAATATACACCACATAACAACATAGTGCACAATTTAAATTTGCATAGCTCTTAGGCTCTTAAAATGCAAAATCTTAAACACTGAATTTCCACAATATTTTGCCTTTCACCTGCAAATACAAACAGCAGTACGTATGTTTTTACTAGTCTTTTGAGAACATTTTCTAAGTCATTTCCCTTGGCTCTTTAGGTAGTTTCAACAGAGACAACATACGTTCATTTTAAGGGATTTTAAGCTATTTTTGGTTAACATAAAACATAGAGGAAACACCATTTTTCTTTGAGTTTCCATACCTTGAAGCAAAGGAGAAGGATAATACGTGAAAGGATGAACTCAAGCTCCTTCCATGGAAATTCCTCTTGGCACCAAAGTGGAGCTCTTGAAGATTTGAAGGGACTAAATCGAAGAGCTTGATGAAACTAAGAGATCGGTGGTCTCGGTTTTAGATTTGGACAAGTGAGCAAGAAGTTAGGAATTTGAAGTAGTATGTGGTGCTGGTGTGTTCGATCGTGAATGAAGAGAAGAGAAGGAGAGAAGCTACGTGAGATAGTAAGAAATGAGAGAATGAATGATTGTAGTTGCTTTTGAAGAAATTAAATACAAAGCAAATAGTGCCTTTTACAATACTCACTGATTGTTCACTTATTTGCTCAATCAGCAAGCAAGTGACGTCCCAGCACATACAAACCGACCCACATATACATATAAGGGGTTATTTAGTCTTTATAGCTCAATTAAATTACATATGTTAAATATGTTACAAACTAGCTTATTTTAGTTACTATTCACTATAACAAAACACATAAAAGTGAAATATTTATTTCTTATTAATTTAAACTTCCAAATGTGATACTAAATAGTACACATATTAATTAAAGAGTAATAATGGACATTTAGCCATTTAAAACTCATTTACACGACAGTTACTCAAAAACGTGCTTTTAAGGCTCCTCAAAGCACATTTTGTATTTTAACTTGTTTTCAAGCTCGGTTTTCTTTGGTAACTGATTTAATAAATTCATTAATATACATATAAGGTCTTGGTAAGTTTATTAAGTCTTAACCAAGATTATTCCAAGCTTAGAGCATATTTCGCCCTTTATTGCCTTTTAGACAATTTATTGTATTTACTATTTATTAAATTGTTTATTAATGTTTCTAAGACTCTTTTTAGTCTTAATAATTATTATTTAATGTTTAAACAACATACCAAGGTTTGGGGTATTTCGAGTGGGTTGACTAACGGCAATTTTATCACCCACCGGATGTAAGTATGTATCCGCTGCGTGGTCTTGAGAACAGAAGTTTGGAAGGCAATGACTGTATTAATGGTAGTGGTGTTACAAAAAAAGGGGTATCACAGAGCGAAAGTTATCGCTCTGATGACTGGAAATAATACCGAGTTTAGGAATACCGAGTTAGGATTTTAGAAGCTTTATGGCTAGGGCTGAGTGTTAGCATTAGAATCTGCTAGATAGGAAATCCTGTGTGTACCGGATACGTAATAACCTGACCCGCCCTCCGCAACCCCGGTATACCTTGGAAAAGAAAGAACGCCATCAGAGAAGGAAAGTCCTTCACAGAACTGTCGGGAAAACCCGATCTGGCAGTTGGGAATAATCACAAGTAAACAAGAACCTGACATTGTAGATTCCAAAGGATTGGAAGTCCCGGTGTAACACCCACCCCCAAACACTGGCCTAGGAGTTAGGGGTATTACACGCCGCGTATTTTACATAATAACGCAAGGCTCTAATAAACGAACTTAAACAGATAGTCAAATAAGGCCCAAACGGAATACTTAATAAAGTATAACCAAGAGATGTTAAAACATCCCCAAAAGTCATTACAGAACCCACCAAACTAATATCATAAGCGGAAACTACAAAGAGGGAGGCCAAGGCTCAAATCTAATACAAATCTCAAGAGAAACTCAAAAACAAAGCAACAAAACTCCAGAAGCTGAGGGAGACGATCCTCGCTAATCAATCTTCAAAAGCGTTAGAAGGGGGAATGAGCACACAACTAGGCCCAGTAGATGACAACTTCATCAACCAGCATGCTCAAAACATTTACAGAAAATTGACAAATCAGAAGGAGTCAGAGAATCCACAAGTATATCAGAAATCAGAAACAGAAGTCCCATCATTAAGGGACTAAACAGAGCAGAAGTAGACAGAAGCAGAAAACAGAGTGGGACACTAGTGATCACAGCATACGACAGAACGAGCAACCAGCTCGTGAACAAAACGAGGAAACCTCACTCGTAAACAGAACAGGTGTAAACAAACCCGTGGACCGAACGGGAACATCACCCGTGAACAGAAGGATCCTACATAGCGCGCTACGAGACAGCGTAACCAGCCATCCAAAGGCTCAGACACAGAGATAACTAGGTCCCAAAACAGAAGCTTAAATACAGATAAGCGTATGTGCACAAAGGCACCAGAAAGCCCATAGATAGCTTGAAATCAGAAGGGGAATCCAACCCCGCAAACAGAAGTCAAAACGGAGCTCAAACGAGCAAGTTATGGTCAAAATAGTAGCCTGTCCGAACTTGTGTCCGGACATCAATGTCGGACACAACGAGACTCAGAAGGCAAACCGACGGATGTCCGAACTTGTGTCCGCTTCAAAGTTCGGACACAGTCGAACCTTAAAACAGATGGAGAGTCAGAGGTGTCCGAACATCCAAGTTCGACGGATGTTCGGACATTCTTCGAAAACAGAACGTGGAGAGTCCGAACTGTGTCGGACATCAATGTTGACACAAATGTTCGCAAGTCAAGCCAAAATCAGAGAATGCAGAAGGCTGTGTCCGAACTTCAAAAGCTCGGACAGAAGTTCGGACACAGCGAAAACTTCAGAAAGTTTAAGCGCAGAAGGGCATGTCCGAACTTCAACGGTCGGACAGAAGTTCGGACATGCCGAAAATACAGAGAACAGAGGCGATTTTCACACAGAACAGAAGTATCAAAACACTGTCAAAACATATAGGTTTTCAGAAAACAACCTTGGGGGTTTGTAAGCATTAAAACACCATCAAACAGACAATCGCAACCACAATTGCAAGACAAAACACATTTAAAACTCAGAACCGGAATGAAACTCCCCAAGGTCGAGCACACACAAGTCGAATCCATAAGCCAACCTACCTCAATTACAGCAGAGAAGTTTCTGGATCCGAATAGCAGACGATCCAACCCCGACATAGCAGTAACGCGAACCGAAATGCAAAACCAACAGCCACTGAATTCTCATAACCACGCAGAAGAACAACCCTCAATCAGAAACTGATAACAACACCATGCTGAAACTGAAACGAAGAACAGGATTGAACCCCTCACCTGAATCGGTCTACAGATTGCAGAGCACGTCAACAGTAGAAGAAATTGACGGGGCAACGGAACACATCGGATTCCTAATCAGATTGTAGAGAAGGATTCAGACAAGAGAACTTCCCAAATTCAGAATCGAAGGTTGAACAACGGGGATTACCTTACTCAGAACCTGATTCCGCCACAGCACACAATCTTCAGCGAGAATCGAAGAAGAACCATAACAGCCAAACTATAAGGGATTGAACAGAACGAGGTTTTGAGAGAGAGAAAAGAGAAGGGTTGAGGGTTTCCAACTGAGAGCAGAGGAGCGTAAACGATCGTGAGAACGTGTTTAGAAAATAGGTGAATTAAGAATATGGAATAAAATAGGTTAAGGAATTTAATATGAGGTTAACTCACCATAAAATAGAACGGATGGGAAAAGACTCCTCGTCCCCGGCTTCTCTAATAAGACTTCTGTGTCCTAAATTCAGAATAGACCATCTTATGAACCATAGTAACGAAATAAAATTATAACCAATCTTGGTTTATAACACCCGGAGATGGATCCCGGTTGAACAACAATACCCGCACTTAATAGCGGTAGAATGAGCACTCCAACCATAGGAGGCTACAACTTACAACAGCATGGGGCGACATGCCTAGCAGTCACGAAACCTGGCTAATCAATCAGCAGCAGGAAAAGGAGCACTAAGCGTGCAACAAGTGGAAGCAGAAGCAGCAACAAAACCCGAGACACAAGTCTACGGGAAGTAACGACTAAATAATACCACCAACGGTATGCTAGCCGACTAAGGACATAGTCAGGAGTGGTTAACTCCGAAACTACAACGCCAAAAGGTTACAATATCTAGCTAACAAGCTTACACAACTACAAGGATATCCACGGGATATGAACCGATAGGACTATAACCGTAGTGCCTAAACCAACTCAGGCTCAGTAACCACCACGAACCAGTGGAAACGAGCAACAAGGAAAAACATAAGGCGAATAAATGGGGAGTCTCCAAGATTGGAGAAGCATCCCGATCAACCACAATCACGTCAAGATCATTGAGAAGCTACCTAAAGATTGAGTATCCCAATCATAGATCAAAAAGAGGATCAAGGGAAGAGTCAACAAGACTATCCAATACGAGTGGAAACCATACCGCGATCGGTATAGGATTATCCAAAAACCACCAGTACCGCGCACTTGCCACGGCAAGTGCAGTAAGGGCAAGAACATGTAGAGGAACACTAACACACCACAAGTACATAGTAATGTACCAAGACCGCAAGGAAGCGACTACCGGATCACGTATCCTAAGAACAGGAAGAATGGAACCTCGGAAAGGCCTAACGGCCTAACCACTGTAATTAGAACATACCAGTCAGCGAGAAGCTAGACTTGGTCAAGACCTCAGACATGGCTATGCCATGAAGAACTCCTTTTAACACCGAACCATTGTTTTAAAAACCCCAAACTTTCCTTTCAAAACCACAACCTTTCTTTTAAAACCTTGGATTTTAAAACCAGACCAACAGAATTACGGTGAGTATCATAGAATGATACAAGAGGAGTTGACAATAGAATATTTAACCTAGGCGTGTGACGAACACTACGAGTGTACCCATTTACGGGATGTGGGACAACCGCACTCCGAAGGAGCTTGCGAGCCTGACATATAGTTGGGTAAGTGGTAACGTATCAACATGGTACCCCACGTATGTATACATGTAGTGAACGACACACGGGAAGTAGTCAACTCCGTTCTACGGACTATGAGTGAAATCAAACCAGAACAGCTGGACACCTCAGACAATCAGGTGAAAAGGAACCCAGAGAACCTACTTGAAAGTAAGGAGCAAGAACTAGAAAGTGCAGGGAGCACAGACTAGTGAGTATAGACATTGGATATGTCTCAAGGACTTCAAATAAATACATGACAGCTGGAAAGTATACCCAACCTAAACACAGTAAGGCAATCGCCTAACGTGAACACCACAACGCTCAACAAACGGGACAGGGTTCCCAAGAGCAATTACAAGATTACCACAAATATAATCCATCATCAAGAAGGACATTTAAACCTGGTCACAAGCACTAGGAGCAAGTATAAACGGTCCACCCAACGACGGAGGACGTTATGACCCGAAAGGGAATAGCTTAAATACAATACCACAAGGCGGTATAGTAGATGCGACATATCAAAAATATTAGCCTGATGTAACGGCTTAACTAACAGCACCCAGGAGCAATCCTTGAAGGGTGTCTAAGTTATCAACAGATGAACAAAGCATCATGATAAGAGCACGGTAGCTAGAACGAACGCTTGGTTAGGACACCGAAGGGATTTCACTTAACAGGAAATACCCTCAACTGCAAGGAAGGCACTAATTAGCACCAGATAGCCTAAGGGGTCTCCTACGAACGGAAGCGTGTTGTCACGACTTACCATGGAGCCCAGCAATATCTCCATCCTATGATGGTATACAAGGTGTGGAACGTGTATAAGCAGCTTGCAAAGAGCATGGCTTGCATCAATAAGGCTTAAAAGCCACCAACCAACGATGTTACGTAAACCTTAACGGTTGTATAACCCACACCATTTGATAACAAGACTTGCAAGAGATATTGTCTCATACGACAAGAAATCAAGAACTGGACCATTAGTTCAAACCCACCATCCTGAGTGGCTTGGAGTAATGACCATCTCAGTGTCACTGTCACTAGAGCATCAGTCTAGTATACAGCTGACAAGCTTTTAGTTAACCTTCATGCCTTCTGTAGTAATGGTAACACAGAGGCATAAGAATCAGGATAATGACAACATTGGCCTAGTCCACACTCGGACGCTACGAGAAACCCAAGGGAAGGTACCCCTCGTTAACCGAAGACCACCAATGCGGTGAAGATGTGAACCCTTAGGAAAGGCTTCCATCTACTATAACAATAAATCCTATGCAATAGATATTGTCTAGGGGCGATGGAAAAAGGAAATGAGATTTCCAAACAACTATGACTTAAAGGAGTAAGTATATCCCATATGCACCCAAGCATGTGGTGAGCCATTGTGTAAACACCAACAGGGTAAACCCCGCCATGAGACTTATGAGTGCAAACACACCTCTCAACAAGAACCTTCACTTGTTAGTGATAAAACACCCTCCAATTGGAGAACAGGACCAGAAAACCCTTGAAGTTTCTTGGGATGTCCCGGTGATGTACATGCAAAAGTAAAACTACATAGCTACAGCCTATAACCAATGCTTAGCGTTATGGAGACAGTAATTGTCAAAAACAATCAATGTGAGTACGCGTTGCACACCACGAATGACCAACGCTCAAGAGAGCTTGTAACCGATAAACCACTTCATCTTTGGTCAACCAAGATATTTGGCAAATTATAACACAAATGATGGAATAATGTGAGGTAAGCTAACCTACACATGAAACCTAAATTGAAATAAAACATTCCCACAATGGGAAGATAATAGTATTACGGTATGCTGCGACAACCGTCATATACACGAACTTAGAGAATCCTCGGTGTATTCACACCATAAGGGGATGGTGCGCAACAAGCGACCGCTATGAGGAAGTAGTTAGACAACGGTACGGAGTAATAAGACGACAGGAAGAAATATTCATTTCTATCACATAAGTGATTTACTGTGAAGCGTTTACGCCTCTGCACTCTGTATGACTGAGTGTTTTGGTATTGCAATTGTGCAGCTAATGATCTAATGGGATGGCTAAGGATATGGAGAATGTAAACCGTAGTAAACCCTTCTTTTCACCAACAAACATGGCATAAGCCAGTTAAGCAAGCTTAGCAACAAACCGTGCGGCCTAAGGCCAAAGAAGCACGAAGAGTGTGAAACACACTAACAATCACAAACGTGAATTCCAATGGAATAGAGGGTGAAAGGAGACTGAAGAAGTCACTAGGACCGATGCATAAAAAAAATGCAAGGTCATACAAGTTAAGGAACTTGTACTGAACCAGAAGAACTGGTATAATTTAGAAGCTAGTAGCAACAGGGGAAACACTACAGTTAAGTGGTGACTTAACCTTGCCCGACAATAAGTCGGAGGAACTTAATGAATAATCGTGGAAGCACAAATAGCATGTGCAATAGGTTACCAGAGAGCTGGTTACAATCTAAACTAAGTGAGTTCAAACACGGTAAAAGAATACCGCATTTGTTTAGTAAACCTTATTCCCTTAATAGACGGATAAAAAGGTGATGTATAGCACATTAAGGATAACACGAAGGGTAAGTAACCCGAGTTATCAGGGTCGCACAGCAGAAGCTAGTGGGCCCTAGCTAGGAGATAATATACCTAGTAAGTATAGTAGAATGACTATTAATGCCTTGAAGCCTAATAGGCTGGAACTAAATTAATTATGAGTTAAATAAACTCATATAGGAATCCTTGGTGCAAAGACTAAACCATTGTTATGATTAGGACCCTTTGACAAGGGTATATTATGTAATAAATCGTAAAGAAGCTAAAACGCTTCAGAGTGCCCGAATTAAATAACCAATGTTCAATAATAACATATGGTAGATTACGTGGGTGTAATCCCCTTTAAGGGGGGGGTAGAGCGAAAACCGCTTAATGTAAGTTTCGTGAATAAAACACATAAACCATAATGTGCATAGCACAAATGAGAATCAAATTGATGATTGATACTATGTTAAATAAACATAAGTATTCATTCATATTGTAATTATGGTAATTAGGCATGAGAGATGCAAATACCGTAGGATGAAAATACCCATCGTGTAACCCTAGTGTAAGAATATAAGTAAAGAAGAGTAATGAGTAGTGGACGGAGCTCCACAAGTATCGTAGCCTTGAAGAACTAGTACGAATTGATGAAGAGTAATTAATGAATGAAGTTTATGAGTAGTGGATTCGTAGGTAAATTATTTGAAGCAAATTAAAGACAACTAAATCTCATAGTGTTATACCCAAAATTTTTACCTCATTTGAGCGAAAAGGGGTGTTTCTAGGTCTTTGAGGGGATAAGGTTCATATATGATCAATGATAGCATGAAAACTGAGATAGGTGGTATGTTTGACATGAAACTATATTGGTATAATGGTAGAGAAGAGGGAGGAGATACAAGAGGTCAATGGTTCGAGTCTATTTAATGACAAGCATATTTAACGTTTCTTTCTATTTTCATTGATAGTTTATTTTCTTTCAAAAAAAATCCAAAACACAAAAAAAATCTTTTGAAACGTACGTGCTTTAATAAAAAACAAACAAAAATTGTATTCGCATTGATTATCCATTCCTTTTTTCTAGATAATTCTTATTGTTAGTTTTCATCCTTATCCCTTTTTATTCTCTTAATTCAAATACAAAAAAAAAACAAAAATCATTTCTATTTTACTAGTAATTTATTTTGTTAACAAAACAATGTTTTTTCGAAATTCCCTCATTTTTTGTTAAGTGACTTTGAAATTTTTACTCATTTATAGTTTAGTTTTTAAGGTTTTCTTTTAGATACGTTTTTATTTTTCTTTACAATCTTATCTCCCACTTCTTGTTAACTAGCTTTTTTTTTTTTTTAATTTGAAAATTTGTTAAGTTGTTAAGATTCTTGAGCCTCTTTTATTGATCTACCTCCCCACTCTTTCCACTATATAATCACTGCATACTCTTGTTATAAGGGGACAGAGACGAGCATACTCTAAAAACCTTTGGCTAACATACACCACTGTCATCATTATTTCGTGACCCACTACTGCTACGCCATCAAGCATATACATATACTCCTGCTCCATTATCATTGCCATACGACCATCACTATGGCCTAAGGCTTTCGTCACTGTTATTTGCACATCGCTACCACTTCTCACCGTCATCTATAGTCT
This sequence comes from Limonium bicolor, assembly GCA_023374045.1. Lineage (NCBI taxonomy): Eukaryota > Viridiplantae > Streptophyta > Magnoliopsida > Caryophyllales > Plumbaginaceae > Limonium > Limonium bicolor. The sequence continues at coordinate 307,796,777 of CM041777.1, read as the reverse complement.
TCACCTGAGAAGAAACCGACGCCTTCTTTCATCCAGCGTCGTAACTTTTGTTATCCTCAAGAAAGAATCGTTCAGTTTTTTTTTCTATAGCGAGCAATATTTCTGCAAAACAAAAGAAAGCATGAGAATCAAAGCGAAGCAGCAATTTTAAAAGGGTAATCTGTGCCTCACCGATGTTGACCCCTTCGTATTGCCCCTGGAATCACGTTACGGCATCATCTGTCGTATTCCTCTAACTGAATCTCAACGCGAGCCTTGTACCCATAGTAACGAGCAATATAGCACCTGTAGGTTTACCGTCTGCACGCCACCCTCAAGCTCAAGGAGTGGTCAGCGGCGCCATTCTGGTCAGGCTTCATCAACACCTCGACCGACTTTCAATATCGAGCGTTACGAATGGAGAAGAGCCGGAGAAGAGACGCCCACAATAAAACACCGCAACGGGTGTAGCTCATCGGGAAGGAACAGACTGCTCTTGTCTTTCCACCTCAGACGCCTGTCCTTATTCGCTCAGAGTGAATTCGGGCAATATACTTTTTCGATGAAGTCCACCCAGAAAAGGAAATTCTTGCAGAATCACTAGAGGCATCGAGAGAAAAAAATCAGAACATCGGTGGTCTTCCTCCAGCTCCCGTCGTTTGCTTGTTTGCAATCGATGTCACCAGAGAATACATGTGCGAGGGAAGAGAGGACCCAGGTATCATTCTTGCCTCCTTTTTTAAAATTAAGTTCATGATTTCCTTTTCGTTTAGGTATATATCCTAGCTTGCTAGTCCTAGCAAAGCCACGTAGGTATAATGACAAAATGTAATGTGATATGTGCGGAGATGATCAAGTTGATTAGTGGGATGGGTACGGTTGGTTTTATTTTATTATTATTATGTTTTTTTTATGTTGTTAGGTTTGGTGATAATTAAATGTAGTACTATGGTTAAGTTTGATATTCGGTTATGCTTAGGTATTTGATATTTAAAGCTTCAGTTATCTTAAGTCGGTTATTAGTTTAGTTGGATCACAATTGTCGAAAAAGATAATGTCATAAAAATCTAGCCTTAGACTTTATAATAGTAAAGGAAAGATAGTTTCTAAGGGTAGTGAAGGAATCCGAACCCTTAGAAATTTCATATCAAGCCCCCGGACCCATAACTCTAAAAATTACAACATTTTCCTTTCCAAGTTTAAAAGGTCAAAACTTAGGTGGCGACTCTATTTTGGTTTGTGTGGGCCAGTTAGAATAATTAAGCTTTAATTTTATAATTTCGGTTTAGTTATTCTAATTGCAAATCGAACCTTGAGGCCTTAAGCTACATACTTTAAGGGTTCAAAACCAACGCCCACAGACTGGCGACTCTGCTGGGGACCACCACCTAAGTTTTAAAATTTTAAACTTAGGAAAGAGGGCTTAACTTGAATTTATAAATTTTAAGGCTTACTTTTTATGATATGATCCTTTTTATTATCTTGTGCATACGAGAGATGAGGGTCCAAATAAACCAATCATCGGTCATGCTTTGACATGGCCCGTTCTGAGACACACACCGTAGGGTGATGTGTAAAAGTGGGGGAAATGAGGAGGATGGCGTGCAAACCCCATCCCTTCACTACCTGGGCCCAAAGCCCCAAGCACCTCTCCGAACGTACCCTTACCCAAAAACCAAATATTGGTCATGCCAAGGCATGACCCGTCCTGAGACACACATCTTAAGGTGATACGTAAAGGTGGGGGAAATGAAGAGGATGACGTGCAAGCCTCATCCCTTCACTACCTGGGCCCAAAGCCCCAAGCACTCTCCGGATGTATCCATACCTATTTGATGAAACTTGCATAGTGAGGACATGCATATTTTCTCTTTATATCTCCGTGATTCCATGCTTTTGTGATAAGCTTGATTGTGTGTTGGTTAGTTGCTGAAATAAATCATCTTTTATTGGATCTTTACCTTTTGGCCCAAAGGCTCATTCTAGTCTAGGTGAACTCTTCGCTTGGCTTCGGCCCAGATACCTTAGATCTTGGTGGTCTCTCTTTTGGCCTCAAAAGTTCCTAAGTCTGAATCATTCATTTTTGATCCATTTGGGTTTAGACCCATAGAAAAAATCCATTTTGAATTTCCGATAATTCACAAGACTTGAAAATTGATTTATGGTTCATGTTTACATTCCAGCCGCAAGGCCCATCAAGAACTTGAAGTAGGTCTTTCACTTGAACACTGAAAACTCTTTCAATCCAGCAACCCATTCATATTCCATATAATTTCATGTATGCCACTTTCGATTTAAGATGTTCAAGTCCAAGCGCTTATCCACAATTCAAATGACATTTCGGCCCAAGTGCTCCACTCAATGTCTGAAACATTTTGGCCCAAACACCAATCTACAGTTAGAAATTGTTTCAGCCCAAGGGCCTCATTCTCAAAGTTTTTCGGGTCAAGTGCTTCACTCACAATTCAGATCTATCAGGCCCAAGTGCCTATCCACAATTATGACACCGTTTCGGCCCATGTGCCTCACTTTCAGTTCAAAGAGATTCAGGCCCATCGCCTATCCATGGTCCAAATGCATCCTGGGCCATGTGTCTCACTTTTAGTCCACATATTTTTCAGGCCCATGCGCCTATCCACAGTCCAAATGCATCTCGGTCCATGTGCCTCACTTTTAGTCCACTGATAATCAGGCCCAAGTGCCTATCCACAATCCAAGAGCATCCCGGCCCATGTGTCTCACTTCAAGTTCAAGAGCTTTCAGGCCCGACTGCCTATCCACAACCCAAAAAGCATTCCGGACCAAGGGTCTCATTCATAGTTAAGGGACATTGCAAGTCTAGATTTTTCAGCCCAAGAGCCCTCTCATAATACATTAGATTTCATTGTTGTGTTTTCTTAGGTTTGCATAGGAATTTTACCGTTTTAGTAGGTTTACAAATTTTTAGGACGTTTTGTCATTCGTTAGCTCTTTTTCTTTTGTTAAGTTAACTAAAAAAAAGAAAAAAGATCACAGACATTTCTGTGTCCTCCCGAAGGTACATCATGGTTGAAAGCTCGAGTCTTCTGTGCGCCAACATCATGCAGATTGGCGGTATTCGAGTTCATAAAGGAGATCGGGGTTCACATGCATAAAATGTAGCTATAAACTGTCATTCATCTTTCAAATGTGCAAATAAATCTTTTGTGAAATCTAAGTTCAAAAGTTTTCAAGCAAGGACTGTTTTGAATGAACATTTCTTGACATCAACAATAAGAAGCATTGGTTTTGTTAAATCATCTTCTTCATATTCACAAGCAAATGACTTTTTCAAGTTCAAAACTTTTCCAAGCTGAAAAGATAAATTCATGAGGAGCTTTCTTTGCAAGGAACATCCATTTCTGCTAAAAAAAATCTCTCGAAATTAAGGTTTGTGAAACGATCATTCCTGAACAGTGGAATACAAAGACTTATTTTGTTTCTAAGAAGATGAGCAGGCTTTTCTTCAAGTGTGCCATCTTTACACGTGGTGAGGCCACATACATGTGAGGTAAGCAGCATAACTCTGGCTGAAGGAGATAGTTTGTCAATTTACACCAAGACCTGTGAAAAGTAACAAGAAGAGACACATAACTATCAGGAATGATGAAGCAGCTAGGTAAACCACCACATAGCCAGAAGCTTGTGAAACCCTGAAATCAAACCCTAGGCACCCCCGCTGAGCTTTTCGTATAACCTCTTTTATCAATAAAGCTCCACAAAAAGCCAGCTCATGATGATTACGTACACTTGTGACCAAAGGAAGCGAGGAGCCCAATTCTCGGATGAGGACACCACAAGTCTGAAATGAGAAGCGACACTACCACAAATCCACAAACGGTCGCAAAGCCACCCAGGATTCAAGAGCTTGAACGAAAACAGCTCCAAAAGTTCGGGAAACACAAGAACCCCGAAGACGAGTAAAAGAAGCTTCAAGAGCTACAAGATGGGGATACACAAGAACCCCGAAGATGAGTCAAAGTGGCTCCAAGAGCTCGAAGAGTGGGAAACACAAGAACCTCGAAGATGTATAGGCAATTTGAAAGCCTCAAGTTTCCAAACAACAACAACAAAGGAACAGCAAAGACAGTGTCAAAGTCCAGAACCCGAAGGCAAATCCACACACAGTAACACCTTAGGATGGGAAGGTGAATCTGGGAGAAGGTCATGTTGCAGCTTTGGTCACACTTAAGCCCCACAAGACTGAAAATATTCCTCCATGATCCTGGTGACATTCATCATACCCAATGGCCCCGTTATAAGCCTTAAAGACTTCTGACTTGATAGTTATGTGTCTAAATCATGTGAAAGTAACAAGTCGAAGGTGTAAGTCCATCAAATATCAAATTCAAAAGCCTGAAAGTTATGACTGCAAGTGAGGAATGAGTGAGAATGCTAAACACATCGAGTGTAGGTAGAAAAAGCACCACATCAAAGTGAACCTTAACCGTGTGAGTGGATGAGAATTGTTCACATGTTAATCAAAGATAATACTGGGGGCAATCGATCGTTTCGATCGATTGCCATAATTTCTAACTCAGATAGCCCAAAGAAATACTAGGGGTAATCGTTTCCAGCAATTTCATAAGCTCTAAGCACCATGTCCCAAAACTTTAAGCCTTAAGCACTTCATAAGCCTTAAGCACCATGTTCCGACATTGCAATCCCAAAGCCTTAAGCAAGTCATAAGCCTTAAGCACCACATCTTAGAACCCTAAGCTCCACAACCATGAGAAAATCATAAGGCCCGAAAGCATGTTCAGTTTTGAAGGATCAAAGTTTTGGTCTCGAAGTCCATTCCTGAAAATGAGCGTTCCATAAATTTTAGCTGAAAGAAGTATTTGCTTATACATCTGAATTTTTGACAATAGAGTCAAACACCAATCTTGATACCAAGTCAACCATATTTGAAAATTGAGTCAATCTTGTTTTGGCACCAAGTCACCCATATTTGTTTTTGAAAGTTGAATCAATCTTGTTTTCATAGTGAGTCCATGAGCTTGTTTTAGCATTGAAGTCAAACAGTTTGTTTTAACATCGAGTAAATTTCGCACATTGATTTAGTCATTAAGCTTGTTTGAGACAGTATGTTTGTTTCATATGTATGGCATCGAGCCAGCAAGCATGGTTTTCATTGAGTACAGGTGGAGGTATGCTGCCCGTTGAATTGAAGCAGGGTGTATACTGGCCAATGTGTACGAGTGGTTGAGTACAGGTGGAGGTATGCTGCCTGTTGAATTGTAGCAGGGTGTATACTGGTCAATGTGTACGAGTGGTTGAGTACAGGTGGAGGTATGCTGCCCGTTGAATTGAAGCAGGGTGTTATACTAGCCAATGTGTGCGAGTACAGGTGGAGGTATGCTGCCCGTTGAATTGAAGCAGGGTGTATACTGGCCAATGTGTACGAGTGATTAGGTACAGGTGGCGGCATGCTGCCCGTTGAATTGAAGCAGGGTGTATACTGGCCAATGTGTACAAGTTGGCGGGGCGGTGGCAATAAGTCCTCATTTCTATGTCAACTTTTCGGATAACAACTGGCGGGGCGATGGCAATAAGTCCTCCTAAGAAAACTAGAAGTTCATCCTAATTACCTATTGGCGGGCAAAGGCAATAAGTCCCCTTAGAAAACCAGTAGAGTAACTCTTGAGATATAGATTCTCAATCCGAGATATAGATTCTCAACCCGAGATATAGATTCTCAACCTGAGTTATAGATTCTCAACCCGAGATATAGATTCTCTACTCCGAGATATAGATTCTCAATCCTGAGATATAGATTCTCAACCCGAGATGAGATATAGATTCTCAACCCGAGATATAGATTCTCAGCCCGAGATAAAGATTCTCAATCCCAAGATATAGATTCTCACTTCTTTCAAGATATAGATTCTCACTTCTTCCGAGATATAGATTCTCACCTCTTTCAAGACACAAATTCTTACCCCTTGGAAAATCAACAAGAAGCACTCAGAACTGGTTTCGGTCCTTTGAGGCATCCGATTTATTTTCCTTTGAATGGGTTTCGGTCCCCAGAGGCATCCAAGTCATTTTTTTTGACCGGGTTTCGGTCCCCAGAGGCATCCGAGTCATATTGCATTCCATTCAAAATGGGTTTCGGTCCCAATAAGCATCCGAATCACATCACACATCCTACAATTCATTTCGAATGAGTTTTGGTTCTCGAAATCTTCAATTCACATGACATATTTTGCATATAAGATTATGGTTTATGGTCCCCAGGAGCACCTGGATACATTATGCTTTGCTTACATTTTCTGACTTGGATAGGTTCAGGCCCCTGGAAGTGTCTTGTACAACGACATGATTCTCATTTAGGTCACCGGCGCCTTCAAATCGCTCCGTAAGCTCAAACATCTTTTCAAGGTAGTCAACACCTCTGAACACAGGAAAAGGGACGAGCAAGGTGAGACAAGGTTTGTAAAGATTTTGGATATTATCAAGCGTCAATTTGATATTTCATTGACATTCCAAAATCAAGTTGACGGGGGGCAATCTGTTATACCCAAAATTTTACCTCATTTGAGCGAAAAGGGGTGTTTCTAGGTCTTTGAGGGGATAAGGTTCATATATGATCAATGATAGCATGAAAACTGAGATAGGTGGTATGTTTGACATGAAACTATTGGTATAATGGTAGAGAAGAGGGAGGAGATACAAGAGGTCAATGGTTCGAGTCTATTTAATGACAAGCATATTTAACGTTTCTTTCTATTTTCATTGATAGTTTATTTTCTTTCAAAAAAAATCCAAAACACAAAAAAAATCTTTTGAAACGTACGTGCTTTAATAAAAAAACAAACAAAAATTGTATTCGCAATGATTATCCATTCCTTTTTTCTAGATAATTCTTATTGTTAGTTTTCATCCTTATCCCTTTTATTCTCTTAATTCAAATACAAAAAAAACAAAAATCATTTCTATTTTACTAGTAATTTATTTTGTTAACAAAACAATGTTTTTCGAAATTCCCTCATTTTTTGTTAAGTGACTTTGAAATTTTTACTCATTTATAGTTTAGTTTTTAAGGTTTCTTTTAGATACGTTTTATTTTTCTTTACAATCTTATCTCCCACTTCTTGTTAACTAGCTTTTTTTTTTTTTTTTAATTTGAAAATTTGTTAAGTTGTTAAGATTCTTGAGCCTCTTTTATTGATCTACCTCCCCACTCTTTCCACTATATAATCACTGCATACTCTTGTTATAAGGGGACAGAGACGAGCATACTCTAAAAACCTTTGGCTAACATACACCACTGTCATCATTATTTCGTGACCCACTACTGCTACGCCATCAAGCATATACATATACTCCTGCTCCATTATCATTGCCATACGACCATCACTATGGCCTAAGGCTTTCGTCACTGTTATTTGCACATCGCTACCACTTCTCACCGTCATCTATAGTCTTCACCTGAGAAGAAACCGACGCCTTCTTTCATCCAGCGTCGTAACTTTTGTTATCCTCAAGAAAGAATCGTTCAGTTTTTTTTTCTATAGCGAGCAGCAATATTTCTGCAAAACAAAAGAAAGCATGAGAATCAAAGCGAAGCAACTTTTAAAAGGGTAATCTGTGCCTCACCGATGTTGACCCCTTCGTATTGCCCCTGGAATCACGTTACGGCATCATCTGTCGTATTCCTCTAACTGAATCTCAACGCGAGCCTTGTACCCATAGTAACGAGCAATATAGCACCTGTAGGTTTACCGTCTGCACGCCACCCTCAAGCTCAAGGAGTGGTCAGCGGCGCCATTCTGGTCAGGCTTCATCAACACCTCGACCGACTTTCAATATCGAGCGTTACGAATGGAGAAGAGCCGGAGAAGAGACGCCCACAATAAAACACCGCAACGGGTGTAGCTCATCGGGAAGGAACAGACTGCTCTTGTCTTTCCACCTCAGACGCCTGTCCTTATTCGCTCAGAGTGAATTCGGGCAATATACTTTTTCGATGAAGTCCACCCAGAAAAGGAAATTCTTGCAGAATCACTAGAGGCATCGAGAGAAAAAAATCAGAACATCGGTGGTCTTCCTCCAGCTCCCGTCGTTTGCTTGTTTGCAATCGATGTCACCAGAGAATACATGTGCGAGGGAAGAGAGGACCCAGGTATCATTCTTGCTCCTTTTTTTAAAATTAAGTTCATGATTTCCTTTTCGTTTAGGTATATATCCTAGCTTGCTAGTCCTAGCAAAGCCACGTAGGTATAATGACAAAATGTAATGTGATATGTGCGGAGATGATCAAGTTGATTAGTGGGATGGGTACGGTTGGTTTTATTTTATTATTATTATGTTTTTTTATGTTGTTAGGTTTGGTGATAATAAATGTAGTACTATGGTTAAGTTTGATATTCGGTTATGCTTAGGTATTTGATATTTAAAGCTTCAGTTATCTTAAGTCGGTTATTAGTTTAGTTGGATCACAATTGTCGAAAAAGATAATGTCATAAAACATCTAGCCTTAGACTTTATAATAGTAAAGGAAAGATAGTTTCTAAGGGTAGTGAAGGAATCCGAACCCTTAGAAATTTCATATCAAGCCCCCGGACCCATAACTCTAAAAATTACAACATTTTCCTTTCCAAGTTTAAAAGGTCAAAACTTAGGTGGCGACTCTATTTTGGTTTGTGTGGGCCAGTTAGAATAATTAAGCTTTAATTTTATAATTTCGGTTTAGTTATTCTAATTGCAAATCGAACCTTGAGGCCTTAAGCTACATACTTAAGGGTTCAAAAACCAACGCCCACACATAGGTATAGTATTCCTTAGTTAGAATATTGGAGATGATGGAGAGTGATGGATGAAAGTAGTGAAGGTTGAGGAAATGAGCATTTAGAAATTGAAGCACGGAGTAAAGCGTTTGGGAAGTAGAGTGGGGATGAATGATGGACTGATTCCATCCTTTGGAGATGTATGAATTCGTAATCACAACTAGAAAGAGTAAAAAGATAGAAAATGGAAATAATTAAATTATTGATTGTTTGAAACTGATGTGGGAAGTCGAACTTGATCCTGATCAGATCAAGGGAAACCGAACACAAATTGGAGTTGAAAGATAGTTCAACACTGATGCTGATCACATCAGGGTCGAATGATTCTTGAAGCTCTCATTAAGTGGTCACAAGAATCACACATAGGATAGAAGTAATGAATATAAATTGGAACTTGGAGTTGGATGCTTTAGAAAGATTTCTAATTAGTGTTGGGAAGGATTTTCCTTAGACTGAGAATAAGGATGTGACTAGAAGCTTATACCACAAAGAGAGTAGTGTAGCATATTGTATTATTCCAAGGGTAGCGGGACATAGAGGAGTCCTGGGTCTAGATGACCTGAGTGCCTGCGGGACTGTTGTATGTGTATTGCATTGCTTTGGGGATAGCTTTGCATTGTAATAATGTGAAAACAGGTAATGTGGAACCGATGATTGGTAGTAATGTGGATTAGGAGTAATTATAGTACATTTGTATGGTATGGAATGTAGGGACGGGAGCGGGAGTAGTGGATTTGGGAATTGTAAGGAGGAAGAATGTGTGACTTTTGGTATTAAACATGTAAGGATGAGTAAGCATTGTAAACCTGTAACCTCGAACAACTTTGAGGACAAAGTTCTTAAGGGGGGTAGATTGAAATACCCCGACCTTAAATATGGCGATTAAATTATCCTAATAGGTATTTAAGAGCCTAATAATGATTAAGAAATATTGGTAAGGGAAAATAAATCCAAAAGAAATAAAGAAACGCTTAAAAAGCGAAAAACGCTAAATAAGTGTTAACTAACCATAGGAGGTAGGAGACCTCGGTTAGCGTATTATAAGGATTCTAAAGGCTTAACTAAGTCCAAATAAATATTAATGAAAAAATCCCGAAGAAAACGGATCCTTAAAATGGATTAAAAACACTAAAGAACATTAAAGCGTGTTTTTCGAGGTAACCGGGAAAACGTGACTTAAGCGGGTCAAATAGACTCGTAACAATTTTGGTCAACTAAATAATCATTAATAATATTAGTGAAGCTTTAGAACTAATAAAATCAATAAAACGAGAAAATAGTAAAAACTGTCAAAACGGGAAGTTGTGGGGTAGAAACATAAATAACTCAAACTTATGTGTCCAATATTGTAAATAAAATTTTAACAAACCCATATGGGCTGTGTGTGTCCGATTGTGAGCCCTCTCTCACACTCCCTCACACCCTCTTATTTAATTGTGCTAATGCACTACAAGACAAACACATTTAAAAAGTAAAAAGTAACCCCCTTTACTTACTTACTCTCTCTCCTACTCTCTATTCTCCCTCACTCACGTACAGACCCCCATCTCCCTCACTCTCTTTTCTTTCTCTGGTTGCCTTCTTCCTCAGCCGATGGCAATGGAGAAAATGGAGAACCCTCAAAAACACTCACTTCTCTCCTCTTGTTAGGTGTCTAAACCTTCACCAAAAATTACAAAAACTACACCATTATCTTCCTCTCATCAAGGGGAACATTTCCTTCTTTTCAAAATCTGAAAATGAGTATCTTCATCTCCATGGGTGTGTAGCATTTGGAGCTTCAAGACCACCATTAGAACCACCTCCTTCTCCTTGATATTTTGAGGTAAAAATATCCTCGAAACATTACCTTTTTCTAGCCCTTGTGGGCAAAACGAGATTTAGACTAAACTTTGTTTGGTTCCCTTGTACTCTAGCCGATTTTGGCATTCTTGGAGGAGTTGGAATCTTGTTCTTGAGCCATACAAAGCTTCACTTATACCCTTACAAGGTAATGGGATTTCTAAACCCTAGAAATCTTGTGTAAAGCATTTCAATGAACTAGCATTAATCTAAGGGATTAGTATGTTAATTGCACTTATTTTGTGTGCTTTGGGTGATGGGAATGGAGTTGGCAAACTCCATTCCCCATATGGCCGATTTGGGGCAGAGAGAAGAGGTGAGAAGAAGTGGAAGAGAAAAGAGGAAATAAGAGCTTAAGGTAAGAGCTCTTTCTTGAATGGTAAATTTAATGCATTAGCGTAATGGGAATGGGTAACCAATTTAAAGAACCCAAAACATTGTATTAGTATTGTAGTTGTGGAAGTTTGAGTAATTGTGAGCTTGTATTTGGATTGTAGGCCTTAGAGCCAAGTATTGTGTATTGTATTGGCATTGTTGTTTGATGGAAGTATTGGAGTATTGGTATTGACTTGAGTGCAGGTAGGACCCTTGTATGGGTGTGGTTAGATTAGGAATGAATTTGGTGAAAAAGTTCATGTAGGTGGAGAAGATAGAATTGTAGGTAAACCATGGCAAAAGTTTAGTAGGAAAATGTGCATTTATGGATGACTTGGTGATTGGGAGAACCAAGGTATATATTGGATTGAGTAAGGATGTTTAGTAACTATGAAATGGTAGTAGTAGTATGTGAAGGAAAGAGTGTGTGAGCCTCGATTTTAAACCCCTATCCTATGTTGATTAAAGTTGATTAGGATCTAATCGGGTTTTAGGTCCACTTATAACCTAAGATTAATAACTATGTCATATAACAATAATTATTAAAACCTAGGCTAGCTCACTGGAACCTATTATGAGTCGCCACCTAATTTTGACCTAGATTAAATTAGGAAAGGAGAGTTCGGGTTCGGGGGCTTGATATTCGACTTAATTAGGGTTCAATTACTTTCATTACCCTTCCTAGGTCGTTTTTCCTCTACTTGGTTTATTTACGGCTTTCTACAAAGTTGTTTTTAACCTAGGTGCGTGCTTTTTTTTTTTTGTGTTTTTTAGCATTTTTTGACGGAAAATTAAAGTGGAAATTAAAATACCTAAACTAGGGTTTCGGAGGCAGAATTAGGTCAAATTTATTTCCGTCCGTAGCCACGGACCTAATGTCCGAAGCCACGGACCCACGTTAACAACAATAAAAACAATAAAAGTCGAATTAAACAGAAAACAGAAAATTGTAAAGTCCGGGGCCTCGGACAGACTGTCCGTGGGCCCGGACACTATTAAAAAAAACCTAATTTTTAAATTTAAAAAAAACCCGCCGCCGTCCGTGGGTGTCCGAGCTTACGGACAGGGAGTCCGGGACCCCGGACATGACGTCCGTGGGTGCGGACAGCCCTCGGACGACGGCTTTGAGGCTGTTCCGAAGGTGTTTTCGGCTCAAATTTTATGGGTGCGTAGCCTGAAAGATGTACAATACGTTAGTGGTCGAAAGTTCTCAATTTGAATTCGAATTATGCACGAAACTTGGTAAACAAGTTATTGGACAGAAGCTCGAATAAACAACAATACAGAAGCGTACGAAGGTTAGTTTGAGCCCAAATTTTGAGGCAAGACAGATAATACCGTGGTGAATTGGGGAAGTGTGAGTTTCTACCTGTTTTACCTTCGGATTCACAACGTTTCTTCACACCGGATTCGTCGAGTGCTCCGTTGATGGCAGACCCGAGAGGATTTCGACCCGAGCTTCTGGTTGTTGGTTGTTCTTGCTGTTCTTCACGTTTTGGAGGTGTTTTTGTGGGGTTTTGATGATTATTGGTGCTTTGGGAATTGGAAAACGTGTTTAGATGGTGATTTCGGGGGATTTTCGGTATGATTTGGGTGGCCGGGTGTGGAAAACGTGAGAGAGAGAGAGGAGGCTGTGTATTCTGACTCTCTAGGGTTCTTGAGCATATGAGGTTCTCCTTTTATCCAAAAACCTATCCCCTTATATAGACTTTCTTAAAGATAAAGAAAATCTAGTAAAAGTAAGATTTTTTGATATTTTAATTAAGTGACTTCCCAAATGAATTTTGCTGTGAAATTTTAACCACATGTCAAGGATGGATATTACAAATTTTCTGAGGTGGAACCGAATTTTTTTAATGTTGGAATATTTTTAAATTGAATTTCTCGTCAGATTCAGTCAGAAATTGCTAGAAATTATTGGAAATTCGAAAAATCAAAATTCCAACGCCATTATGCTTAGAATGTCATCCTTTATCATGGGTTAAAATTTCAAAGCATTTTGAATTGATTTGACCCTTATTTGGAGGAGAGAGAGAAAGCCTATAGGGGGCTTAGGAGCCTTGAAAAATTACGAAAATGCCCCTGGAGATGACTAAGCTGTCCCTAGTACTCTGAAATGTGCCGATCGAACTGGGAACCCTCGCTACTAGCCTATTAGTAGAGACTCTCTTCCGGGGGTTGAAATTTTGGGTATAACAGATTGCCCCCCGTCAACTTGACTTTGTAATGGAAATGAAAAGGCTAGTTGATGCTTGAGTGATACCCCAAATTTTGGATCTTAAAAGACCACACGTGCAATCCGACAAGTTGCGTCGAGCTATTCTAAGGCGCTGACTACCTATGAGTAAAGTGGAAGGTGTCAGGGCAGTTCTAAGGCGTCGACCACTTAAAGGTAATAATGAAGTAATGTCAGACTGTTCTAAGGCGCCGACTACCTATAAGGATGATATGATGTCAAGCTATTCTAAGGCGTTGACTACCTATAATGAATGAGATGATGTCAAGCTATTCTAAGGCGTTGACTACTTATCAGTGATTGAAAGTTGGTGTTGGGTCGCGTTCTTCTATTCGGGTGAGTTCTGCTGCTCTAGTGAGTTCTGCTGCTCTGGTGAATCTGAATCTTTGGCTGAGAATCTGTATCTCTGAAGAGTCTGTACCTTCGGCTGAGAATCTGTATCCCTAAAGAATCTGTACCTTCGGCTGAGAATCTGTATCCCTGAAGAATCTGTACCTTCGGCTGAGAATCTGTATCCCGAAGAATCTGTACCTGCGGCTGAGAATCTGTATCCCTGAAGAATCTGTACCTTCGGCTGAGAATCTGTATCCCTGAAGAATCTGTACCTTCGGCTGAGAATCTGTATCCCTGAAGAATCTGTACCTTCGGCTGAGAATCTGTATCCCTGAAGAATCTGTACCTTCGGCTGAGAATCTGTATCCCTGAAGAATTTGTACCTTCGGCTGAGAATCTGTATCCCTGAAGAATCTGTACCTTCGGCTGAGAATGAATGTATCCCTGAAGAATCTGTACCTTCGGCTGAGAATCTGTATCCCTGAAGAATCTGTACCTTCGGCTGAGAATCTGTATCCCTGAAGAATCTGTACCTTCGGCTGAGAATCTGTATCCCTGAAGAATCTGTACCTTCGGCTGAGAATCTGTATCCCTGAAGAATCTGTATCCTTGAATTATGACGAGGAGTCTCATACGAATAGATGCAATGGTCATGATGAAAGTTAATTATGAAAGTGCCAAACGTGGCAATGAGGATGTGTATGTCAAAATACGATCAAAGTGTATGTAGGAAATTTGTCCAAAACAAGAAATTGCTGAAAGAGGTGCCAAGCGTGGTAGTGTTTGAAGAATAATCTGTTTAATGAAAAGGAAAGCGAAATTATCATTTCCTAACCATAGACTTCGGACTTGTAATTTATCTCCTAGGAGATGAACATGCCATCGGTGGGGTATGGTGTATGATGTAAAGGTAAGGGCTTATGTGGGCCTGTTGTGTTTGATGTGGAGGTAAGGGCTTATGCGGGCCGGTGGTGTGTGATGGTGGTGGTGATGTTTGAGCTCTGGGTTCCAATTGGTGTTGTCATAGCAATTGTTGGAACCAACAATTGCCCCCAGTATTTTCCCTTAAGACAATCTGAGCTAGAGTCTGTGGCAATCGATCGTTCCGATCGATTGCCCCCAGTATTTTCTTTTATTAAACGTGCGAACGAGTCTCGTCCTCACAGGGTCAGGGCTTATGTTTTTATGTGGTGCTTCCTAACCTACACTCGGCGTGTTTGGTGCTTGCACTCGTTCCTCACCTACAGTCACAACTTCTAGACCATTGAATTCGATATTTGATGGATTACGCATTTGATCTGTTACTTTCACGAGATTGGACACACAACTATCATCAAGTCGTAAAGTCTTTAAAGCTTATAACGTGGCCACGGGGTGTAATGAGGGACAACGGGACCATGGAGGGATATTTGAGGTATGTGGAGCTTAAGTGGGTGACCAAAGCTGCAACTTGCGTCTTCTCTCAGATTCATCTTCCTTGTCTTGAAGTCGTCTAACTGCTTCATGTTGACGTTATTTTTGAGCTTCTAGACTTGGACTTTGAAGTTGTCCTTTACACTATTTCTCTTTCGTCTTTTGGATTTCTTCGAGGCACTTCGGTTTTGCCTCTTTGTTTGATCTTTTCTTGACTTTGCCTTCGGGGTTCTTGTGTTTCCCGGTTTTGAGTTTTGAGAGCTATTTTGATGTGAGCTCTTTTGATCCTGTGTCACTTTGGGACCATTTGCGGATCACTTCGTCATGCTGATAGCGGCGTTGCTTCTTTGGACTGATGAGAACGTTATCTGAGAGTTTGACTCCTCGCTCCCTTCGGTCACCGGGTCAGACATTCACCATTGGCTGGGTTATTTTGTGGTGTTCATATTATCGAAAAGGGATATATGAAAGGCTCAGCGGGGGTGCCTAGGGTTTAATGTCAGGGTTCACAAGTTTTTTGGCTATGTGGTGATGTACCTAGGTGCTTCGTCATTCCTGATAGTTGTGTATCCGCTCTTTGTTACTTTTCGCAGGTCTAAGAGTAAATTTACAAATTATCTCCTTCGGTCGGAGTTATGCCATTTACCTCACCTTTGAATGTGGTCTTACCGGAGTCGTGTAAAAATGACACGTTCGTTCACTCATGGTTTTACCACTCAAGACACTCTCGTGAGATTTCACTTGGAAACTCGTTCGCACATTTAAACCAAAAGATAAAAGACGACGAACTTAAACTTAGATTGCCCCCAGTATTGATTTTGGGGTTGTGACAACAATTCGATAAATGTGGACCTTGAACCTCTTTGTGGGTTGTGAGTTGTGGTGTTTGGTTAGGCATGTTCAAATTTTCAGAAACAAAATGCCAGTCTTTGCATCCCATTGCATAGTCAGAAAATGATTACTTCGTGATCCTTGAAAGACGTGAATGCTCTTTTTAGTTTTTTGAATTAATGAATAATGCTTTGTACAAAAATTAAGAAAATGGAACTATGTTTTATTCAACAAAAAGAATAATGTTGGAAATTACAAACTCAAGAAAACTACCGAAAATGATCAAGGGAACTAACTACTACAAAAGTTGAAAGACAACTAATCAAGAAAAGAAATGCATTTAATGAGAAAAACAACATTTTTCTGATGATGCTTGGGCACGCGTGCTCTGCGCTCTCCACTATGTTCTCAGAATTGGAGCCCTTGGGTCAATTAGATCTGGATTCTGTGTGTAGGGCCCTGCAGTGGTCAGTGTCGTGACCGCGGCAGCTGATGGAAGTAACAAAATTGAGTAAGATCCTTCCCCAAATGAGTAGTTCCTGGCCTCAGGGCGAGCGGTTGCATCGGATATCTTCCTCGAAGCTCTTCAAGTGCTTGTCTTGGTGTTCGACCGATGTCTGTAAACTCTCTTTGTCGAGAATTCCGTCGGGGTGGGTTCTACTGTCCCAACGCTCCAACCAGATCCTCTTGACTGTCGATCACTGTCTTCCTCATGTTGCCTGGTTCTCTTACGGGTGCAGCTTTGGATGCAAGTTGCTGCTCCTGGTTGCCTAACCACTTTCCTGAGTTCTGTAGCAATTTCTTTGACATTCTCCTTCGATCCTCGGACCCTGATGGAGCCAACTTCAATGCAGTAAAAAAAGGGTGTTGAGAAGCCTGTCCACTAACTCATCCCGAGCTTGACGTTCGGACTCGAGGGAAAGAGCCTTTGCTTTAAACTCTTTGATAACAGCAACGTAGTTAGATTCCACGGCGTCCATGGCAGCACTATGCCTCTGCTCCATAGCTTCAACGGTGGCCATGTGCTTTTGTTCCAAAATTGTGAGCTGGGCTTCCATGTCAATTGGACCGCACTTAGGACTTGAGCCTACCTGTGTCCAAGGTGTCCATTATTAGCTAACAAAAGGAAGTGGTCTGAAACATGACGCTTCACAAGATAGATCGAAGCAGACTTATGCTGAAAGCGAGTGGGCCAGGATACCCAGAGAATGTCTGGGCTGGAGTATCTTTCAGACTATGAACTGGAACTTGGACTGAAACCTAAACAGATGGCTTTGATTGGGTCTGAGAGGTGATACCTAGATCTAGGGTTTGGGGCTAGGGCCCGAATAAGAAGTCTACCTAGTCTAGAATGAGCCTTTGGGCCAGAATGTGTTTGGGCCTGGAGTAAAGCACATGGGCTGGAATGGTCCCTAAATCACAAATGGGCCCAACTTTCTTTGGGCCAGAGAAGATGGTTGCTAAGCGAAAAAGATTTTATTTTCATAACTTGTGGGTTATTTCAAGTCCAGGTGGATTTCTTTTTTACGGGCCTAGAACTAATTGAATAATTCAAATCGGGCCAGAAGAGAAATCACCTAAGCCTAGGCTTTTGGGCCGAAGCCCGAACGACTCACATGTTAAACCAAACAGGGCCTCTGGGCCGCAAACAAATAGAGCTGTCAATTCGTGTTGGGCTAGGTTGATGAAGGAGAAGTTCCTATCAATCGCTAGGCTGGGTAGTGGGCCTATCATACAAGCAAACAGGGTCCACACAAATTCAACATGTCCTCACTAGACGCTTCAACCAAACCGGGTATGGGTCGATCCGGAGAGGTGCTTGGGGCATGGGCCCAGGTCACCACAAAGGAATAGGGTTGCACGCTATTCTCTTTGGGCTTCCCCACTCTTTTCACATCACCTGAAGGTGTGCGTCTACGGTCGGGTCTTTGACTGACCAAACAATGGGCTAGGTAAGGGTACTGCCAGGAAAATGCTTGGGGCTAAAGCTCAGGTATTAAGGGGGTGTGGTTAGACGACACCCTCCTCTTTTTCCCCACTTATTCACATCACCTAAAAGGTGTGAGTCCCTGACAGGGGACCCTCAAATGGGTCCCGAGGTGAAATTGGTTTGCGTGGACCCTCGCTCTCATATGATGCAAGGGTGCAAAAATTAAAGTGCGCACAGAAGTAAACAAGCAACATAATAGAAGCCATAAATAAACATTTTCAAGTTAAGCCCTCTTTCTTAAAATTAAACAAGTTAATATTAAGAAGTTTGTCCCCAGCAGAGTCGCCAGTCTGTGAGCCTCGATTTTAAACCCCTATCCTATGTTGATTAAAGTTGATTAGGATCTAATCGGGTTTTAGGTCCACTTATAACCTAAGATTAATAACTATGTCATATAACAATAATTATTAAAACCTAGGCTAGCTCACTGGAACCTATTATGAGTCGCCACCTAATTTTGACCTAGATTAAATTAGGAAAGGAGAGTTCGGGTTCGGGGGCTTGATATTCGACTTAATTAGGGTTCAATTACTTTCATTACCCTTCCTAGGTCGTTTTTCCTCTACTTGGTTTATTTACGGCTTTCTACAAAGTTGTTTTTAACCTAGGTGCGTGCTTCTGTTTTTTTGTGTTTTTTAGCATTTTTTGACGGAAAATTAAAGTGGAAATTAAAATACCTAAACTAGGGTTTCGGAGGCAGAATTAGGTCAAATTTTATTTCCGTCCGTAGCCACGGACCTAATGTCCGAAGCCACGGACCCCAGTTAACCTACATAACAATAAAAGTCGAATTAAACAGAAAACAGAAAATTGTAAAGTCCGGGGCCTCGGACAGACTGTCCGTGGGCCCGGACACTATTAAAAAAAAACCTAATTTTTAAATTTTAAAAAAAACCCGCCGCCGTCCGTGGGTGTCCGAGCTTACGGACAGGGAGTCCGGGACCCCGGACATGACGTCCGTGGGTGCGGACAGCCCTCGGACGATGGCTTTGAGGCTGTTCCCGAAGGTGTTTTCGGCTCAAATTTTATGGGTGCGTAGCCTGAAAGATGTACAATACGTTAGTGGTCGAAAGTTCTCAATTTGAATTCGAATTATGCACGAAACTTGGTAAACAAGTTATTGGACAGAAGCTCGAATAAACAGCAATACAGAAGCGTACGAAGGTTAGTTTGAGCCCAAATTTTGAGGCAAGACAGATAATACCGTGGTGAATTGGGGAAGTGGAGTTTCTTTACCTGTTTTACCTTCGGATTCACAACGTTTCTTCACACCGGGATTCGTCGAGTGCTCCGTTGATGGCAGACCCGAGAGGATTTCGACCCGAGCTTCTGGTTGTTGGTTGTTCTTGCTGTTCTTCACGTTTTGGAGGTGTTTTGTGGGGTTTTGATGATTATTGGTGCTTTGGGAATTGGAAAACGTGTTTAGATGGTGATTTCGGGGGATTTTCGGTATGATTTGGTGGCCGGGTGTTGGAAAACGTGAGAGAGAGAGAGAGGAGGCTGTGTATTCTGACTCTCTAGGGTTCTTGAGCATATGAGGTTCTCCTTTTATCCAAAAACCTATCCCCTTATATAGACTTTCTTAAAGATAAAGAAAATCTAGTAAAAGTAAGATTTTTTGATATTTTAATTAAGTGACTTCCCAAATGAATTTTGCTGTGAAATTTTAACCACATGTCAAGGATGGATATTACAAATTTCTGAGGTGGAACCGAATTTTTTTAATGTTGGAATATTTTTAAATTGAATTTCTCGTCAGATTCAGTCAGAAATTGCTAGAAAATTATTGGAAATTCGAAAAATCAAAATTCCAACGCCATTATGCTTTAGAATGTCATCCTTTATCATGGGTTAAAATTTCAAAGCATTTTGAATTGATTTGACCCTTATTTGGAGGAGAGAGAAAGCCTATAGGGGGCTTAGGAGCCTTGAAAAATTACGAAAATGCCCCTAGAGATGACTAAGCTGTCCCTAGTACTCTGAAATGTGCCGATCGAACTGGGAACCCTCGCTACTAGCCTATTAGTAGAGACTCTCTTCCGGGGGTTGAAATTTTGGGTATAACAGAGTGTAAAATCTGTAGCAAGTAGTGTAGGAATGCATTGTAGAAACTAGGAGAGTTAGTTTGCAAGATTTGGTAAAAAGAGAGTTGGACTTGGGTATAGGTAGTGTAGTTGATTGGAAAGGAATTGAAATGGTAAAATGAAGTTAGGACAAGATGCAAAAGGCAAAGAGGATGTAGGAATGCACAAGTGTGCAAAGTGTGAAAATTAGAATGAAAATTTGTAGAATTGAGCAAGAAGTTGAGTAGGTATTGGACCATGGATTTAAGGAGTTTTAGTGAGTGTTTAGGTGTGTTTAAATATGTAAAAAAACATGTGGAAAGATTATGGAATGATTGGAGGTGGATTAAGGGTTGATTTGGGGTTGAAAAATGACCTTACAGCAGTTTTTAGCAGGGTTCGGGACTTAGGATATGTACCAAGTCCCGAACCGCTTCAAAAAAAGGCCCGAGAGTGAATGCAGGAATTGATCCGGGACTAAGTCCAGGACCAGGGTAGAAAATATGGCCGAGAGTTAGACAGTGCATTGGTCCGGGACCTAGGGTCCGGATCAAGTCCCGGACCACCCCTAGAATGCAGCAGAGAGTGTTTTTAAGGGTTCTAAACATGGGGGATTGATTGGTAATGGTTTTATAAGTTGTTAAGGCCTTGTTTGGTGACCTTTAAAGGCCCTAAGAATTGTAAACAGTTTGAGGAATGATTAAGAATATTAAGTTAAACCGAAACAACGGGACAACGGGGTAAGTACGGGGAGTAATAGTTATGTATGTATTGTAATATTAGTATGACTGAACCATTTGGCCTGTAGCCGGAGGTTCAAGAATAGGACTCGAAGAACAAGTAAGGACTAAGAAACAAGAAGGCACCCGGTAAAGTAAATTGTAGAAAAAGGTATGATTTCTTCAGGCCCTGTATATAATCTGGTTACCCCGATTTGTGTGCTTATTTGATCACCTAAATAAGATAAATGCATGAATCGGACTATATTGCACTTACTTGTGCTTGATTTATGTGTTCTTGATATTTATTGTCTTGAACACTAGTTTGTATAATTCATGAAATGTGGATGGATGAAGATGAAGTGTATTTGTACCTTGTAGTGTACTTGTGTATTGTATTGTATTTCGCATGGATGTATATATGAGCAATGTATTGTATTATTGTGGCTGGCTTGGATGTGTGACTTCTACTAATTCCTAACTACCTAACTCCTAACATAAGTAATGGATAAATTGGGAATGAGTAGAAGTCCGATATAGTTTCGGCCACGCGTGAGGATGAGGAGACACAAGAGGTTGGATCCGATTCCTGGTTCTTAACTAGTCCCGGCCCAAATCCCTTAAATGGGTAGCATCCTTGGATTGGTGAACCATGTAAATCCCGGTGGTGGGACAGAGTAGTCCCCGGGCCGGAGGTCCCGACGACTTGACTTGAGTAAGTAAGTAAGTGAAGTATGAGTATGTATGCGTAAGTATTGTGTAATGAGTAAAAGAGTAATCTCCACCCGATTAACCCGGGTGGACAAATGAAGCTAACAAAGTATGGGCGTTGTATATGTGTATTGTGATATGGATTGAGTATGTAATGAGTACGTATTGTGCATGTATTGTGAATGTGTATCTCGGAAGAAGGTAAGTAAGTATTGTTGGACTTCTATAATCTCTTTGTATGTGTTGGAGTGTATACGTGTATTCCTTGCGTAAAGTGTTATAGCATTGTGTATAAGAGCATGTATGCATGTATGTTTGAATGAAATCAATTGTATGTATTCGACCAAGTGGTCGGCGTACCCTCACTAGTACGCGGGGTGGGGGTATGCGGTATCATATGCAGCGAAAGCTGACCCCCTAGGGGAACGTTTTTAGTGTGCAGGTACCCGAAGCAGATGGTCGCAATAAGAGACCGGTGACGTGTAGATTGTAGGAAATAGTATTGAATGTAGCCTTGAAGTAGTAGTGTACCAAGGGAGTACACCTTGTGCATCGTTAGTATGTAGATGCGAGGAATGGGTAGATGTAGACTCCTAATGAGTATGAATGGTATTGAAAGAGGTATTGTATTTGTATAAGGAATTTAGTAAACTCGGTTATATATTGTAATGTATGGTATTGTAAAGGAGCAAAGTGTTGAATGGAACATGGTAGTATCTATTGGTAAATGGAGTATGTATTGTAGATGTTGTAGTACTCGGGATTCGGTCCATCAGACCGATGCAGTATGTAGTAGTAGCTTTGTTAGTCCCGTGGGTGACTAACGGCATTGTATCACCCACCGTATGTAGTATGTATCCGTTGCGTGAGTCTGGAGGAACGAGAAGTTTGGAAGGTAATGACTATATTAACGGTAGGGGTGTTACAGGTATGAGGTAATGAGAGGTTACCGGACTTACTTATTAAATCAGGTTTAAGATATTTACAAAATCTGGTTACATTACTTAAATCTGTTGCATCCTACTTCATTTCGCTTAATTAAACACCCAGGCTCTGCCGCTAATGAGGGTACGGACTTCAGGTTCTCTTTGCTAGGCGACACAACTTCAGTCGTGTTTTTATTACTATATTGTGTCATCTTCTAGAATTTTTCAAACCATTGTCGTGCTTGTACCAAAATTAGCCATACCTTAAATATACTGGCAGTAGTATCACGAATTAGTTTTCTTCAGTCTTTTATAAAATCAGTGTTGTTACTGCTGTTTATGTAATCACTTCGTATTTTTGAGCTACCACAAGCCTCCGCTGTTCTCTTAAGATTTTGCCACAAGCAGTCTCCGTTGTTCTCTATAGAGGGTTGCCTGTAGATAACCTTATGTACAGTCACTTTTTGACTAAAATTGTGCTGCTGTTTAAAACCTTAGACTGTATGCACTCTTGAGTCAACCATTTACTTACTTTGCTGCTATTTTAGAGCTTGTTTCAAAAGCTTTCCAACCAATCCTTTCCAAACTGCTGCTTCTGTTTTGAGTACCATGGCAAGCTTTGTCTACTTGATATCAAGTGATGCTCATGCTCATTGTTTTTCTACTGTCACTTTCTACTGGTTGCGCAAGCTCCAATGCCTAAAATCTGAGAGCATTCGGAGAATTTGATGGAAAAAGTTGAAAGACAACTAAGATGGTGATTTTAATGCCATGAAAACCTCTCTCTACTTACCACCTGAAATTGATCACTCAAGTTTATGCACAAATATACTGCTGCCAGTTTTTCCAAGTGTGAGCATCATGTACTACTGTGTTAATAAAGTTCATTTCGACAACTTTTATTTCTGGCTATATGCGCCTTTACCTACTTGCCTGCAGAAAATATTGATGAAAACATCCTTGTGCGCAAAGAATATGAATGGGGTAGTAATCAGGGTCAACAACAATTTTGTTTTCAGTCTCCTTACTAGTATAATCTGCTCTGTTACGTGAAATGGTCAAACATATCTTCAAAACCATCTTGGCTGAAAAGCACTAGGGTGGAAGTAGTGAAATACCCCAAACTTAGATATGGTGTTTAAATGATAAACAAGATATAAGAAGGCTAAATAATGCCTTGGAAACATTAAGAAACATTTCTAATCAAAGAAAATATAAGGAAACACCAAAAAGAGCAGTTTAAGCAAAACGTGCTCTAAGCTTGGAGAGACATGGGGAGAGTACCAAATATTGTCTAAGACCTTAGTAATATCCTAATGGTCATTTTAAGTTAAGTCATTACCAAAGAAACCAAGCTTGAAAACAAGTTAAAATACAAAATGTGCTTTAAGGAGTCTTAAAGCACGTTTTTGAAAATTGTCTTGTAAATGAGTTTTGAATGGCTAAATGTCCATCATTACTCTTTAATTAATATGTGTACTATATAGTATCACATTTGGAGGTCTATATCAATGGGAAAATCAAAAATTTCACAACAATGTGCTTGTTTTTGATGAATAGTGAATTTATTAAGCTAGGTTATAACATAAGTCTATATAAGTGAGCATTTGGTCAACAAAGACTAAACTACCCTCATTCACTAAAGGGGGCCGGTTTCTTTAAGTGTGACTCACCACACTTATCTAACTAAGTAAAGAGAAAGCAAAATAAGTAAGTTATAAAGCATAAAACACTATTCACCTTTTAAGATAAATATCACATTTGCTTACCTCTCTCCTCACTTCTTCATTTTCCCTTGTTGCCCACGATTTCTTGCTCTCTTTCTCTTCTCCATTCACATAGAGCTCACCTCCATGAAAGCTCCACCTTCTCTTGCACACCACTTGCTCATTTAAGCTCCAAATCCAAACAAATACATATTCCTCTTAGTTAGCTCAAGCTCTTCTTCTATCTTTCAAAACTCCAAGAGCTTCATTTTGGTGCAAGTCAAACCACCATTAGAGGAGGAAATTCAAGTTTGGAGACTCCTTGGCATCTCCATTCTCTTAAGGTAAGAAAGTGTAAGAAAATCTAGTTTCCACCATTTTCTTCACTTGACCGAAAATATATACTCATGGGACTCCATGTTTATGCCTTGTTCTAGCTTGTTTCTACTCTTCAAAGGAGAGAGGAGGGTCCTTCTTGCTTCACATCCAAGATGTCTTGAGAAACTAAGGTAAAACAATCACTTAATACCTTAAAACATATTTTTAAACTAGGGTTTGTTCCTTAGGGTTAATGTGTTATCTAGTACTCATTGGAGTCATTGGATATTGGTTAGAACATTGGCAAGGAGAATCACATTTGGTGACCGAGATTGAACAAAGGAAACTAAGGAGAAAAGTTTTTAAGCTTGTGAGAAAACAAGGTAAATCACTACCTTAAGTGTGTTTTGTTGTTTTAAAGGAATGAGGTGTGGGGTATATGATGAGTTAGTGTAGAGTTTATTGGGAAGGTTATATAAAACCTAGGAGAAACAATGACTAATCTTGTGAACTTGTGACTAAGGAGCAAATGGGAAAAGAGTTAGTTTAAGAATATAAAAGATGAAGTACAAGAAGCATTTATTTAAATGGGAGCCTTGTTGAGTGTATTCGCAGGTTGAAGGCATATATGTGGAAATTCAGTGGTTAAGATTATTGTCATTTAAGGGCCTAAGAGCCAAGTATTTAAGTTAAGCACTATATGAATGTGGTGTGGTTTGGTGTAAATTGGGTGTGTTAAGCTATTGTGATGAGAATTTGGTGTGGTTGGTTTTGATGGAGAAAAACCATGTGTAGGAGGTACTATATACTAGAGAACTATGGCAAAAATTTAAAGGAGAGTTTAAGTGTTTAAGATATCCTAAGGGAATTAATGACTAAGAAAGTACTAGAAGTGTTCTATGGGTTGTCTTGATGAAAAGGGTGAAGTTAGGTGTTTTAATGACTTATGATGACTTAGGTATCACCATGGAAGATTTAGGAATCAAGAGAATGTATTCGAGTTTTAGGACTTAGGCAAATGTTGATGCACAACTAGGAAGGAAATAATGTGATGATGATGGAAGTTTAGACTTGTTAAGGAACCTTAAGTAAATGTTTAAAAGAGTTTAGATAGAGAGATGCTTGGGAGATGATGTTATAGTGGTGAAGAAAACATTTGGCATAGTGGTTACACTAGGTATGAACCACCACCTAGAAACCTAGAGGAAAACATTACAAGTGTTAGCATTATTACAAGGAAAATGCATAATGACTAAGGTGGATCTTGGTGGATGATTTAAGGTATTTTAAGGAGGGCTTAAGGTGTATTTGAGGTGCCCAAATGAGGTTATAACATATTAGATATATGAGGAGAAGTTTGGAGTTGAAAAGGAATTTAGAAACAAGTTTTTGGAGCCGACCGGCCTTAGGACCGGACTTGCAAGGTCGGTCGGGCTCTGTTACACTACCGGAAATGTTTCTGGAATCGACCGGACTTGGGGGACCGGACTTACAAGTCCGGTCGGGCTTGTTTTGTGAGAGGGAAAATGTTTCTGGAATGGACCGGACATGGGACCGGACTTGTCAAGTCCGGTCGGCATGAATTTTGTACGGATTATAAGTCTCTGGAATCGACCGGACATAGGACCGGACATGTAAGTCCGGTCGGAGTGAATTTTCCAACGGTAAAAGGTACTGGAATGGACCGGACTTGGCAAGTCCGGTCGAGCCTAAAAAAAAAAAAATAAAAAAAAAAGAAATTTCAATTTCTAAAAATGGTAATGGGTAATGAGGTATGCCCTTGGTAGGGTAGTAATGAATGGGACCCTAAGAACTTAAGGAATTAAGTTAAGATTAAGTATAAGTTTTAATTTTTAAAGTTAAGTTTGTAAGACTAAGTGATAAACTTGTGAGGTTATTGAATGGAAGTCCTTAGGGACTAAGTGAGTTAAGTAAGGAGCAATAACTAATAACCTAAAAATGAATGAATGTTTTAGGTTTGTGAGTTGGGACCCCGAAGAAGATTAGTCAAACAACGATCGACGGTGAACGGTACAATCCTTCTTGTGACCTGCTTGCTAACGAGGTGTCCCTCGGCTTGTGTGCTATCTGTTTATTTGCTATGACTAAAACAAGATAAAGCATGCAACCGGTTATATTGTTCTCGTTGTGATTGTGTTATATTTACACTAACCCGCGAGATTGAGATTGTTACTAACCAAGTTTAGTACTTACTGAGTTAAGAATAAGAGTTAAGTTGATGGCTGTTGGTTAATGCCCGTTAAGGCTTAGCTAGCACATGGTGTTTAAGATGTCTACTAACTGGAACTTGAGTGAGGAAACCCGGGACCGATCTCCGGTCATGCATGCTAAGTGAAAAGGGGGACGGTATCTGAATCAGATCCGCCCTCCGCTTAAGGACTTGTCTTCGGACTTGTAGCCTAGGGCCGGTTGCCGGCTCAGCTACGCTGGACTCCCGTCCAGTAGGTGGCATTAAGATGGTGCGGTGGGATCACCTAAATCCCAGGTTCGAATTAAGCTACAACCAATCCCTTCCAGGAAAGGTTTGTATACTGAGATTAAGATTAAGATTGAGATTAAGATTAAGGTAAGGTAAGGAACTGAGATTAAGGAAATGAGGACTAAGGAGGGGGTTACTAACCCACTTGTTAAGGGAACGCTTGAGTCGTTCATTGGTTGTGAACTATATATGTTCATCTGTGGTTATTGTTATTGCACTTCATAATATGCTGTGTATGTAATCAATTTCCATGCTATCGACAATTAGTCGTCGTAGCCCCGTTAGCTTGGGGGCCATGAGAGGGTGTACCAGCATTCGTGCTGACCCCCTCGGGGGCTATTTTTACACTTGCAGGTAAGAGGCCCATGAGGACGCACTACGAGAGTAGGAGCGGTTAGACTTAGGTGGGGACATTTATTTTGAGTTCGGGTTGCGCCTGTGCACCCGACTGTTTATATTAAACTGTTGTAAGTTTAGATTACGTTTGAGATACTAGTACTCGGTTGGTTGTGGGATTGTGGATGTTGATGTTTTGAGTTGGATAAGTATTTTGGTTAAGTATTGTATGTTTCCGGTATATTCTAACGATCAGACCGTGGCAAGGTCCAGGTGTTGTTTTTTCCGCTGCGACGTATTCGATTAAGTGTTAGATTGCGATAACCACGATAGGCTTTGGATGGGGTGTTACAAAAAGTGGTATCAGAGCGTAGTTACGCTCTGATCAAGAAATACCGGACATGAGTGACCACCGAGTTAGGATATAAGTTAAGGAATAAGTATTGGGTTAAGGGTGTGAGAAGTTAGAGTGAGTAGAGTCAGATGACCACTAATAATGTGATTGTCTTTACCGTCTACGGACGTTATAAACTTGCTAACCAAACAATGGTGAGTACGAATCTAATGTAAGTTATACTTGTTCAGATGGCAGGACGCCCTAGAGGAGGCCGAGGTCGCGGCCGGGTGAGGATATTCCAGGGATACCTGGAGGGCAGACGATCGCAGAGATCGTAGCTGCCGCTTTAGGGCATATGGGCTATCAGCCTGGTGTGGGTGCACCACCTCCACCGCCACAGCCTAGGGAACCAAACTGGGTGAAGAGTCTTGCTGATCTTCGACCGCGCACTTCAAGGGGAGACCGATCCCGCCAAGCTTGAGGCGTACATCTCCGAGCTGGAGACCGCCTTCGAGACCCTTGATGTCCCTGCTGGGATCAAGGTGCGCTTAGCTGCTTTCTACCTGAAGGGGGCGGCGGGCGATTGGTGGAAGCTGGTGAGGGCCGAGCATGTGGCCAACCCAGAGTTCGGCTGGGAGCAGTACACCACCTTGCTACGGGCAAAGTACTACCCCGCCCATGTCCAGACGAAGAAGCGCTTGCAGTTAGATGCGCTTAAGCAGTCGGACAAGATGACAGTGGACGAGTATTACTCAGAGTTCACTGCCTTGCTCCGTCTTCTGCCAGGTCTAGGGTATTCTGACCAGATCTTGGTAGACCGCTTCTATGGCGGGCTTAGCCATCGACTCCGCTACGGCATGGGGCCGACAAGCTACACTACCTTGCAGGTAATAAGAATGATTGAAATTTGAGTAAGTGGTGAATAAGATTTAGATTGTGAGAAATAAGTGAGACTAATACTATGGAAAAGCAGGAGTGCTATCATGCCGCTGCTAAGGTTGAGATTACCGTCCAGCTGAGGGACGAGGAGAATGCAAAGCGGAAGAGTGCTGGGAAGAGCTCAGAGAGTCAAGGGCAAGGGGGTACAAGAAACAGAAGTACCAGCCTCAGGCCCAGAAGAATCAGAACCCGAAAGGGTAGGAGGAAAAGGAGAAGGCTTCGGAAGAGCCATTGAAGCTGACCTATGCTATTGCAGCTACACCACTGCGCTCTAAGGCGCCAAAGGGTGAGAAAAATTGATATTGAATAAGTTAAGAAATAAATTAGTAACCGTTTGAGATATGAGAATTGACAATATGAATCAACAGGATCTGAGACTGAGAGGGGAGCCGGTGGTGGATACCAGCGACGCTTCATCTGTAGATGGTGTCACAAGGACCACCCCGGGCTCGACTGTAAGGGGAATAAGGTGGAGTGCAACTTCTGTGGAGTCTACGGGCATCGAGCGTATGAGTGTTACCGGAACCCTGCTAGCAGAGCCTATAGGCCCGATACCAGGGGCAAGGGCAAGACCGATCAGGGAGCTGGATCTGACGGTCAGAGGAAAGTGCAGCAGCCGGTGGACAAGAACCCACTGGCGACCCAGAAGACGGGGCCCACTCTACACATGGTGGATCGGGACGATGAGCCTGAGCCCTCATCGAGGCCAGGTACCACTATAACCATTTAGTAATAAAACTACCTGCTTACCGCATTATCATGCATGTTTGGTGAAATATATGAGTTAAGTGAGAATAAGTTGAGATTAGAACCTAAGTAAGATATAACCTACTACCACTTTAGGAAGATTCAACATCTGCTACCCTATACCATCTACATCTAACCCGGAGCACACCGACATCGAAACCCTACACTTTCCAACCGAACAATGTCAGGTTATCCGCCCAGGTATGATTTTATTAAGGGGATACCTGACACCCGACGCACAAATAGCCATCATCAGGAGATGCAATCAACGCGGGATGGGACCGGGAGGTTTTTACACACCGGAATACCCAGGGGGAGCAAGGATGAAATTAAAGATGATGAGCTTGGGCAAGGATTGGGATCCGTATGCCAAGAATTACCAAACCACAAGGGAGCAAGATGGAGTCTCACCACCGGGAATACCCGAAGAGTTCCATCCAGTTATTACACAAGTCGTGGAAATCGCTCAGCAGTTGGAAGCTGAACCGATTCCAGACATCCAGCCAGACATTTGCATTGTAAACTTCTACGAAAAAGATGGGAAACTGGGACTACACCAGGATAAGGACGAGACAACGGAGTCTCTCGAGAGAGGGATACCCGTAGTGTCTTGGTCCATTGGAGATGATGCGGAATTTTTATACGGCGAGCAGAAGCGTGCGGACCGTGCGGATAAGATAGTACTTAAGTCAGGTGATGTATTAATTTTGGGAGGAGAATCAAGGATGTTGTACCATGGGATTAAGAGAATCAAGCTGAATACAGCACCGTCAGCAGTAATCAATGCGACGCATATGAGACCAGGAAGATTAAACCTAACCTTTAGACAATATTAGCCATGTAATGTTGGAATGAGATGAGAAATGAGATGTAAGATTGAAGCACATGTTGTAAACAGGATGGTCATAAATAAAATAACAGTGTTGTTCATATAAATTGTTACGACTCTTGTTATACCATCAATACTCATGGAGCTTGTGAACACAATTAGGTCATGGACTCGGTACGGAAGGTGCACTAAGCATACTCACAGA
Organism: Limonium bicolor; assembly: GCA_023374045.1. Classification (NCBI taxonomy): domain Eukaryota; kingdom Viridiplantae; phylum Streptophyta; class Magnoliopsida; order Caryophyllales; family Plumbaginaceae; genus Limonium; species Limonium bicolor. The sequence continues at coordinate 307,766,632 of CM041777.1, read as the reverse complement.
GGCACAGGCCGACGCTAGCGGTACTATCCTCACCGACCTTTCCGATCAATGGGATTGAGGCATCAGTTCTCTTCGACTCAGGGGCCTCGCATACCTTTGTCTCTGCATCATTTGCGAGCAGGTTGGGGCTAGACGCTGAGGAGCTACCCGACTTCACGGTTACGCTCCCGTCTAAGGAGAAGGTTCGTTGCACTCGTTACTACCGAGAAGCCACCATCAGAATTAAGGGGGAAGACTTCCCAGTCAGTTTCATTGAGTTCAGTAAGCTAGGATTTGATGTTATATTCGGGATGAACTGGTTGGAGCGGCACAAGGGACGCATCCTCTGCGCCGAGCATAGATTGCTGCTCAGGAGTCCGTCTGGGGTAACAATATCATACCGCCAGAGACCCAGAGAGCCTTCGACTAAGATCATCACCGCCATGGCAATGCATAGAGAATTAAGGAGAAAGGAAGAAGTGTACCTCTGCTATGTACAGGACATAGAGAGAGACCCTGAGTTCGACCCCGACTTACCGGTAGTGTCGGAGTTCCCCGACTTATTTCCACGGGAACTGCCCGGCATGCCACCCACTCGGGAGGTAGAGTTCACCATTGAGCTGCTACCTAGTACCGGACCGATAGCCAAAGCACCATACCGTATGGCTCCGGCAGAAATGACTGAGTTAAAAGAACAACTGAAAGATTTGTTGGATAAGGGATTCATTAGACCAAGTGTGTCACCATGGGGAGCGCCAGTCCTCTTCGTGAAGAAGAAGGATGGTAGTCTCCGCCTCTGCATCGACTACAGAGAGCTGAATGCAGTGACAGTGAAGAATAAGTACCCACTACCCGCATTGACGATCTGTTCGATCAGTTGAAGGGAGCATCTGTGTTTTCCAAGATTGATCTCAGGTCGGGGTATCATCAGATAGCCATTAAGGAGGGAGATATTGAGAAGACGACATTCCGGACACGATACGGCCACTATGAGTTTACAGTGATGCCGTTCGGTTTGTCGAACGCGCCAGCGAAGTTTATGGACCTGATGAACCGCTTGTTCCGGGAGCAGCTGGACAAGTCGGTTGTGGTTTTCATTGATGATATTTTGATATATTCAAAGTCTAAGGTTGAGCATGAGGAACATTTGAGGGTGTTGGAAATATTAAGGGAGAACCAGCTATATGCTAAGTTCTCCAAGTGTGAGTTTTGGCTTGACCAGGTCTCTTTCCTAGGTCATGTCATCTCAGATGCTGGGATCGCAGTGGATCCAGCAAAGATTGATGCCGTACGTACCTGGCCAAGGCCGAAGACTGTTACCGACATCCGGAGCTTTCTCGGTCTGGCAGGTTACTACAGGAGATTTGTTAGAGATTTCAGCAAGGTCGCGAAGCCGATGACCAGTCTGATGAAGAAAGATGCACCATTTCTATGGACAGTCGACTGTGAGAGATCATTTCAGCGCTTGAAGGACTCACTGACCACTGCACCGGTACTGACCATTCCAGACGGTACAGAGGGCTTTGAGGTTTATTGTGATGCATCCGGCAGAGGGCTGGGTTGCGTGCTCATGCAACATGGCAAGGTGGTGGCATATGCCTCACGCCAGTTGAAGAAACATGAGGAGAACTACCCCACACATGATTTAGAGCTGGGAGCTGTAGTCTTCGCTTTGAAGATATGGCGCCACTACTTATACGGGGTTAGTGTCACGATCTACACCGATCACAAGAGTTTGAAATACATATTCACTCAGAAGGAGTTAAATCTTCGACAGAGGAGATGGTTAGAATTTCTGAAAGACTATGACATTGACCTCCAATACAAAGAAGGGAAGGCCAATGTTGTAGCAGATGCCCTGAGCCGTCGAGCACACTCACTCCATTCGCTAGTTTCTTTCTCCAGCTTGGTTGATGAGGTGCGAGAAGCTCAGAGGACAGATGAGTATATGAGAGAAGTCAAACAGAAGCTGACAGATGGTACCTTTGAGAGTCAGAAATACGACTTCAGACTTCATGATGATTATCTGATCAGACTTAAGGGCCGATTATGCATACCACGAGATAACACGGATCTGAAAGACCGTATACTTAGGGAATCACACTGTTCTTCAGTTTCCATCCATCCGGGAGCCTCTAAAATGTATAAAGACATGAAGAGATACTTCTGGTGGTCGGGGATGAAGACAGATGTTACCGAGTTCGTCTTGAGGTGTCTCACATGCCAGAAGGTGAAATTCGAGCACAGACGACCGGGCGGAATGGTACAGTCGATGCCAGTTCCGGAGTGGAAGTTCCATGATATCTCCATGGACTTCGTAGTTGGACTTCCACCTGCTAGGGGAGGTCTCAACATGATATGGGTGGTGGTGGATCGCCTTACCAAAGTAGCCCGATTCATACCGATGAAGGATACTTGGAAGGTGACCAAATTAGCTGAGTTATTTGAGAAAGAAATCATGAGGCATCATGGCACACCAAAGACCATAGTGTCAGATAGAGATACCAGATTCCTTTCGAGGTACTGGAGAGCTACCAGAGAAGCGTTGGGTATAGAACTCAAACTGAGTACCGCGTTCCATCCTCAGACAGATGGCCAGACTGAGCGTACTATTCAGACACTCGAGGACATGCTGAGAGCATGTGCCTTAGACTTTCAGGGCAGTTGGATTGACAGATTGCATCTGATCGAGTTTTCATACAACAACAGCTATCACGCTTCGATCAAGATGGCACCTTTTCAAGCGTTGTACGGTAGACCATGTCGTACACCGCTCTGCTGGGATGAGTCGAGTGAGACGGTCATTATAGGACCAGAGTACTTAGAACAAATTCAGGCGGAAGTTCAGCAAATCAGGGAGAACATGAAAGCTGCTCAAGATAGGCAGAAGTCGTATGCTGATGTTAGACGACGGGACCTGGAGTTCGCAGTGGGCGACCGGGTATTTCTGCGAGTATCACCGATGAAGGGTGTATTCAGGTTTGGGAAGAAGGGCAAACTAAGCCCGAAATTTGTTGGCCCTTATGAGATTACGGAGCGGGTGGGCCCGGTTGCTTACAGGTTGAATTTACCTGTTGAGCTGGGTAAAGTGCATGATGTCTTTCATGTTTCACAGCTGAAGAAATACATGCACCACCCCTCCCATGTGATAGAACCTGAGAGGTTGACTTTAGAACCAAACATGAGATCCGTGGAGACTCCTCAGAGAATCTTGGACAGAAAGACTAGGGACACTCGCCACAAGTCAGTGCGACTGGTGAAGGTTCTCTGGTCTAAGCAGGATGTCGAAGAGGCCACGTGGGAATTAGAGGATAAGATGAGGGCGAAGTACCCTTCTTTATTTACTGACTAGATCGTCTGTATAGGGTACGGGGCGTACCCCTTTTTAAGGGGGGTAGAGCTTCCTCGCTTTTGAGTTAGGCAACGATCATGTTTGTCGTTTGTTTGGTTGTTTAAGATGTGAATGTGTGTAAGTTGCTACACTTCGGTGTAAGTTTGAGTTATGTATGATACTTATGTATTGTATTTGAGATTGATCTTTGAGTCTTGAGATGTATGAATGTGAATATAAGATGTGGTATTAAGATTAAGAGAACTGTGTACCGTGAATGGTTAAACACATGTGTGAACTTTGAGGACAAAGTTCTTTTAAGGGGGGTAGATTGAAATACCCCAAACTTAGATATGGTGTTTAAATGATAAACCAAGATATAAGAAGGCTAAATAATGCCTTAGAAACATTAAGAAACATTTCTAATCAAAGAAAATATAAGGAAACACCAAAAAGAGCAGTTTAAGCAAAAACGTGCTCTAAGCTTGGAGAGACATGGGAGAGTACCCAAATATTGTTCTAAGACCTTAGTAATATCCTAATGGTCATTTTAAGTCAATTACCAAAGAAAACCAAGCTTGAAAACAAGTTAAAATACAAAATGTGCTTTAAGGAGTCTTAAAGCACGTTTTTGAAAAATTGTCTTGTAAATGAGTTTTGAATGGCTAAATGTCCATCATTACTCTTTAATTAATATGTGTACTATATAGTATCACATTTGGAGGTCTATATCAATGGGAAATCAAAAATTTCACAACAATGTGCCTTGTTTTTGATGAATAGTAAATTTATTAAGCTAGTATTATAACAAGTCTATATAAGTGAGACATTTGGTCAACAAAGACTAAACTACCCTCATTCACTAAAGGGGGCCGGTTTCTTTAAGTGTGACTCACCACACTTATCTAACTAAGTAAAGAGAAAGCAAAATAAGTAAGTTATAAAGCATAAAACACTATTCACCTTTTAAGATAAATATCACATTTGCTTACCTCTCTCCTCACTTCTTCATTTTCCCTTGTTGCCCACGATTTCTTGCTCTCTTTCTCTTCTCCATTCACGTAGAGCTCACCTCCATGAAAGCTCCACCTTCTCTTGCACACCACTTGCTCATTTAAGCTCCAAATCCAAAACAAAATACATATTCCTCTTAGTTAGCTCAAGCTCCTTCTTCCTATCTTTTCAAAACTCCAAGAGCTTCATTTTGGTGCCAAGTCAAACCACCATTAGAGGAGGAAATTCAAGTTTGGAGACTCCATTGGCATCTCCATTCTCTTAAGGTAAAGAAAGTGTAAGAAAATCTAGGTTTCCACCATTTTCTTCACTTGACCGAAAATATATACTCATGGGACTCCATGTTTATGCCTTGTTCTAGCTTGTTTCTACTCTTCAAAGGAGAGAGGAGGTCCTTCTTGCTTCACATCCAAGTTGTCTTGAGAAACCAAGGTAAAACAATCACATTAATACCTTAAAACATATTTTTAAACCTAGGGTTTGTTCCTTAGGGTTAATGTGTTATCTAGTACTCATTGGAGTCATTGGATATTGGTTAGAACATTGGCAAGGAGAATCACATTGGTGACCGAGATTGAACAAAGGAAACCTAAGGAGAAAAGTTTTTAAGCTTGTGAGAAAACAAGGTAAAATCACTTACCTTAAGGTGTTTTGTTGTTTAAAGGAATGAGGTGTGGGTATATGATGAGTTTAGTGTAGAGTTTATATTGGGAAGGTTATATAAAACCTAGGAGAAACAATGACTAATCTTGTGAACTTGTGACTAAGGAGCAAATGGGAAAAGAGATAGTTTAAGAATATAAAGATGAAGTACAAGAAGCATTTTATTTAAATGGGAGCCTTGTTGAGTGTATTCGCAGGTTGAAGGCATATATATGTGGAAATTCAGTGGTTAAGATTATTGTCATTTAAGGGCCTAAGAGCCAAGTATTTTAAGTTTAAGCACTATATGATGATGTGGTGTGGTTTTGGTGTAAATTGGGTGTTAAGCTATTGTGATGAGAATTTGTGTGGTATTGGTTGTTTGATGGAGAAAAACCATGTGTTAGGAGGTACTATATACTAGAGAACCTATGGCAAAAATTTAAAGGAGAGTTTAAGTGTTTAAGATATCCTAAGGGAATTTAATGACTAAGAAAGTACTAGAAGTGTTCTATGGGTTGTCTTGATGAAAAAGGGTGAAGTTAAGGTGTTTTAATGACTTATGATGACTTAGGTATCACCATGGAAGATTTAGGAATCAAGAGAATGTATTCGAGGGTTTAGGACTTAGGCAAATGTTGATGCACAACTAGGAAGGAAATAATGTGATGATGATGGAAGTTTAGTCTTGTTAAGGAACCCTAAGTAAATGTTTAAAAGAGTTGTAGATAGAGAGAGATGCTTGGGAGATGATGTTATGGTGGTGAAGAAAGCATTTGGCATAGTGGTTACACTAGGTATGAACCACCACCTAGAAACCTAGAGGAAAACATTACAAGTGTTAGCATTGTTACAAGGAAAATGCATAATGACTAGGGTGGATCTTGGTGGGTGATTTAAGGTATTTTAAGGAGGGCTTAAGGTGTATTTGAGGTGCCCAAATGAGGTTATAACATATTAGAATATATGAGGAGAAGTTTGGAGTTGAAAAGGAATTTAGAAACAAGTTTTTGGAGCCGACCGGCCTTAGGACCGGACTTGCAAGGTCGGTCGGGCTCTGTTACACTACCGGGAAATGTTTCTGGAATCGACCGGACTTGGGGGGCCGGACTTACAAGTCCGGTCGGGCTTGTTTTGTGAGAGGGAAAATGTTTCTGGAATGGACCGGACATGGGACCGGACTTGTTAAGTCCGGTCGGCATGAATTTTGTACGGATTATTAGTCTCTGGAATCGACCGGACATAGGACCGGACATGTAAGTCCGGTCGGAGTGAATTTTCCAACGGTAAAAGGTACTGGGATGGACCGGACTTGGCAAGTCCGGTCGAGCCTAAAAAAAAAATAATAAAAAAAAAGAAATTTCAATTTCTAAAAATGGTAATGGGTAATGAGGTATGCCCTTGGTAGGGTAGTAATGAATGGGACCCTAAGAACTTAAGGAATTAAGTTAAGATTAAGTATAAGTTTTAATGTTTAAAGTTAAGTTTGTAAGACTAAGTGATAAGACTTGTGAGGTTATTGAATGGAAGTCCTTAGGGACTAAGTGAGTTAAGTAAGGAGCAAATAACTAATAACCTAAAAATGAATGAATGTTTTAGGTTTGTGAGTTGGGACCCCGAAGAAGATTAGTCAAACAACGATCGACGGTGAACGGTACAATCCTTCTTGTGACCTGCTTGCTAACGAGGTGTCCCTCGGCTTTTGTGCTATCTGTTTATTTGCTATGACTAAAACAAGATAAAGCATGCAACCGGTTATATTGTTCTCGTTGTGATTGTGTTATATTTACACTAACCCGCGAGATTTGAGATTGTTACTAACCAAGTTTAGTACTTACTGAGTTAAGAATAAGAGTTAAGTTGATGGCTGTTGGTTAATGCCCGTTAAGGCTTAACTAGCACATGGTGTTTAAGATGTCTACTAACTGGAACTTGAGTGAGGAAACCCGGGACCGATCTCCGGTCATGCATGCTAAGTGAAAAGGGGGACAGTATCTGAATCAGATCCGCCCTCCGCTTAAGGACTTGTCTTCGGACTTGTAGCCTAGGGCCGGTTGCCGGCTCAGCTACGCTGGACTCCCGTCCAGAGTAGGTGGCATTAAGAGGGTGCGGTGGGATCACCTAAATCCCAGGTTCGAATTAAGCTACAACCAATCCCTTCCAGGAAAGGTTTGTATACTGAGATTAAGATTAAGATTGAGATTAAGATTAAGGTAAGGTAAGGAACTGAGATTAAGGAAATGAGGACTAAGAAGGGGGTTACTAACCCACTTGTTAAGGGAACGCTTGAGTCGTTCATTGGTTGTGAACTATATATGTTCATCTGTGGTTATTGTTATTGCACTTCATATTATGCATGTGTATGTAATCAATTTCCATGCTATCGACAATTAGTCGTCGTAGCCCCGTTAGCTTGGGGGCCATGAGAGGGTGTACCAGCATTCGTGCTGACCCCCTCGGGGGCTATTTTTACACTTGCAGGTAAGAGGCCCATGAGGACGCACTACGAGAGTAGGAGCGGTTAGACTTAGGTGGGGACATTTATTTTGAATTCGGGTTGCGCCTGTGCACCCGACTGTTTATATTAAACTGTTGTAAGTTTAAGATTACGTTTGAGATACTAGTACTCGGTTGGTTGTGGGATTGTGGATGTTGATGTTTTGAGTTGGATAAGTATTTTGGTTAAGTATTGTAAATGTTAATCCGGTATATTCTAACGATCAGACCGTGGCAAGGTCCAGGTGTTGCTTATTTCCGCTGCGACGTATTCGATTAAGTGTTAAGATTGCGATAACCACGATAGGCTTTGGATGGGGTGTTACAAGTAGATCCATATCAGTAGTTCTTTTCAATTATGCGGTATAAATAGCATAGCTTTCGTAAAAAACTTTCTTTTGCTTCATGCTGTTGTTACCACTTTAATCAACACATGACAAGCAGTATACATTACTTCTTTGAAAATGCTTTGAAACAATGTCCATATTTGTCCAGTTTCCTTATGATTCAGCTGATTACTTGTTTCCTCATACTTAAGTAAAGTCTTCACCGCATCTGTCTTATGCTACCGGAAAATCTTGGTTATGCTAATGTTAGAAATGATGGTGTGTAACCGCACGCTGCAATTGCCTATGGTTATTAGATGATGAGGCTCAACAATTATAACAATTACAGTGACATTTACTTCGAGTCTGATTGCTGAGGTGATGCCATTTCTACCGTAATAGAGATCAGCCAGTACACCGAGTACTTTTTATTGTCTTGGATGCATATACATCTCCTGTCTAAATTTTTATTAAGGGTAACAGGTACTTGCCGCAGTACTTCCTTAACCTGTTTTTGCTCCTTTGATATTTAGTTTAAGGCCTTTCCTTAGGAATATTTAAAGGCTGCAAAATATTATTTCTGTTTTGACTATGGGAAACATTCATAGTTAGGATTGCATATATGACTTTGTTCTTATTTTGATGGTTACTGCTTCACTGTTGCTTTAATTTTACCCTAATTTATAAAATGTATTATGGCTCAAACAACTCGTTTCTTCTTGGCTCTATCAAGTTTTGTTAAATCTATTTTAAGGAAAATTATGCATTATAGTTCCAATTCTTTGGACTCTATCTATTAATTGAGCTTGATTAGTTGATTAATTTCCTCTGTGAAGTCCCTTACCACTGGTTTGAAACGCTTTTTGACAAACGCTTTGTTAAAACACTGTTCTGTTTTACTGCTCCATGATGCTGTTGTGGATGCCTTTACTTCTGCGGTTAAAGCTAAGAAATATGTGTCTTAGATATCCAATTTGTGAAGTTGGTTATGAGTTTGTTTCAGCAGTTTTTACGACTACGAATGATGCGGAATCTGCTTTAGATTGTTCCCTGTTTACAAGTCCTTGTATGACTATAGCAACCTAATTTGGCTTCATTCAAATAATCCATGTTTAATTATATTCATGAGTAACTACGTTCACTTCTGCCTAAATGCTCTATACACCTTACCTTAGCTCTGCATTTATCCTTTCAGGAATTGTTCCAGTTGCTAAAAACTACTATTTCCTGCAACTATTACAGCTTGCATTGGTTTCCTGCTTACGAAACTGTTCTATAACTATATTAGTGGTTTAACCACGTTTAGAATCAATTTCATGCTGTTAGATGCTAAAAATGAAGCTGTTATGTAACAGTGTTTTCAAGCAGCAACCTCCCTAGCTATGTTCTGCCACACAAAGGAAAGGTTGTGAAGATACTTCACAAGAGCTGCAAGACAAGTATGCTTCAAAGCACAATCATCTATTTGATTCTAGATACATCAAACCTGAAGTGGTGGTAATACTGTATTCTTTCATAATGCTAATGTTGCTGCCTCTGCATACCCTTAATAGTTTCAAAACCTTCAAACTCTGCTTGCTGTCATGATTGATCTAGTAAGATAAAACTGATCTGAAAACCGTCAACGATTTTACATGAATAATCTTGATTGATTGCTCCCCAAGTTTTTGTCGAAGTTATGTCTCTGTTTATTGTTGTCGCATAATCAGTGCAAGGTAAAAGAAATATTCATGCTTCATCTACTTACTACACAGCGGTATATAGACTTGTTTTTTGCCTATTAGAAGTCAGGGGATAAGGGGGTATGATAAGAGTGTTTAGGATCGTAAAAACCAGTCCAGGTTAAGCTCTTGATTACACTCTTTTCTCAGCTACTTTGTTGCTGTTAACTGCCTCATTTCTGATGCAATATTTTGATTCACCTTTATAAATCATCCACAACAATGCCTTGCTTGCTTTAGGTTATCATTTTCAATCCATTGGATGGTCAATACCCAGCTGTTTTTGTTGTTTGGTAAAACTTTCCCCTTGTCATTACTGCTCCAGTCACTGGGTTATTATACAGCAGTAATTTGGTTTCTTCTAGCCTCCGATTATGAGTTAATATAAGAGCTGCAACTTATACACGCCATTTACAAAGTTTGCCATCAAAATCTGTGCTAAATAGCATTTTTACTGTAATTATCATTATGTGTTTAATGATCTGTTCCAAGGTAATTCAGTTTTGATGTTTATATTCACTATCAAAAGTGTTTGCATTACTAAAAGCACAAGTTCTTTATACTATAAATCTTGTAATATTATGCCACATTGCCCTCGAGTCATGAGGTTATTACTTCTGGTTGTTACTGCTTGGATAAGTACAAATTTTTCAGTAGTTTAGCATGCAGGTAGTTGGCCTTTCTGAAAATCGGTTGATTATGCTTAAACCCAAAATCTATTAAGAATTGCAAATAAAATTCCTGCACAATCAGGCTGCTATCTGCATCTCTATATTTCAGCGTTAATAAAACGCATTATTGAAATATATCAAACTGTTTTTTTACCTTCTAAAATTATGTTAGCTTCCCTCTGCTTTTGCTGCTATTAATGGAGCTTCTTCCTACAGGTTTTCTATAAGAGTTTGGACTGCTTTTAACAGCAGCTTCGATGAAGTTCTATATAAGTAGTTTTATGGGCGGGGTCACATCTTACATTTCTACTTAGAAAAAGTGTTCTCTACTAAATTTTGACAAGCACCATGTCATTCACAACTTCATTATGATCTGGACCGGAGACGGTATACAGTTTCAATTAAATCATTGCTGCTGTTATGAAAGAATTTTTCTACAGCTCTTATACCAATTCTTCGTACCTTATTTAAGGCATCAATTCTGGCCTTTATGCCTCTGAATGTTCCTATTTTCATGAAATCATGTTATTATGCGTCGCTGTATCTGTATGCTTCAGCTTAACAAGTCTATGATGAATGCTTACTTTGGTTTGCCTTGGTCCTTACGGCTATTTTACAATCGGCATTGTCTAGCAGATTATATTTACTATTAAGTTTATTCATTCAAAATACTTCTTGTATGGGTTCCAGCCTTTAGATTTCTTAAGCCCAACCCGATTTACTATTTCTATCATTCTATTTTGGTGCTTTATATTACTGTTGCATATGCCACTCAAATCAGTTTCGTAGGTAATGATTAAAGTTTCCTTTTCCTGTTTTTATGCAGTCATATGAACATGAGTAGAACCTTCAATCTAAGTTGTTAAACTAACTCTCCATTTCATTTTGGTTTTGTACCAATTAGATAACAAGCCTTCTCAGTAGTTCATAGTCTTCAGTTATGCTGCTTGGCCATTATACATGAAGCTGCTACATGGCGACTGTTTACACAATTTTTTGACAAGAATCTGCAGCACTCGTTCACCACCATTCTCACAAGTTACATGCTCAAATAGCCCAGGACATGATAGAGGTCATCATGACTTTGGGCTGTACGAATCAAAGACAAGTTTTTTCTCTTCCAAAGTTCTGGTGCAGGATAACAAATGCTCCACCAATCTGAACAACTACTGAGCAAAGGAGCCCTCTATACAATGAGAAAGTTGCTCGCAAGTGAGGAGGAAAATTCAGCAGACCCTAGGATCGGTACCGAATGGCATCGTGGTTTCGGCCAGGACACAAGTCGTCATGTTCAGTCCCGGGCGCTACCATTACTACCCAAAGCACTGAAATATTCACTACAAACCATACAACCTCATATTGTTTTGGTAGGTAACATGGCAAGGTATGAGGGCGGTAAGCTCGGTATAAATTGACAACCCATTTCCTGCTTATTTTACAGCACTACTCATACACTCTTGCGCAGCCCCACTGCAGTTATGTTACTATTGCAGCACTCTGAAGTTACAGCTGTTGCATGAAAATATCTTGACATTATTTTAGACAACACTTCTTCTCCGGTTAATATATGCCTAACTTGGTATCGATTTATATAAGACTGAGAGCTAATTTGAAGTTTCATGATGCAATTTATCTTTTCTGAGATCAAGCATTGAATGGGTACATTATATATCCTCTGATATTTCTTCGCAATAATTTAGCTTTTTGAAGTTTTTGCTTCTCTAACTTTGAACATAAGTGTTGGTGTGTTACCAAAACCGTTTTATCAGTTTTTACACTCAATCTCATTACTATTCTACTTACCTGGTTCTATACTGATGTCTAAACCTGAGATGTCATGAATAGCAAAACTCTTTTACTCTTGGTCTATGTCGTTTGATCGGTAAATAAGAGGGCCTTTAATTGATTGTTGTTCCCTGCTGCTACTGTCTTACTCCATCTGTTAGGTGCTGTTTCAAGCTCCATTTAAACATTGTTATTTTACACTTTAGGAACTATTGTACAGCAATCCTTTTGCCGCTGTTTGCTAGTTTAAAAGGGTGTATATTGCCATATATCTACACTCTGAAATTGCAGATACTGCATGATAAGGTTTTAAACAGGTTTGCGCACAGTAACTCCTCTAGTCGTGATCTGTTATGAGCTGGCAAGCGATTCATATCACCACTATTTAATAGCTTCGTGCGTATTGACCTATAACTTTGAACCACCCTTAGCAGAAGATTTGTTAAAACTGCTTAGGCAATAATGACACTTTGAGATAAGCTTGTTTTGTCACTAGTGCTACTTTTGCTTCCGTCTTTATGCTGGATTCTGAGGTGCATTTGCCCCCGATTTGTGAGGATATTCATTCTTGTTTTTGTGCTACAAATTTGGTGCTATAAAGTATCTAGCACGAAAGTATCATACTTCTGTTCCATGCTTAGAAGTAGCCGATTTATAATACATAAATAGTGTTTAGATCTGCTTCAGTTTTGCTTGATTTTGTGCCACCTCTTGAACATGACAAGACCTGCTTGAAAGTGACCAATCTCTTAAAACGCTCATACACCATTCTGTTTAATTTCTCCATGATATTGTTGTTAAAATCCTACATATGGAAACAAAATGCCTTGCCTACTCCTGTCATGCTTCTTGGAAATAGTGTTCATAACTCACCCACTTGTCTTGCTCTTCCCGGGCACTATGTCACGAATATTGAGCTGCTGCACAGACAGTATTTAGGCTAATTTATTGCCTATGTTTTCAGCTGGCAAATAGGCATGATGAAAATGTTTAAAACTCATAAAACCACCTTGAGTCAAGCTCTTGACTATTTTGATTATAGAATGCTTCATTCAGCGTTAACTAAATGCATGATTCTAAATATGTTTGATACCCCCACCATTGCATACCATCTGAAAGGGTATATGATTACCAGGCTTATCTATTATTACATAAGTCTATTGAGCTTGACCTTGATTTATGCTCAATTACAAACTGATTTGATGTCTTAAACTATTTATCATGTGCAACATGTTCTACTCTGTCTCAAAAGAGCTAACAAAGTTATTAAAGAAAGTGCAGGTACTTTTTACCAGGGGACTGATCACCCCCTGAAGTATTCAAAGAAAGCGAGAACAAAGGCCACCGAGCCAAGAAAGTAACACCTACCCATGGACTTTCTACATTAGAGTTACATATCCATGGTGAAAAGTAATACCCGGCCAACGAGCCGCAGACTATATGCCTTGAAAGAAAGCACCGGCCAGCGAGCCGCAGGCTATATGCCTTGAAAGTAATACCCGGCCAATGAGCAGCAGGCTATATGTGAAATACCCCGAACTTAAATATAGGGATTAAAATTAATCTAATACATACTTAAGGGCCTAACAACGCCTAAGTAATATTAGTAAGGAAAAATAAATCCAAAAGAAATGAAGAAACACTTGAAAAGCGAAAAACGCTAAATAAGCGTTAAATAACCATAGGAGGTATGAGACCTCGGTTAGCGTATTATATGGATTCTAAGGGCTTAATAGGACCTAAATAATATAGGGGAACAACCCCCGAAGAAAACGGATCCATAAAATGGATTAAAACCATAAACGAACCTTAAAGCGCGTTTTTCGAGGAAACCAGGAAAACGTGACTTTAAGCGGGTCAAATAGACTCGTAATAATTTTGGTCAACCAAATAGTCACTAATAAACATTAGTGAAGGTCTAGAGACAATAAAATCAATAAAACGAGAAAATAGTAAAAACTGTAAAAAACGGGAAGTTATGGGGTAATAGTGTAAATAAAATAAATTAGTGTGTCCACTATTGCAATAACATTTGAAAAGCCCATATGAGCTGTGTGTAGCCGGCTGATAATAGCCATACCCCTCTTCCTTATTCCTTCCTTATATGTAAAAGACAAACAATTAAAAAGCAAAAAGTAACTACTTTTTATTCTATCTCTCTCTCACAAACACCTCACGTACTGCTTTCTTCTTCCTCTCTATTTCTTCTCCTTCTGTGCGACTGAAATGGCGATTTGAGCCACCCTCTCACAACAGCCACTTTCTCTCCATTTTGAAAGCCTAAACCACCACCAAATGCTATAAAAATTATACCGTTGGATTCGTATCGCTTAGGAGATTATTCTACACCCTTCAAAAATCTAAAACCTCCAACTTTATTTTTGAGGGTATAATCATTTGAGGGCTTGAAGGGCACCATTTGAAGATCTATATTCTTCTTCATGTTCTAAGGTAAGAAGTAGACCCAAGCTTCACTCCTTTCATCTTTTCCTTGCAAAAATACAAAACTCGTGTAATGTACCACTATTCCATTACTGAGCCGATTTGGCACTTCAAAGAGGAGTTGAAGCCTTTTCACTTTCTACTAAAAAAACTCCATTATAAACTCAAGGTAAGACCCACTAAGTGTTTTAAATGGTTTCTCACAAAGTTAGGGTTTAATACGTGAGATAGAAGATTCACTAGTCTTGGTGTGTATGTGTGTGCTTGGTTACGTGGTGTAGCTTGGCTTAAATAAACCAAGAAAACAAAGAAGGAAAGAGGAGCAAGAAAGGAGAAGGAGGGAAAGAAAAAGGAATCAAGGAAACCCAAGGTAAAGAGAAGCCTCTGTACGATTTTTAATGCTTGTGTAGGTATAAGTATATTGTTTAGCAATGTTTAGAAATCACCGTAACAGTATGAAGAGTATGGGTATATTAATGTGGATGGTATTTGTAGTTTGAGGTTTTTGAAAACAAGGAAATAAAATGCTAAGTGTAAATGGTAAGTGTGTAGTAGGTATTAGTATGATGTGTGGGAATAATGTATATGTTGAACAGGTTGTGAATATATTGAGTGTGCAAAATTGTGTGGTGAGAACACTTAGAAATGTGGGGAACCTCTGTCAAAATTCGTTCAGGAATTTAGAGACTTGAGTGTGTTAGAAAAGAAAGAACAAAGCTGTTGTACAGAGAAGGAAAGAATAAGAAATTTCACTTTGGTTTGTAACAGGAAGAAGGAGTGTAGTTGAGTAGAGGTGTAAAAGGTGTATTGGGAGCTGTTTAACTAAGTAAGGGTAGATTGAGGATCATTGAGTTAGTGAGAAGAAGAAATGAAAAATCTGTAGCATTTCTTGGAGAAGGAAAATCGTAACAGCAGAGGAGGAAACTTACAGTGAGTGTGTAATGTAACAGATTTGGGTAGAAGTGGATTAGGCTAATTTAAAGTGCTTAATCACTGCTAAAATATGCTAGATTATGTGTAGGAATATTGGGGAAGAAGTTGGTAGAAGTTTGAAGTTGAAACAAAGCTTTAAAACTAGAAATTTGCAACAGACTAGATTTGTCCTGGTTTGTAAACCAGTACGCAAACCAGGACCACCTCTTAAAATTGCCAGAATACTTTCTCGCTAGATTTGTCCTGGTTTGCAAACCAGTACGCAAACCAGGACCACCTCTTAAAATTGGCAGAATACTTTCTCGCTGAATTTGTCCTGGTTTGCAAACCAGTACGCAAACCAGGACCACCTCAAAAACTTGACAGAAAGTAACGCTGAAGGATGGTCCGGGTTTGCAAACAAGTACACAAACCCGGACCACCTTAAAAATACGACAGAAAGTTTTCTAAAGTGATGGTCCGGGTTTGTAAACTGGTACACAAACCCGGACCACCATAAAAACTTGACAGAAACGTCTCTGAAGAGATGGTCCGGGTTTGTAAACCAGGACACAAACCAGGACCACCCCATTTTCTTCACAGAATCCATTTTAAAGTTAATCTAAGGTAGGGTAATGAAGGGTAATGATATTATAAGATACTTAAGACATAATTAATGATGTTTAAAGGTCATTAAGGCCATGAACAAGCCTAGAGAATAATTTTAAGTAAGTAACATAAGTAAATGTATTTGAATAATAAGGAATTAGTATGTAAACACTGGGAAACTTTAGCAAAGTAATAAGTAAGGTTAATTATAGATGATTAACCACCCAACTATATGTATATGCTAGGATTCGAATAGTTGAACACCGAAGAGGAGTCGGTGAGTCCAAATCAACGGTGCAAGGTATGATTTCTTCATGCCCTGTATCCTAATCTGGTTACCCCGATTTGTGTTCTTATTTGATCACCTAATAAGATAAATGCATGAATCGGACTATATTGCACTTACTTGTGCTTGATTACATTGTTCTTGATATTTGTCTTGAACAATAGTTTGTATAATTCATGAAATACATGAATGATGATGAAGTGTATTGTATCTCGTAGTATATTTGTACATTGTATTGTATTTTGTATGGAAGTGTGTATGAACAATGTATTATGTATGTGGCTTGGATGTTGACTTCTACTAAATTCCTAACTATCTAACTCCTAACTTAAGTGAGTAAATTGGAATGAGTAGAAGTCCGATATAGCTTCGGCCACGCGTGAGGATGAGGAGACACAAGAGGTTGGATCCAATTCCTGACTCTTAAACTGGTCCGCGGCCCAAACCCCTTAAATGGGTAGCATCCCGGATTGGTGAGTCAAGTAAATCCCGGTGGTGGGACGGAGTAGTCCCCGGGCCGGAGGTCCCGACGACTTAACATGAGTAAGAGTAAGTAAGTAAGTATGTATGAGTATGAGTATGTATGCGTAAGTACTGTGGAACGAGTAAAAGAGTAATCTCCACCCGATTAACCCGGGTGGACCAACATGAGCTAACAAGTATGGTGGATTGTGTATGTATTGCGTATGTACTGTATATGTATTGTGTATTGTGGATTTCGGAAAGGTAAGTATGTATCTGATGGCTTGTATGAATTACCATGTATGTATTGAAGAGTATGCGTTGAAGTGTATGTATGTACTCCTTGCGTAATGTATTGTAATATTATGTATAAGAGCATGTATGCATGTATGTTTGAATGAAATCAATTGAATGTATTCGACCAAGTGGTCGGCGTACCCTCACTAGTACGCGGGGTATGAGGTTATCATATGCAGCGAAAGCTGACCCCCTAGGGGGAACGTTTTTAGTGTGCAGGTACCCAAAGCGGATATGGTCAAGGTAAGAGACCGGTGGCTACATTCGGATAGTAGAAGTAGAATGTAGAGGTGTACTAAGTGGCACACCCTTGTACTTAGGAAGTAAGTAGTTTGTGAGGAATGGGTAGATGTAGACTCTTAACGAGCACATAGGAATTTGGAAGAAGCATTGTATTTGTATTTGGAACCTAGTAAACTCGGTTATGTATATTGTAATGTATGGTATTGTAAAGGAGTAAAATGTTGAATGGAGCATTGTAGTATGTGATTGGTAAATGGAGTATGTATTGTAGATGTGTAGTACTCGTGATTCCGGTCCATCAGACCGATGCTGTATGTAGTAGTAGTAGCCTTGTTAGTCACGTGGGTGACTAACGGCATTGTATCACCTACCGTTGAGTATGTAAGTATCCGCTGCGTGAATCTGGATTGTATGAGGAGATTGGACGGTAATGACGGTATTAACGGTTGGGGTGTTACAATATGCCTTAAAAGAAAGCATCGGCCAACGAGCCGCCGGCTATATGCCTTGAAAGTAATACCCGGCCAATGAGCCGCAGGCTATATGCCTTGAAAGAAAGCACCGGCCAACGAGCTGCAGGCTATATGCCTTGAAAGAAAGCACCGGCCAACGAGCTGCAGGCACTTGTGTCTTGAAAAGTAACACTTTGGGTTGAAATGAAACCCGGCCATCGAGCCAACAAAAAAAAACCCATCTCTGGATCCATCAGGAGCTCTGGTCGTTTGTAATGGGTGCATTGTTAGGTGTGGGACGCCGCACCATATTTGAATCACAAGTACCATCCTTTGGCTAGCATAAGCAAAGTTGGGAAAATATATTATCTTTGTTCTCCCTTTAAGGGAATTATCATCCTTTGGCTAGTATAAGCAAAGACTTGATCATCATATTATTTCGCCCTTTCAAAAAGGGAATGGTTCATATTAAAAGAACCATTGGTCTTCTTTATGAAGATCTAAGGGGATCCATCCATCAAGATATTATGGGATCCATCCATCAAGATATATTATCTCAAAGATTTATGTCCCAGAATTTCCAATTTGTCAGATTCAGAAGAAAGACACTTGTGGGACTTTTGATTGTACTAATTGTACCCACTTTTTGTAAGTTCATGTTTCTTTGTAAAAGCTAAAGAAAAAGAACTTGTGGGACTATTTAATACCCCGGATCTAAAAATGGTGATTAAATTACTCTAATAAAATTATTAAGGGCCTAATGGTGCCTAAAGAGTATTGGTAAAAGAAATAAAACCAAAAGAAAAGAGAAAACGCTTGAAAAGCGAAAAACGCTAAAATGCGCGTTAAATGAGTATAAGAGATACATGAGCTCGAGAGGGTCCGAGATGGATTCCTAAGGCTTAGTTAGGCCTAATAAGTGTACGGGAATGATTCCCGAAGAAAACGAATCCAAATAATGGATTAAAACGATAACGGAGTTTTAAAGCACGTTTTTCGAGGAAGCCCGAAAACGTGACTTTAAGTGGTCAAATGGACCCGTAAAAAAATTATAGTTGATTATATAACTATAATTAAGTATTAATGGAAGCTTAATAGCCATTAAAAATAAAGAAACGAGAAAAATCCGAAAAACGGGCCCGGTTAGTGAATAGTGCCAAACCGGGTAAAATAACGAGCGTTTTCTGTAAGAAAACGAAAAACGCTCCAGCTTACTAATTTAGTGGGGCCGGTTTATTTAGTGAGTCACCCACTCACACACACTCTAAGCTAGTAAATAAATAAGAAAGGAAAGAAAAGAAAAAGTAAAAGGGTGAATAGTTAATGTAATATTAGAACTCTCTCTCCCCCTTTTTTCTTTCATTCACGATTCCTTTCCCCCCCACCAGAGCTTCTTCTTCCTTTACCTCTGTACGCTGGGCGACTCCACACAGCACACCACCTCCATCTTCAATCTCCTCTAACTTGCTCATTCCTTCACCGAATCGCACAAAATTGCCACCGTTAGACTGTATCGGCGAGGGCTACGTTTTGTACCCCTCAAAATCTTGATTCCCCCACCTTCACTTCCATGGATGTTGGAGCTTTTGAAGCTTTAAGAGCTGATTTTAACTCTCCTCCACCTCTTTAATGTCTTAAGGTAATAATAAGTAAGAGTTTTGGCCATTTCAAGCTTGTTCTTGTAATTTGGGAAAAATTCCCTCACGTTGAATTTTTCCCCATGTTAGCCGTGAGCATCTTGCTCTTGTGGAGGGATGGAAACTCTTCCAATGGATTGCCAAGCTGTCCATTTGGTTATTCTAAGGTAAAACCTAAGCTAAACCTTGAAAACTAGCTCCTTGGAATATATTAGGTTATGTGGGAAATATTGAAACTTACTTGTTGATGTGTGTGTGGGGATATGATTGTAGTTGGCAATCTATGCTCCTTGGGTTGTGAAAACAAGAAGAGAAAGAGGGGACAAGAGAAAGAAGAGGAAGAGGAGTAAAAACCGAGAATAAACAAGGTAATGGGCTTACCTTGCGTTGGTTTTATTTGCTTGGGGAAAACTTATGTTGGTGTTGTATAAACAACCTTGAGCTTGAATGGGTGTAGTTGTGATACTACAATGATGGTAGTTAAATGAGAATGTTTAATGTTGTTTAAGTGTGAGAAATAAGTTTGTGAACTAAGCTAGTTTATATGTGTGAACAAGGGGAATTTGAGGTGGTTTTGATGTGTAAACCAAACAGAGGAGAAGAAGTGTTTGTGAGCATGTTTAGTGTGGTGAAAGTGCTTAGTAAAGCAAGCAAGTGCTGTCAAATTTTACTTGGAAACCAAGGGTGATTAGGAGTGTGAAACCTAGGAAAAACTAGGCATGTTTCGAATATTAAAGTGAGTGGTAAATCACTTGGAATTTGGGAAGAGGAAGAGTAAGGTTCTTGGAGTAGAACTGAGAGGAAAATAAGGTCATTTGGGTGCTAGGAATGACATTAGTAAGTGAGTTTTGAATGGTTTAAAGAAGAGACCAAAATCTGTTGCAAATCTGATAGAAAAGC
This sequence comes from Limonium bicolor, assembly GCA_023374045.1. Lineage (NCBI taxonomy): Eukaryota > Viridiplantae > Streptophyta > Magnoliopsida > Caryophyllales > Plumbaginaceae > Limonium > Limonium bicolor. The sequence continues at coordinate 307,746,427 of CM041777.1, read as the reverse complement.
AAGTGGAAAACTGTTTGTAAGTGTAAATAATTTAAGTGAAGTTAACTAGGATGGTGAGTGTATTTGGTGCTTGATTTAAGATGGTTTAAGTGAGTAAATAGGTGCTTAAACATGAGGATTATAGTTGGTGGAGATGGGGTAATCAATGGGCTAAGAGAGGGCCTTGAACAGAGACAGAAACTGTCAAATTTGCAAAATCTGTAGCAGGGTCCGGGACCTAGTCCATGGACAAAGTCCCGGACCACCCCCTTTATTAAGGCCGAGAGTTGCCTACCATGTTTGGTCCGGGACTTGAGTCTAGTACAAGGTCCCGGACCACTTGCTAAATTCAGCCGAGAGTTAAGATGAGTATTGGTCCGGGACTTGGCCTAGGTACAAGGTCCCGGACCATGCATTATTTTTGGCCGAGAGTTTGTTTTGTGATTGGTCCGGGACTTAGGGTATGGACCAAGTCCCGGACCACCCCCAGAATTGCCCCGTGAGTGTTTTAAAGGTTGCTAATGATGGGGGTTTGAATGCTAATGATGTTATAAGATGTTAAGGCCTTGTTTGGTGACATGTAAAGGCCCTAAGGAGCGTAAGAAAGTGTTAGAAGAGAGTGAGAAATGAGAACTCAAATTAAAAAGTAAACCGAAACGGGACAACGGGGTAACTACGGGAGTAACATTTATTATGTCCGTATGAGCTTAGTATTAATAATAATGTTTGAAACATTATCAGAGATCGTGGTGACCCGAGCGGTGAGGCACGGTAAAAGTAAAATCCCGGTGAAAGGTATGATTTTCTCATGCCCCGTATGCTAACCGAGTTACTCTGATTTGTGTGTTTGTGTGCCGGCTTATTCAAGATTAAAGCATGAAAATAATCCCTTGTTTGATTATGCATGCATTGTTGTATGTTGAATGAGCTAACATACTTGTATGCCGGTGTGGTCTAACTCAGTGTATAGACCGACTCTTAGTGAGTATTGATTGACTAGAAACCCGTTGAACGGGTAGTCACATAACCAATGGTATTATGCAAACACACACAAGCTATCGATTAAAGCATAACGATAACACAAACATATGAACTCCCTAAAATGCGAGGAGGTGTACGGGTTGAGTATATACCCGATAACGGTTAGAAAACCTTATTGAAGCAATCCACGAAATAAATATGAGTGGAGTGATAAATGAACCTCCATCGAGAGGATTGAAGTTAGTCCAATAATGTGAACTTATAAAGAGGGTAAAAGAGACCTAGGGGATTAGTAACTCCCTTGAGACATGGTCGACCTCCTATAAGAGGGTTCTACCCGGTATAAGAATATGACCGAAAGTATGAGTATATGTATGGTAAAGGTAACTCTTAAAACCTAAGATTAACCAAACTAAAGTAATGTTCCCATGTCATTAGAAACATCGAGAGTGATGTTTCTAGACTAAAACACGTAATATTATAATAACTCCGAGAGAGGAGTGTATGGGAACGAGAGTAGTCCGAGAGTATTCGGACTTGTGTAAAAAGAGATAGGAACTAAGAGAGAGTTCCATGAGCTAGTTGAACCTTCCCACCATGCTAGACCCAGAGTAGGGTCGAAACCGGGGAAGTAAGACTATGCTAGAGAGCCATGAGTTTTGGCTTAAGTATGTAATAAGAGTAACAAGCGTGATGTAGGAGACCTGTAGTGTCTCGAGAATCTACAAGAGCTTGAGTATGAATAACCCAAGAGTGTGGGTGAGATAATGAGTATAAATAACCCGAGAGAAAGGGGTGAGTATATGTATGAGTAACCCGAGAGAATGGGTAAGTATAAGAATGAGTAGCCCAAGAGAATGGGTGTGTATACGAATAAGTAACCCGAGAGAGCGGGTGAGGTATTGAATAAGTAAACAAGGCATAGTGAGGAATAACCCTCAATGCCTAAGAGTAACCAGTTACCACTAACAACATTGTTATGTTAGTTAGGAATCGTGTTCCGTGATTGGATGTAGATTCCTTGTGTGATATACATATATATTGTATTGTCATGATGCATGTTGTTTGTTTAAAATGAACTCCATGTATATCCGACCCAAAGTAGTCGGCGTACCGCGGTTAGCACGCGGTATATGCGAATTTCATGCGCAGCGTAAGCTGACCCCCTAGGGGGAACGTTTTTAGTGTGCAGGTACTTGAAGCTGACCACCGTTCGAGAGAGTAGGACGGGGACGGCTGTGAGCATGGGTAGTTAGTTTGTAATCACTTATGCGTTTGTATGAGGTGTAAGTCCGAGTATGTTATCGGCATCCGTATATTGTAGACTCGGTATAGTAGAGATATGATTGAGTATTGTATTTGTATGAGTACTCGGTTGATCCAGTCCATCAGACCGTTACTGTATGTGTGATAGGCCTGGTTAGCCATATGGGTGGCTAACGGCTTTGTTTCACCCCTCGTTGTAAATAGAGTTCCGCTGCGTGAGTAAGTGTAATTAGTAACGGATTATGAGGAAATGATGAGATTAACGGTTGGGGTGTTACAAAATGGTAACAGAGCGAAGTATCGCTCTGATGACTGGAAATACCGAGCTTAGGAAATACCGAGTTAGGAATTAGAGACTTAGGGCTATGGGTTGTGTGGTAGCGTGAGAGATGCGCTAGTTAGGAACTTCCAGTATGATCTGGATACCTACAATACCAGACCCGCCCTCCACAACCCCCGCATTAAAAGCTCGGGAAAGAACGCCAGAGACGGGGAAACCCAAACTGGCAGTTATTTAATATTTCAATATGAACTAGAACCTGTCATGCGGTAGACCCCGAGAAACGGAAGTCCCGGAGACGGGTCCCGCTGGTGGAACGACAATAACCGCACTTAAGGCGAGGGAATGAGACATCCTAATCCAAGGAGACCAGAATTTGTGGCAACTTGGGGCGACATGCTTAGCAGTCGCGAGAACCTAGCTAGCCGAGCAACAGCAAGAAGAAAGCACTAACCGTGCAAGAAGGCGGATTAATGAGAAGCAATGATAATAACAAAAACCGAGACACATGTCTACGGACCGCCATAACTAAGTAATACCATCAACGGTACACTAACCGACTAAGAATCTAGTCAAGAGTAGAGGCACCCACCCTGCCACACCCAAAGAGGTTGCAATACTTAACTGATACAGCTTAGACAGCTACGAGCATAGCTACGGGATATACCCGAATAGGACTACAGAAGTAGTACCTAAATAAGTTATAACCTCTGTAACCATAGTAAAGACGTGGGACCGCGATCAACGAGGTAAAAGCTAGAATTAAGGTAAAAGGAACTCCGAGAGTGGAGGAGCACCTAAATGAATGACAGTCATGTCAAGAGGAATGAGGAATCCAGCCAAAGAGCAGTATCCAATAACAGGATCAAGAAGGGGAGCGACTAGGCTAACCAGATACAATGTGAACAATACCGTGGACCGGTATGAGTTAACCTAAAAAACCGCCAGTACCGCGCACTTGCCACGGCAAGTGCAGTAATAGACGGACCAAAGAGGAGCTTTGACAGCGACCAGTACTTAGTAAGTACCAAGACGGCAAGAGAAGCCAATATAGCACCACAAACCTAAGAATTCTGAAACGAAACCTTGGAAAGGCCTAAACGGCCGACCACTGTATAAAGAAATATACCGGTCAGCAAGAGGCTAGGACCTGGTAAGAAGCAAAAACCGGCATTGAAATGCGCAAAGAGTTTTCAAAACCATGAACTTCCTTTCAGAACGTAAAATTTTCCAAAAAACCCCCAAAGTTTTAAAACCAAACCAGTGAACCACGATAAGTATTATAGGACCAATAAGAGGAGGGGCAACAGAATACTTCACTTAGGCGTGACCGACACTACAAGTGTACACAAACGAGACATGGAACGACCGCACTCCAAAGGAGCTTGCGGGCCTGACAGACCAGTTATGAGTAGTACGGGTAAGTGGTAACGTATCAATAAGATACTCCATGTATGTATACAAGTAGAGTACGGTACACGGGAAGTAGCCCACTCCATACTACGGACGAAAGAGCCAATTTAAACCAAGACAGTTGGACACCTTGAATGGTCGAAGAACATAAGGACGCTTACCAAGATAAAGGAGTCTAGAATCCAGTAAGGTGACGGACCTAAGGATATAGCGTTAATAAGTGCGAGAAGCACAGAGTATTAAGCACAGACATGAGATATGTCTCAGGAACCAAGGAGAAAATACCTAATAACTGGAATGGATACCAGTGTAAGCAATAAGATGAATACCTTAATTGATCATATCAATGTTTGATAAACGGGATAGAATTCCCACAGAATATCTCACTAAGAGAATAACGACCTAACTAAGTAGGTAAAGGAATAGTACTAATACTCTACCCAATAACGGGAGATATTACAACCTTAAACGGGATAGTTTGAGTTATACATAGCCGCAAGGCGAAGTCGCAACCAAACATAACCATAAGTACAAGCCAGATGTAATGGCATTACTCAGTAACACCCAGGAGCAATCCGAGAAGGGTGCTGGAATCAACAGTAGTTGAACGAAACATCGTGTTGAGAACACAAGTATTTAAGCAAACACTCGGGTAGAACCCGAAGGGATCCCACGGTACACGGGATACCCTAGATTGCCAGAGGGCATCAACAAATATCAAGTTGCTTAAAGGGCCTTCCAAGTACGGAAGAGTGGTGAGACAACCATATCAAAGAGCCCATAAATACCTCCTAACCATTTAATGGCATACGGAGAAGAAGAAACCTATATAAACAGCCGCATGGAGCATGACTCGAGGCAAGGTGGCTTGTAAGCCGATAAAACCAACTACAATACGTAGATCCAAACATTGTAAAACATATGCATAAAGGCATAAGGGTTATTGTGGAGCACGAACCCCTACCTTAGAGTGGGGATACCACTTGTTACTGTGGGGCCTAGGGAGCGGCAATTGCGTGAATCCTCCAGAGAAAGGCTACCACGTAGGCATGAAATGTGAAACCGCTAGAGCGGTGTAGTAAAACTTGAGCATGTGTATATTGCCAAGGAGCATATGAACTATAGTAGTGTGTAAAGAGGAACCTTGGTGGCAGTACAAAGGAAACCGATAGAGTAATCGGATGAGTAGTGAACACTCTATGTGTACAATATGAACTGCAGAGTAAGCAGCGCGCAAGTGCGCAGAGAGATTTTTAAGAATAGCGTATGTTGTTGAGCCAAGTGAATGGCAAGCCATCGTGTAAATGGCGAGAAAACATGAGCGGAAGCTAAAGTAGTAGCGGATGCCATGTAAACAAATGTTGTAACGAGTAGAACTAGGTACGCAGTAAGCGACCATTGTAAGAGTATATTCGGATAGTGATTAGAGTTGATGAAGAAATGTAGTAAAGGAGACATGTTCATTCCTATCTCATGAGAGATTTACTGTCAAGGGTTTACGCTTCTGCACTCTGTATGACTGAGTGTTTTGGTATTGCACTTGTGCGGTAATGATCAAGTGGGAGAGCGAGGAATTGAGAAATGTCAACGAAGCTTGTTGAGTGAGAATCTAGAGAGACAACGTGCGGCCATTGGCCAAGATGCACAAAGAACGTGGGCAGTAACCCACAGGGCCCAGGATCGATATGTGGAAAAATGCAGAGTAGTATGAATGAAGAACTCTGGTACAGAACCATGAAACAAACATAATCCATGAGCCACTATTAAACGAGGAAGCACTACATGCTAAGTAGTAGCTTAACCTCAACCGACAATAAGTCGGGAAAAGTAAGCGAATAACCACGAAGGTATACAGAGTTATACAATAGATTTCCAGAGAGTTGGAGAGAAAATCTATAACTCATCGAATTCGCATACGGTAAGAGATACCAAGCGACGATTGATATACATTGAGAATATCAAAGAGCGAATTAAGCTCTAGTTATCAGGTCACACAGCAGAAGCTTGTGGACCGTGATTCAGGGTTAAGTATACCTATGTCATAAACCCCTTGAAGCCTTAGAGGCTAGAACCGAACCCGGTTATGAGTTAATTAACCGTACTGAAGTTAAAACACTTCATAATACTCGAATTAATGAACCAATGTTCAGTGATAACATATGGTTGGTTACGCGGGCGTAACCCCTTTTAAGGGGGGTAGGGCGAGAAACCGCTTAGAGTATGTTTTACGTATTGGTGCGTAAACTACTATGTGCATAGCACAAAAAGAAATTGTTTTGATGATTGGAACTTATGTTACATAAACATAGGTACCCATTCATTGTGTAATAATGAGTATGGTGCATGAGAGATGCAAGTAATGAGAATGTAATATTTATGAAAAGAGGAGTAGAGAGACTCCTAGGGAATGAGAATCCCTATAGTATATGTCTAGTGAGATTAGACATGAGTTATGATGAGTATGAATCGGCATGAAACCGATGTGTAACCTAAGAGGGAGTGAGTTCCCTAGGTGATTTTATTTGAGAATGATAGATGGAGTGAGTTCCATCCTTTGGAGTTGTATGTTATGTGTTTTAAATTGAGCAACAATTTGAGTAAATGAAGCCATAAGTATGGAATGCCTAGGCAAGGTAAATAGAGAATAATGGATGACTTAAGTTCCATGATAAAGATAAATTGAAACAGATTGTTTTATGAATACGACTAGAAAGAGTAAAAGATAGAAAACAAAAATGTTTGACTATCTGATTGTTTGAAACTGACGTGGGAGGTGGAACTTGATCTGCTAGCGATCAAGGGAAACCGAACACAAATTGGGGTGGAAGGATAGTTCAACACTGATGCTGATCACATCAGGGTTAGATGATTCCTGAAGCTCCCTATAGTGGTCACAAGTAATCACGCTAAGAAAGATACAGCTACCATAAATCTGATTTGGAGTTGTGTGATGCTTTAAAAAGAATTTTCAAACGGATTTTGAAAAAGAATTTCCTTCAAGTATGAAGATGGAAATGAAACTGGTTTTGAAACCGCTATCACCCGCCGATGGCTGAGCCTTAAGTCTTGATGACCGGTAGAACGGTGGGCGTGTATTAGTTTTGAAACCATTACACCGTACGTGCGGCGGTCCTAAGTGACCGGTTGGGGCGGTGTCAGTGTGTGATTTTTCCAAAGGCAGCGGGACGGGGAGAGTACCCTGAGATGTTCCTGTGTTGAGTGAGTCAACCAGAGTGCCTGAGGATATGTATATGTGTAACGTTTTGATCAGAACCGAGGGGACCGTGGGCCAGAGAGAGTAAGTGCCCATTTGTCATGAAACGGCCGTGAACCAGAAAGAGTAAGTGTTCAACGTGACCGGTACCTGAGGGATCAGTATATTACTCAATATGGATTCGAGGACTGTAGTGCCTTCTTGTCTTCGGACCGATTCCATGGAGAGAGTAAAAAGAGTATTTTTGATTGCTATACATGCTGTGATATGTGTGTGGTATGTGTAGTATGAAATGAGACAGACTTGTGGAGTCTGTAAGGTTATACATGTATTATAACCTTGGCATAGTACGCCATGAGAGTAACCATCTAGATTCACCAACTTTGAGGACAAAGTTCCTAAGGGGGGTAGATTTTAATACCCCGGATCTAAAAATGGTGATTAAATTACTCTAATAAAATTATTAAGGGCCTAATGGTGCCTAAAGAGTATTGGTAAAAGAAATAAAACCAAAAGAAAAGAGAAAACGCTTGAAAAGCGAAAAACGCTAAAATGCGCGTTAAATGAGTATAAGAGATACATGATCTCGAGAGGGTCCGAGATGGATTCCTAAGGCTTAGTTAGGCCTAATAAGTGTACGGGAATGATTCCCGAAGAAAACGAATCCAAATAATGGATTAAAACGATAACGGAGTTTTAAAGCACGTTTTTCGAGGAAGCCCGAAAACGTGACTTTAAGTGGTCAAATGGACCCGTAAAAAAATTATAGTTGATTATATAACTATAATTAAGTATTAATGGAAGCTTAATAGCCATTAAAAATAAAGAAACGAGAAAAATCCGAAAAACGGGCCCGGTTAGTGAATAGTGCCAAACCGGGTAAAATAACGAGCGTTTTCTGTAAGAAAACGAAAAACGCTCCAGCTTACTAATTTAGTGGGGCCGGTTTTATTTAGTGAGTCACCCACTCACACACACTCTAAGCTAGTAAATAAATAAGAAAGGAAAGAAAAGAAAAAGTAAAAGGGTGAATAGTTAATGTAATATTAGAACTCTCTCTCCCCCTCTTTTTTCTTTCATTCACGATTCCTTTCCCCCCCACCAGAGCTTCTTCTTCCTTTACCTCTGTACGCTGGGCGACTCCACACAGTACACCACCTCCATCTTCAATCTCCTCTAACTTGCTCATTCCTTCACCGAATCGCACAAAATTACCACCGTTAGACTTGTATCGGCGAGGGCTACGTTTTGTACCCCTCAAAATCTTGATTCCCCCACCTTCACTTCCATGGATGTTGGAGCTTTTGAAGCTTTAAGAGCTGATTTTAACTCTCCTCCACCTCCTTAATGTCTTAAGGTAATAATAAGTAAGAGTTTGGCCATTTCAAGCTTGTTCTTGTAATTTGGGAAAAATTCCCTCACGTTGAATTTTTCCCCATGTTAGCCGTGAGCATCTTGCTCTTGTGGAGGGATGGAAACTCTTCCAATGGATTGCCAAGCTGTCCATTTGGTTATTCTAAGGTAAAACCTAAGCTAAACCTTGAAAACTAGCTCCTTGGAATATATTAGGTTATGTGGGAAATATTGAACTTACTTGTTGATGTGTGGTGGGGATATGATTGTAGTTGGCAATCTATGCTCCTTGGTATGTTGTGAAAACAAGAAGAGAAAGAGGGGACAAGAGAAAGAAGAGGAAGAGGAGTAAAACCGAGAATAAACAAGGTAATGGGCTTACCTTGCGTTGGTTTTATTTGCTTGGGGAAAACTTATGTTGGTGTTTGTATAAACAACCTTGAGCTTGAATGGGTGTAGTTGTGATACACATGATGGTAGTTAAATGAGAATGTTTAATGTTGTTTAAGTGTGAGAAATAAGTTTGTGAACTAAGCTAGTTTATATGTGTGAACAAGGGGAATTTGAGGTGGTTTTGATGTGTAAACCAAACAGAGGAGAAGAAGTGTTTGTGAGCATGTTTAGTGTGGTGAAAGTGCTTAGTAAAGCAAGCAAGTGCTGTCAAATTTTACTTGGAAACCAAGGGTGGTTAGGAGTGTGAAACCTAGGAAAAACTAGGCATGTTTCGAATATTAAAGTGAGTGGTAATCACTTGGAATTTGGGAAGAGGAAAGAGTAAGGTTCTTGGAGTAGAACTGAGAGGAAAATAAGGTCATTTGGGTGCTAGGAATGACATTAGTAAGTGAGTTTTGAATGGTTTAAAGAAGAGACCAAAATAGGTGCTTAAACATGAGGATTATAGTTGGTGGAGATGGGGTAATCAATGGGCTAAGAGAGGGCCTTGAACAGAGACAGAAACTGTCAAATTTGCAAAATCTGTAGCAGGGTCCGGGACCTAGTCCATGGACAAAGTCCCGGACCACCCCCTTTATTAAGGCCGAGAGTTGCCTACCATGTTTGGTCCGGGACTTGAGTCTAGTACAAGGTCCCGGACCACTTGCTAAATTCAGCCGAGAGTTAAGATGAGTATTGGTCCGGGACTTGGCCTAGGTACAAGGTCCCGGACCATGCATTATTTTTGGCCGAGAGTTTGTTTTGTGATTGGTCCGGGACTTAGGGTATGGACCAAGTCCCGGACCACCCCCAGAATTGCCCCGTGAGTGTTTTAAAGGTTGCTAATGATGGGGGTTTGAATGCTAATGATGTTATAAGATGTTAAGGCCTTGTTTGGTGACATGTAAAGGCCCTAAGGAGCGTAAGAAAGTGTTAGAAGAGAGTGAGAAATGAGAACTCAAATTAACAAAGTAAAACCGAGATAACGGGACAACGGGGTAACTACGGGAGTAACATTTAATTATGTACCGTATGAGCTTAGTATTAATAATAATGTTTGAAACATTATCAGAGGATCGTGTGTGACCCGAGCAAGGTGAGATGGCACGGTAAAAGTAAAATCCCGGTGAAAGGTATGATTTTCTCATGCCCCGTATGCTAACCGAGTTACTCTGATTTGTGTGTTTGTGTGCCGGCTTATTCAAGATTAAAGCATGAAAATAATCCCTTGTTTGATTATGCATGCATTGTTGTATGTTGAATGAGCTAACATACTTGTATGCCGGTGTGGTCTAACTCAGTGTATAGACCGACTCTTAGTGAGTATTGATTGACTAGAAACCCGTTGAACGGGTAGTCACATAACCAATGGTATTATGCAAACACACACAAGCTATCGATTAAAGCATAACGATAACACAAACATATGAACTCCCTAAAATGCGAGGAGGTGTACGGGTTGAGTATATACCCGATAACGGTTAGAAAACCTTATTGAAGCAATCCACGAAATAAATATGAGTGGAGTGATAAATGAACCTCCATCGAGAGGATTGAAGTTAGTCCAATAATGTGAACTTATAAAGAGGGTAAAAGAGACCTAGGGGATTAGTAACTCCCTTGAGACATGGTCGACCTCCTATAAGAGGGTTCTACCCGGTATAAGAATATGACCGAAAGTATGAGTATATGTATGGTAAAGGTAACTCTTAAAACCTAAGATTAACCAAACTAAAGTAATGTTCCCATGTCATTAGAAACATCGAGAGTGATGTTTCTAGACTAAAACACGTAATATTATAATAACTCCGAGAGAGGAGTGTATGGGAACGAGAGTAGTCCGAGAGTATTCGGACTTGTGTAAAAAGAGATAGGAACTAAGAGAGAGTTCCATGAGCTAGTTGAACCTTCCCACCATGCTAGACCCAGAGTAGGGTCGAAACCGGGGAAGTAAGACTATGCTAGAGAGCCATGAGTTTTGGCTTAAGTATGTAATAAGAGTAACAAGCGTGATGTAGGAGACCTGTAGTGTCTCGAGAATCTACAAGAGCTTGAGTATGAATAACCCAAGAGTGTGGGTGAGATAATGAGTATAAATAACCCGAAAGAAAGGGGTGAGTATATGTATGAGTAACCCGAGAGAATGGGTAAGTATAAGAATGAGTAGCCCAAGAGAATGGGTGTGTATACGAATAAGTAACCCGAGAGAGCGGGTGAGGTATTGAATAAGTAAACAAGGCATAGTGAGGAATAACCCTCAATGCCTAAGAGTAACCAGTTACCACTAACAACATTGTTATGTTAGTTGGGAATCGTGTTCCGTGATTGGATGTAGATTCCTTGTGTGATATATATATATTGTATTGTCATGATGCATGTTGTTTGTTTAAAATGAACTCCATGTATATCCGACCCAAAGTAGTCGGTGTACCGCGGTTAGCACGCGGTATATGCGAATTTCATGCGCAGCGTAAGCTGACCCCCTAGGGGGAACGTTTTTAGTGTGCAGGTACTTGAAGCTGACCACCGTTCGAGAGAGTAGGACGGGGACGGCTGTGAGCATGGGTAGTTAGTTTGTAATCACTTATGCGTTTGTATGAGGTGTAAGTCCGAGTATGTTATCGGCATCCGTATATTGTAGACTCGGTATAGTAGAGATATGATTGAGTATTGTATTTGTATGAGTACTCGGTTGATCCAGTCCATCAGACCGTTACTGTATGTGTGATAGGCCTGGTTAGCCATATGGGTGGCTAACGGCTTTGTTTCACCCCTCGTTGTAAATAGAGTTCCGCTGCGTGAGTAAGTGTAATTAGTAACGGATTATGAGGAAATGATGAGATTAACGGTTGGGGTGTTACAGACTAGAATATAGGAGGAAGGAAAAAAGAATGTAAATTTCTATCTCTTTTTTTTGTAAGTTCCACTTTTTTAAGTACTAAAAGTAGAACTTGTGGGACTGATGAAGAGTGCAAAATATGACGAAGACAAAAGAACCAGGATGGCCCAGATCTCGGGCCCCGACCCAGACCCCGGGCCCCCTTCAGGACCTTGTTCGGGCTCCAGTTTGGGCACCAAACATCAATCCGGGTCCTAGGCCCCATGATCGGGTCCCACATTCCAGCCCCGCATTCTATGACCGGGTCCCGTATTCTGGCTCTGCACTCTATAACCGGGTCCCATATTCCGACCCCGTGCTCCATGATCGGATCCCGCATCCTACACTTTGGGACCGGAAGGCTTTACAAGGAAAGAAGTGCCAAAATTAGGAGGGTTGCTCCAATAAAGTAATACCACATGTACAAGGATTAAGAGATAGACTTCACCCTCAAAAGTCTATAAATGGAGATGGGAGGCTCATTTGTAAATGGACACAAGATTAGGAGAGAGAGAAAACACTAGAAAGCTCTCTAAAGTTGTAATACCAAAGGAAGTAATAAAGATATTGTTAATAAGTGGATGTAGGCTGGATTATTGGCCGAACCACCAAAACTTCCAGTGTTCTATTCGTTCGTAAGATGGGAGGGACAAATCACACGTTTTTAAACCTAAAATGTGAAAATAATGTCAAGCGATTCTAAGGCGTTGACAACCAAAAGGGATGGAAATGATGTCATGCTATTCTAAGGCGTTGACTACCTATAATGAATGAAATGGTGTCAAGCTATTATAAGGCTTTTACTACCTATAATGAATGAAATGATGTCAAGCTATTCCAAGGCGTTGACTACCTATGATGTCAAGCTATTCTAAGGCGTTGACTACCTATAACGAATGAAATGAATGCAAAATGTTTGATGGAAGCAGGTAAATCGAAGAGTGACGCTAGGTCTTACTACGAGCCTAAAGGGATGATTCTAGGTCTTATGACAAGCCTAAAGGTTGGAATTAGGTCTTAAGACAAGCCTAAAGGTTGGAACTAGGTCTTATGACGAGCCTAAAGGTTGGAACTAGGTCTTATGACAAGCCTGAAGGGTTAATTCTAGGTCTTATGACAAGCCTAAAGGCTGGAATTAGGTCTTATGACAAGCCTAAAGGTTGGAACTAGGTCTTAAGACGAGCCTAAAGGTTAGATCTAGGTCTTATGATGAGCCTAAAGGATTAAATGTAAGGGAGGTCTTATGAGTGTCTGGAATGATTGAATGTAAGGTAGGTCTTATGCATGCCTAAAGGATTGGGAACAAAATTCATCCTAACTCGGTTGCTTATGGAGACCGAGATCCGACTAACTCAGTTACTTGTGGAGACTGAGAACCATCTAACTCAGTTGCTTGTGAAGACTAAGGTCCATCTAACTCAGTTGCTTGTGGAGACTGAGATCCATCTAACTTCGTTGCTTATGGAGACTGAGATCCATCAAACTCAGTTGCATAGGGAGACTGAGATACATCAAACTCAGTTGCTTAGGAAGATTGAGATCCATCTAACTCAGTTGCTTATGGAGACTGAGATCCGTTCTACTCGGTTGCTTATGGAGACCGAGATCCATTCTACTCTTTACTAGGCTAATTAAGGAATGCAGTATGCTTGATGATGCAAAGATGTGAAGTATGTTTTATGAAAATGATTGTGGCAAAAGGCAAATTGTCAAGGTTCCAAACATGGAAATGAAGAGGTTTATGTGGGTATTGTAAAATGAAATTGAAGTGCTGGAAAAGACTAAAGATTGTCCAAATTAAGAAATTGCTGGAAATATGCCAAACACGGCCATGATGAGATTTATGAAACTAAAGTGTTTGATGGAAAATTGTCCAGGACAATAAGTTGCTTAAAAAGGTGCCAATCATGGCAATATTTAAAGAAAATTTTGTCTGCTGAAAAGGAAAGTGAAATAATCGTTTCCTGACTAAAGATTTGAGACTCGTAATTTATCGCCTAGGAGATGAACATGCCACTGGTGTGGTGTGACGTTTGATGTGGAGGTAAGGGCTTCTGTGGGCCTGTGGGGTATGATGTGAAGGTAAGGGCTTATGTGGGCATGTGGTGTGATAGTGTAGGTGGTGTTTAATGTTTGGGTTTCGATTGGTGTTGTCATAGCAATTGTTGGAACCAACAATTGCCCCCAATATTTTCTTTTAAGACAACCTGAGGTAGAGTTCGTGGCAATGGATCGTTCTGATCGATTGCCCCCAGTATTTTCTTTGATTAAACATGCGAATAAGTCTCATCCTCACATGGTCAAGGATTATGTCCTGATGTGGTGCTTTCTATCCTACACTTAAAGTGTTCGATGCTTGCACTCGTGCTCTCCTTTTGGTCAAAACATCTCAACCATTGAATTTGACATTTGTTAGATTTACGCGTCCAACCTGCTACTTTCACGTGATTGGATACACAACTACTAAGTCGGGAGTCTTTTAAGCATATAACGTGGCTATGGGGTGTGATGAATGACAACAGGACAATGAAGGAATGTTTAGGATATGTGGAGCTATACGGGTGACCAAAGCTACAACTTGCACCTTCTCTCGGACTTGTCTTCTTTGTCTTGAAGTCGTTTGGCTACTTCGTGATGACTTTGCTTGTGAGCTTGGAACTTGGGACTTTTGGGTTGTTCCTTGCACCTTCTCTTTTTCTTCTGATTTTGGATTACTTCGAGGCTTTCCAGATTTTCCTTTCTTTGAATCTCTTTTTCCCCGGGGTTCTTGTGTTTCCCGGTTTTCAACTTTGAGAGCTGTTTTTTGATGTGAGCTCATGGGATCGTGTGTCACTTTGGGACCATTTGCGGATCATTTCATTGTCTTGGTAGCGGTGTTGCTTCTTTGGACTTCTGAAGTTGCCGTTCGGAAGTCGGGCTCCTTGCTTCCTTTGGTCACCCGGTCGGTTGTTCATCAATGGCTGGCTTGTTTGTGGAGTTTGTAATGTTGTAAAAGAGGACATATACGAAAAGCTCAGCGGGCGTGCCTAGGGTTTAATGTTAGGGTTCACAAGCTTTTGGCTGTGTGGTGTTGTACCTAGGTGCTTCGTCATCCCTAATAGTTGTGTATCCGTTCTTTGTTACTTTTCATAGGTTTAAGCGTAAATTTACCAAGTGTCTCCTTCGGTCGGAGTTATGTCGTTTACCTCACCTTTGAATGTGGTCTCACTGGAGCAATGTAAAAATGACACGCTCGTTCACTCATGGTTTTTCTGCTCAAGACACTCTCTTGAATTTCACTCAGAGACTAGTTCACACGCTTAAACGAAAGGTTAAAGATGACGATCCCGTGCTCAGATTGCCCCCAGTATTGATTTGTGGTTTTTTGACAAGCCTTTTGAATACCCAGGTTATTTGTGAAGGGTCATTGTGTGTGTGTGGTGGTAAGTGATGATGGGGTTTTGCTGTTTTGGTGGAGTGATGTAGTGATGAAAGTAAACAGGGTGGTGGGATGTTCTCTATGTATGGTGTTTGGACAGGCATGTTCACCCTTTTGGAAGCAAAAGACGAATCGTTTTGCTCTATTGCAGGAGATGATTATTTCATGCGCCTTTATCAAAAGACATACTCAAACCAATTTTTTTGTTTTTTCGTTTTGCTGGCGAAAGAGCATTTATTTACAAAGTATTTATACATGACTTTCTTAAAGATGTGAAAAATCCAAGAGTTTTATTAATGGAAAATATATTCAACAATGCTGAGTACATACATCCAAAAGCTATCTAAAATTAACTGAAAGGAAAGACCGAATGGAAACTAGATATCCTAAAATCTAAACTGAGAGCTGCGAAATGAAAGTGACTTCTAGCAAGAACATCTTCCTAAATATCACTGTATTTGGAGAACTGTAATCCCTGGTCGTAAAGGTCCTGGATCGTGTGCCTCAAAGCCTTGCAATCATCGGTGTCATGGCCGGGTAATTGGTGGTACTGGCAAAACTGACTTAGATTTCTTCCTTTCTGAGGGACCCCCGGACGGGGGGTGAGTGGTTATAGCATATTTCGCTCCTGGAGCTTTTTAAATGCCTGGCTCAACGGTTGGCCGATGTTTGCGAACTCTCTCTGACGGAGTTTCTTTCTGGGTGGCTCTACTGCTCCAAAGGCCCAACCTGACTCTCTTAGCCGTCGAGCGGTGTTTACCTCATGCTGCCTATTTCTCTTTTGGATGCCTCTTTGGATGCAAGCTGCTGCCCTTGAACCATTTCCGGTGTTTTCTGAGTTTCCAAGCTTTAATTCTCCCTTAAGGATCAATTCCTCTAGGACACCAACTTGTCCCATCAGCAAGTCGAAATTAGGAAAGTATGTGAATTTCAGCTAGTCATTGTATTGCTTCTGCATATTCTCGATTACCATTCGGATTTGCTCCTGTTCGTCCATCTTTGTGAGCATAGCGGCTGCCTTCATCCTCCAACGCTTGATGAAGTCGGACATTGATTCACCTTCTGTTTGTCGTGTGCTTGCAAGATCAGCCCTGGTGACTCCAAAACTTCTAGCGTACTCAAAATGGTGCAAAAAAGCTTTACATACCTCCTCGTAGGTCTTGGTATTCATCCTTCGGGTTATGTACCAACGCTGAGGAGTCTCATCAAGATAGCGAGCAAATACTTTGGCCTTCTGCATGTCGTTTAGCATAAGGATGGACATTTCTCTATCGAACATTGCCAAATGAAGCTGTGGGTCAGAGGAACCCTTGTGCAGAGGAAGTGTTGGCAACTTCAACTTTGGAGGGAGATCGACCTCGGGATACAGTCCAGTGGAAAAGTAGTCAAAACTGGCTGGCTTGTTGGCCTTTTCCATGCGCTCAATCTTTTTCAGCATCCCATTGAATTCTACGGCTAACTGGGCATCCGTATTGATTGGATTTCCTCCTTCTGCCATGCTTGGGATTCGGGCCTACCTGTCTCCAAGGTGTCCATTATTAGCTAACAAGAGGAAGTGGGCTGCTTCACAAGGTAGATCGATCGAAGACCGGAATAGGCTTGGACTGAAAGCAAGTGGGCTAAGATACCCAGAAAATGAGGTGTTTGGGACGGGGTATTTTTCAGACTGTGAATTGGAATTTGGACTGAAATCTATATAGATGGCTTTGATTGGGCCTGAGAGGTGACACCTAGATCTAGGGTTTTGGGCTATGGCCCGGATAAGAAGTCTACCTAGACTAGAATGAGCCCTTGGGCCGGAATGTGTTTGGGCCTGAAGTAAACCACATGGGCTGGAATGGTCCCTAAATCATAAATGGGCCTAACTTTCTTTGGGTCAGAGAAGATGGTTGCTAAGCCGAAAAAGATTTTATTTGCAGAACTTATTAGTTATTTCAAGTTCAGGTGGATTTCTTTTTATGGGCCTAAAACTAATTGGATAATTCAAATTGGGCCAGAAGAGAAATCACCTAAGTCTATGCTTTTGGGCCGAAGCCCGAATGTCTCACATATTAAACCAAACAGGGCCTCTGGGACGCAAACAAATAAAGCTGACAATTCGGGTTGGGCTAGGTGGATGTAGGAGAAATTCCTATCAGTTTCTAGGCTGGGTAGTGGGCCGATCACACAAGTAAACAAAGCCCACACAAATTCAACATGTCCTCACTAGATGTTTAAATTAAACCAGGTATGGATCAATCCGGAAAGGTGCTTGGGGCATGGGCCCAGGTCACCACAAAGGAATAGGGCTTGCACGCTATTCTCTTTGGGCTTCCCCACTGTTTTCACATCACCTGAAGGTGTGCGCCTACGGTCGGGTCTTTGACTGACCAAATAATGAGCTAGGTAAGGGCACTGCCAGGAAAACGCTTGGGGCTAAGGCCCAGGTATTAAAGGGATGTGGTTAGACGACATCCTCCTCTTTTACCACGCTTATTCACATCACCTAAAAGGTGTGAGTCCCTGACAGGGGACCCTCGAACGGGTCCCAGAGTGAAATCGGTTCGTGTGGACCCTCGCTCTCATATGATGCAAAGGTGCAGGGAATTAAAGTTCGCACAAAGGTAAACAAACAATGTAATAAAAGCCAAAAATAAACTTTTTCGAGTTAAGCCCTCTTTCTTAAGATTAAACAAGTTAATATTAAGAATCTTATCCCCAACAGAGTGGCCAGTCTGTGAGCCTCGATTTATAAACCCTACCCTATGTTGGTTAAGTTGATTAGGTTATAGTCGGGTTTTAGGTCCACTTGTAACCTAAGATTAATAACTATGTCATATAACATTAATTATTAAAACCTAAGCTAGCTCACTGGAACCTATAATGAGTCGCCACCTAATTTTTACCTAGATCTAGGATTGGAGAGTTCGGGTTCGGGGGCTTGGTATACGACTTATCTAGGGTTCAATTACTTTCATTACCCCTAGAAGTCGTTTTTCCTCTACTTGGTTTAATTACGGCTTATTACGAGTCATTTTTAACCTAAGTGCAGGCTTCTATTTTTTTATTTTTTAACGTTTTTTGACAAAAAATTAAAGTGGAAACTAAAAATACCTAAACTAGGGTTTTGGAGGCAGCATTAGGTCAAATTTTATTTACGTTCGTAGCCACGGACTCCATGTCCGAGACCACGGATCCCGGTTAACCTAGTTATACAAAAAAATTGAATTTAAGGGAAAACAAAATTTTGAAAAGTCCGGGGCCACGGACACGCTGTCTGTGGGCCCGGACATTATTTAAAAAAACCTAAAATTTTAAATTTTAAAATCTCGCCGCCGTCCGTGGGTGTCCGTGGCCACAGACAACTTGTCCGTGGTCCCGGACCATAAGTCCGAGGACACGGACAGGGGTTTACTGGTGGTTCCTGACGGTGGTTTCGACTCAAATTTTATGGGTACGTAGCCTGAAAGATTATAAGTACATTAACAATTGAAAGAATTCAATTTGGATGTCAAAATTAACATGAAACTTAGCAAACAAGTAACAAGGCAGTAACTAAAACAATTGGTGATACAGAGGCCGAAAAGAGTTGGTTTGAACCCAAATTTTGAGGCAAGACTGATAAGGTCGTAGGGAGTTAGGAAAGTGGAATTTCTACCTATTTTACCTTCGGGTGTACAATGATCCTTCACACCGGGATTCGTCGAGTGCTCCATTGATGGCAGACCCGAAAGGTTTTCGAACCAAGCTTCTGGTTGTTGGTTGTTCTTGTTGTTCTTCACGTTTTGGTGGTGTTTATGTGGGGTTTTGATGGTTATTGATGCTTTGGAAATTGGAAAACGAACTTAGATGGTGATTTTGGGTGAATTACGGTATGATTAGGGAGGCCGGGTGTTGAAAAACGTGAGAGAGAGAGGGGAGGCTATGCTTCCTGACTTCCTAGGGTTCTTGAGCTTGTGAGATTCTGATTTTATCAAAAGATTTATCCCTTTATATAGACTTTCTTAAAGATAAGAAAAATCTAGTAAAAGTAAGATTTTTTGGCATTTTAATTAAGTGACTTCCCAAAAGAATTTTGCTGTGAAATTTTAGCCACGTGTCAAGGATGGCATTTATGATTTTTCTGAAGTGGAATCTAATTTTTTAAGTGTTGGAATATTTTGAAATTCTATTTCTTGTCAGATTCAATCGAAAATTGCTAGAATATTATTGGAAATTCAAAAAATCAAAATTCCAACGCCATTATGCTTAAAATGTCATCCTCTATCATGGGTTAAAACTTCAAAACATTCGGAGCTGATTTGAGCCACTTTCGGAGGAGAGAGAAAGCTTATAGGAGGTCTTGGGAGACTTAAAAATTACAAAAACGCCTCTGACGATGACGAAACTACTCACAATGCCCCGGAATGCACCGATCGAGCTGGAATCCCTCAAGACTTGATTGAAGTGTCTCTCACAACACCAAAGCCTTACAGACCCTAACCAGGGGGTCAACATTTTGGGTATAACAGATGACACAAGGACCACCCAGGGAAAGATTGTGAAGGAACCCTGGTGGCATGCTTCCGTTGTGGCAGGAAGGGCCACAGAGCTTTTGAGTGCTTCCGGAGTCCTCAGGGTGGTGCTCAGTAGAGGGGGAATGGATGAGATCGGACCTATGGACCAGCAGACTCCCAGACTCGAGGCAGAGATCAGCACCAGAACCAGAACCAGCGCGGGGATGCTCCCCAGCGTGGTAGCGGCAGGGGTGGAAATGGAGGCAACCAAGGCCAAGGGGAGAACCGAGGCAACAGTCAGGCTCCTGGGAGGATCAACGTTATGAGCCGGGCCGAGGTTGAGGCCAGAGCAGAGGTGTTAGCAGGTACCTTTTCTGTTCATGGTACTTCTACTCATGTTTTGTTTGATACTGGAGCTTCGTACTCGTTTATTTCTGAGAATTTTGTTAAGAAACCGGGCCTAGTAACTTGTAAGTCTCCTACTATAGCGGTATCTATACCCTCAGGGCGGGTTATCTCTTGTAATCATGTATTGAAAGATGTGAGGGTAGACATAAAGGGGGAAATATTTGTAATGAACCTGATCCAGTTCATCCTCCTGACTTCGACATCATCCTGGGGATGGACTGGCTAAGCAAGTATAAGGGGAAGATCGATTGTGGAGAGCAGAAGATCATCCTGAGAGGACCATCAGGCCAAAGAGTCTCCTACTGTCACGCAGAGAAGAAGCCAAGAGTAAAGATAGTCTCAGCCATGGCGATCCTCTCCCAAGTGAGGAAGGGACAACATGCATACCTTTGCCATGTCCAGGACCTGAGCCGAACACCTAGTATGTTAGAAGAGATTCAAGTGGTGAATGAGTTCCCTGACGTCTTCCTAGATGAGATTCCTAGTATGCCGCCAGACAGGGTGGTGGAGTTCAGCGTCGACCTCATGCCAGAGCAGCGCCTATCTCCAAGGCCCTGTACCGCATGGCGCCATCAGAACTGAAAGAACTGAAAGTCCAATTGGAGGAGTTATTGGAGAAGGGATACATTCGCCCGAGTGTATCGCCTTGGAGAGCTCCTGTCTTGTTTGTAAAGAAGAAGGATGGGAGCATGAGGCTGTGCATAGACTACCGGGAGCTGAACCAGATCACTGTGAAGATCCGGTACCCCTTACCAAGAATCGACGACCTCTTTGATCAGCTTTAGGGTGCAGGAGTCTTTTCCAAGATAGACCTGAGGTCAGGGTACCACCAGCTTCGTGTTGCAGAGGACATCCCGAAGACTGCCTTTAGGACCAGATATGGGCACTTTGAGTTCCTGGTGATGCCTTTTGGACTGACGAATGTGCCGGCAGTATTCATGGACCTCATGAACCGGATCTTTAGCCTTTATCTAGACTGGTTTGTGGTGGTATTTATTGATGATATCCTCGTCTACTCCAAGGATGAGGAAGAGCATGAGAAGCACCTGAGATCAGTCCTACAGATTTTGAGAGAGCAGCAGCTTTGTGCCAAGCTATCTAACTGTGACTTTTTGTTGGATCGAGTGGCATTCCTAGGCCACATCATCACCAAGGAGGGAATCTCAGTGGATCCGGCCAAGATCCAAGCAGTGAAAGAGTGGCCGAGACCGAGCAACCTGACAGAGGTTCGTAGCTTCCTGGGTCTAGCAGGATACTACAGGAGATTTGTGAAGGATTTCTCGAAGATTGCTAGACCCCACACAAACCTTATGAAGAAGGTAACCAAATTTCAGTGGGACGATGATTACGAGAAGGCGTTTCAGATGTTGAAGGAGAGGTTGACCATAGCCCCAATGTTAACTTTGCCTTTAGGGATAGATGGATTCGAGGTTTTCAGCGACGCTTCCAAGTATGGTTTAGGGTGTGTCTTGATGTAGCACGGGAACGTCATAGCCTATGCGTCGAGGTAGTTGAAAGAGTACGAGACCAGATACCCGACACACGACTTGGAACTAGCGGCAGTGTTTTTTGCCTTTAAGATCTGGAGGCACTACCTCTACGGTGTCTCCTGTAAGATCTACACCGACCACAAGAGCCTCAAGTACATCTTCACTTAGAAGGAACTTAATATGAGGCAGAGGAGATGGTTGGAATTGATCAAGGATTATGACTTGGAGATTTTGTATCATGAAGGGAAGTCTAATCTGGTGGCCGATGCTCTGATCAGGAAGAAGAGCCACTCTGTGAACTCAATGTGGGTTCTTCCAGACGAACTAGTTCGTGACTTTCAGAGACTGAACCTGGAGGTGATGGAGTCTGGAGGTGTAGAACAAGAAGTGAGGTTGTACCACATGAGTGTCTCTTCCGACATCTATGGAGAGATACTCAAAGGGCAGCCCGGTGATGTAAAGTTAGATCGTATTCTAGAAAAGATGAAGGAAGGTAAAGTAGAGGGCTTTGAGATCCACAGTGACGGCAGCCTGAGATTTAGAGGCCGATGGTGTGTACCTCAGGAGTGTGCAAAGGTAAATGAGAGACTGATGAGGGAGGTCCATAATACTCCCTATTCGGTTCATCCTGGTGGTGATAAATTGTATAAGGACCTAAAGAAGATGTTTTGGTGGCCTAAGATGAAGAGGGAAGTGACAGAGTTTGTGTCGAAATGCCTTACCTATCAGAAGGTCAAA
This sequence comes from Limonium bicolor, assembly GCA_023374045.1. NCBI lineage: Eukaryota > Viridiplantae > Streptophyta > Magnoliopsida > Caryophyllales > Plumbaginaceae > Limonium > Limonium bicolor. The sequence continues at coordinate 307,724,102 of CM041777.1, read as the reverse complement.
TTCGAACATAAGAGGATGTGAGGGTTACTGCAGCCGCTGGAGGTCCCGAAGTGGAAATGGGACTCTATTTCTATGGATTTCGTGATGGGTTTACCACCGGCGAAGGGAGGAGTCAATCAGATCTGGGTGATAGTTGACCGACTTACTAAGTCTGTACGGTTCATACTCATGAAGAATACATGGTCTATGAGTCAGTTAGTGGATGCCTACATCATAAACGTGGTGAGATATCATAGGGTACCTGGCAAACAATTTCAGGAAGTATGGGTCAAAAAGATAAAGTGTCCGCTTTCCATTCTAATTCAGAAAGTGATGGGCACCCAGCTAAAGTTAAGTACTACTTTTCATCCAGCCACTGATGGTCAGACCGAGAGAACCATCCATACCTTGGAGGACATGCTTCGTGCATGTGTGATGGACTTCCAGGGCTCATGGGCAGATATGCTGCACTAGGTGGAATTTTCGTACAACAACAGTTATCACACTAGCATCAAGATGGCTCTCTACGAGGCTCTGTATGGGAGGAAGTGTAGAACACCATTGTGCTGGAGCGACATCAGCGACACTGTTGTTTTGGGGCCACAATTGATAGAGGAGACTATGGAGCAGGTCCGGGTGATCCAGAGTCGGATGAAGGCAGCCTTGGACAGGAGAAGTCCTATGCCGATCTCAAGCGCAGACCGGTTGAGTTCGAGGTGGGAGATAGAGTTTTTTTGAAGGTATCTCCTACGAGTTCGAGGGGTAACCATGTTTGGGAAGAAGGGGAAGCTTAGCCATAAATTCGTTGGGCCCTACGAGATCTTAGTGAGGATTGGAGAAGTGGCGTACCGTGTAGCACTCCCTAGTGAGCTGGAGAAAGTTCACAACGTGTTCCACATGTCCCAGTTAAAGAGATACATTCCCGACCCTTCGCATGTGTTGCAGCCATAGGTCTTGGAGCTACAGCAGAACCTATCCTATGAGGAGTATCCCATTAGAGTGATGAACACTAAGACCATGGAGACCCGATCGAAGTCCATTCACATGGTCAAAGTCTTATGGTCTAATCATGGAACCGAAGAGGCTACGTGGGAGGTAGAGGAAGAGATGAAGAAGAAGTACCCATAGCTCTTTGGTCAGGTAACCACTCAAATCAGTATCTAGTTAGCAGCTTTCGCCGTATGGATAAGTTTTAGCTTCTAGAGCAAAGCTTTCATTTAAGGGGGATGAGATGAAATACCCATGAAATTCCAAGCTAAGAATGGTATAATATATAGTAAGAAGGTATAAGCCCATAGTAATAATATTAGTGGCCCAGGGAAGATAAGCTAATTATTTACATTATATTTTCTTCCTTCCTAGATGATTATAAAATAATTCCGTAAATGCTTTACGATTATCTACCTTCCTTCTTGTTCTATTTAATATTATTGTTATTACTCAAATATTACTTCAACCTTCCGTCATCAAGACTACACTCTTAAATTCAATCTCAGAATTCTTTCTTGTTTCCAACTGATTTGATTCCTAGAGTTCGAATCTGATTTTACTTCCTATTTTGTTAACTATCTCCAAATTCCTAGAGTCCAAACTCCAATGGACTTCCTTAAGTTTATAAAATATATATTTTTCTCCTGTTTTCATTATTATTAGTATTCTAGAATTCTCTTTATCCTGATAACAACCTCTTGCTGAATTTGTTAGTGTGCTTTATCTGATTTATTTACTTAAACTTCCTTCCTATTTCAAATAAGGGTTTAATAATTAACTCTTAAAATGTTTACTCTCTCCTATCTTGTTACAACGGCTCACTTCCTCAACAAATCTCAAATTAGAAAACTATTTCTTAATTTTCTTTTTAAAAGAATGTTGTTAGAGGTTGACTTTCTTCCTGATGATTCTCAACGTTATGATGTTGTATAATGTTCCCAAAAACAATTTACAATGTTACTTATTTATCTAAACTCCTTCTCTAAGTGATTTACTCTACTTAATTAATTAATTCCTTCCTTTTGATATAGCAGATTACTAAATTATTTAACAATATTAATTTCTCTTTACTTAAGTTTATTTATTTAAGCCACGATCTTCACCACTACGCCTTCACCCTCATCACGATACTTCTACGCTCTTGCTCTACTGAATTATATTCACGCTTCTTCTTCCTTGAGTCATGGCGAATCACGTTCTCTATTCTGCTCCTGCTAGATCTTTTCCCTGGTGCCAATTAGGAGCTTCGTTGGGTAACATTTTTCTACTTGATAGTTTATGAATCTGTTCGGTTATGATGAATAGTACCTGATTGTGTATATACATATGTATCTAGGCTCCAATTACGCCGGTGAGTGCTTCTACTGAGGAGGTAGATTCTTGAGGAGATTGTTTACCCAGGTAAATTCTATGCTCAAATATGTTTGACTGGTGTTTTGCGAATCAGTGGAGAAAAGGTTTTGGTTGTGTTTTATGGATTCTCAGTTTGTGGTTTGGAAATTGGGATTGTTTCCCACGTTTTGGAATTGGGATTGTTTCCCACGTTTTAGAATTGGGTTGTATTGTGGTGTTTCAGTTGTGATTTTGGGGTGTCTTTCGTGGGATGTATTCTATTGATTGGGAGCCCATCGGTGCTCCCCTGATTCTTATTGTTTGCGCTGCACACATTGTTGCAGTTAAGCCCTTTGATCTACTCTATGTTACTACTGTTTCATAGGGGGTGTGCACACTTAAGGACTTAGGGTGAGGTGATTGTTTGACGGTCCCATAAGTGACTGTCCTGGAATTATTGTTTGGGGTCCCATAGGTGACCCCATGTTTGATATTGTGGTGATCTCCTGTTGAAAGCTCCCTACTGCGGTTTTGTTGTTAATTATGATTTCTGGAAATTTTCTTTGGTGTTCAGTAAATCATTCTCATCTGATTGTTAACTGGCAAACGAGTTTCTAAAACATATTTTATAGATTGAGGCAGAGTTTACTCAGTTTTTCTGATTAGTGCAATCCTTTCTGTGTTTTGTCTATGGTTTTATGATCACAGGTATGGATGACTAAGTTGGGGACCGGGATTGTGCACTCACCTAGTTTAGGGGATTAAGAGTTATTGAGACCATGTTTAAATTACAGTGGTTAAGGAATTGTTATGCTGTTTCTAAGATTTTATGTTTTGGTCATTATTTCAGCTTCCCCATATATTGGATTTTGAGTTAACCCTTGTTGTTGTGGTTTTAATAAGTTCATTAGCCTGAGCACCCATGGGGATTGGGTGTGGCGGTAATACCCTGGAGGATTTTGTTTTCCGCAGCAATTGAAGTTATGTATTTGGCTTAATACTAGACATTTACTTTTGCTGGTTTAGAAAACCTTGTTAAGCAATCTATACATTGTTTTAGATGAGTTCATATGGAGTTTATAGTTTTAAATGTTGCTAACAAGTCTTGCTATCTACTGACATTGACTCTTCCAGTGTTTTTGGTGGTTTTTGCAACTCTGTTGCATTTCGAAAATATACCTCGGGACGTGTCCAAACATCCGTCCGGACTTCAATAATCAGACTTGCCCCGAGAATATTAAAAGAATTCCCTCTTTTGGTCGTGTCTGGACTTCTGTCCAAACTTCAAAGTTCGGACAGCATACGAGGATGAGTTCGACTTGCAAGTCTGGATTTACGTCCGAACTTGCATGTTTGGATCAACGCTCGGACACGCGCGTAAGAATTTTTGGGATTTTGAAACTCGACTTGTGTCCGAACTTCATAGTCTGGACACAAGTTCAGACATCTTCTGCTTTCAGAATTTTCAACTCTCAACTTGTGTCTGAATGTCAATGTCCGGACACAAGTTCGGACAGGTGCTTTTCACAGTTTTATCTTCTTCGGCTTGTGTCCGAACGTTGAATGACCGGACACAAGTTCGGACCAATACCGTTTTGCACTTTTAGGGCTCGTTTGATGCCCGTTTTTAATTCCGTTTGCGCTGTTAGATTTGTATTTTCATAAGCTATCACTTGAGGTAAAATCTAGGGTGTTACAGTTATGAGCCTCATTCATCAGTCTCTCCTTCACGTCTGCAAAACCCTAAGGAATGCACCAACGGCCTTTGAACGTGAGATTACCATCCTCGTGGATCTTGAACCCTTCTGCCTTACCCTCCTTCAGCTTCTCTCTGATTCGCTCCAATTTAACATCACCAGGTTGTCCCTTGAGTATCTCTCCACAGATGTCGGACGAGACGCTCATATGGAACAGCCTCACCTCATGTTCAACACCTCCTGACTCCATTACTTCTAAGTTCAACCTCAGGAAGTCCCGAACCTACTCTGCTGGAAGGATCCACATTGAGTTCACTGAGTGACTCCTTGAAATACCCCAAACCTTAATAAGTTGTTTAAACATTAAATTATGATATAGTAAGACTAAAAAGAGTCTTATAAACATTATTAAACAATTTAGTAAATAGTAAATACAATTAATTGCCTAAAGGGCAATAAGGGCAAAATATGCTCTAAGCTTGGGATAATCTTGGTTAAGGCTTATTGAACTTACCAAGACCTTAATTATATATTAATGAGCCTATTAAATCAATTACCAAAGAAAACCAAGCTTGAAAACCAGTTAAAACACAAAATGTGCTTTAAGGAGTCTTAAAGCACGTTTTTGAAAAATTGTCTTGTAAATGAGATTTGAATGGCTAAATGTCCATCATTACTCTTTAATTAATATGTGTACTACTTAGTATCACATTTGGAAGTTTAAATCAATGAGAAATCAAAAATTTCACTTCTAAGTGCCTTGCTTTTATGAATAGTAACTAAATAAGCTAGTTTGTAATATATGTTAACATAAGTAATTTAATTGATCAATTAAGGCTGGGTAACCCCTTATATTAAATGGGGGCCGGTTTTTGTATGTGGTGAGTCACCACCCTTGTCAATTAACCAGCAAATAAATAAGTAATTAAGAAAACACATTTGCTTTTGGTAACAAATATCTTCAAAAGCAACTACAATCAGTGATTCTCTTCATTCCTTCATTTCCTTTTGCTGTCTACGTATCCCATCTCCTTCCTTGCTCTCTTTCACGGTTGAAGCAGCTCACCACCAGACTTCATCTTCAAATCCTTGTAACTCCTAGCTCACTTGGCCAAATCAAAAACTAAGACCACCAATCTCTTAGTCTCATCAAGCTCTTGAACTTGGTCCTTTCAAATTTTCAAGAGCTCCATTTTGGTGCCAAGAGGAATCTTCATGGAAGGAGCTTGAGTTCATCTTTTCACATATTATTGTTCTCCTTTGCTTCAAGGTAAGGAAACTCAAAGAAAATGATGTTTCCTCCATGTTTTGTGTTGTCCGAAAATTACCTTAAATGGTGTCCTTATATTGCCTTGTTCTAGCTTCATTCCAACCGTTCAAGGACTAGGTGGAGTCCTCTCTTGACACATATTCAAACTCTCTTCAAGTTCTACGGTAAAACGATCACCTAAGTGTTCTAAGACAATATGTGTACTAAGGGTTTATAATGAGATGAAGCACAAAGCTTGTATACTCATTACCTTGCTTGTATATTGTTTAGAAGTTGACAAGCAAGCAAGTGTCCTTACCGACTTCTGAAACAAGAAAGGAGTTGTGAGGAAAAGAGGTAAAAATGCTAACCTAAAATAGCTTATAATGCTTTAGGAAAATGAGCTAATATTGCTTGTTGAAACTACCTAAAGAGCCAATGGTAAATGACTCAGTAAAATGTTCTCAAAGAGACTAGTAAAAGGACATATGTATTGTTGTGTGTATTTGCAGGTCAAAGGCAAATATATTGTGGGAAATTCAGTGTTTAAGATTTAAGCATTTTAAGGGCCTAAGTGCCATGCAATTTAAGTTATGCACTATGTTGTAATGTGGTTATTTGGTGAAGTTTTGTGTATAAGAGTGTTCTTGATGGATATTAGTGTTCTGGTGTGTTTAATGGTGTAGACAATGTGTTATGGCTTAGTGATATTCTAGGAGAGTCCATGTCGAAATTTTGGAAATGTCCAAGAAGTTTTAGGTAATTAAGGGTTGGTGAACTGGAAATGTTTTAGAATGACTAAGTGTTTTACAAGAGAAGAAATAATGCTTAAGTGTTGATGGTTTTATAAAAGATGAGTAACAAGTTAGATAAGGACCTAGGCGTGTTTAAGATGATATTTTATCATTAGAATATACCTAAGATCATTTGGGAAGTTTATACATGTAATGGGTGTGAAGAACTAATGCAACAAGACTTGAGAAATGCAATACGTCATCTGTAGCTTGGGTCCGGGACCTAGGTTATGGGTCATGTTCCGGACCAGTATGAAAAACGGGCCGTGAGTTTCTAAGACAATGTGGTCCGGGACTTGGGTCTTGTACAAGGACCCGAACCACCCCCCTTAATGTGATCTAGCTATCCGTTCAATTTTAAATGACGGTAGCGAGTTATGTAACGAGCTTAGCATGAGTTTGGCAACAACCTCTAGGCTCTCAATGTGATCTAACTTTGTTGGTTCGTCTCCTAAAGGGATTCGTTCTTGTGTGTTATGTGTGATGTCATTTGATGTGCAATACTCTTGCTATGCTAACGTATGTATGTTGTTGTTGTAAAATGAATGGCATGTTATCATGACAAATGGTTGCGCGTATCCGGTAGCCGATGGGCTGCGCGTTAGCCATACCAGCAAAGGGTTGCTGACCCCTTTGGGGGCTATGTTTATTTGCAGGATGAGGATCGAAGAAGCGGAGTGGCTTTAGATCTAGGCTGATGTAATACTTGGCTAAATTTGGATATCGGGCCCGGGATGCGCCTGTGCTCCCGTGGCAATATGTATTTCAGTTATTGACAGTGTACAATGGAAGTTTACAGTGACAGTGTATAATTATGGGTTGTAAGTTAAATACTCGGTTATGTGTATATGTACTTATGGTTTTAGTTCTATGCTCGGAGTCTGATCATCAGACCGGTACAACTTGTATTTATTCAGCCTTGTTAACCACGTGGGTGGTTGACGGCGTTGTAGCACCAATCGTTTAGTTATTGTTTAGTTGTTTAATTTCCGCTGCGATTCCAGTTATTATTAAGTACGTAGTAGGGGTGTTACAAAAAGTGGTATCAGAGCGAAGTATCGCTCTGATGACTAGAATACCGAGCTTAGGTATATACCGAGTTAGGAAATCTAGCAATAGTTACTAAAGTGAACAGTTATGGATAGGTTAAACAACTAAGTGTGGAAATACCTTGGAATCGGGAAGACACTACAACCGTTGGACCGATAAGTGTGTAAGCATATTGCTAATAAATGTTCGTGTGAATTCAGATGTCAGGTAGACCACGTGGTAGAGGCCGCGGACGCGGTACTGATGAAACTGGGGACCAGGGAGAGAACCCTGCGGCGCAAGTTATGGCCGACGCTGTTGCGGCCGCCGTAACCCAGATGGTCCCACAGTTAGTAGCTGCGGTGCAGCAGGGGCAACAGCCCGGAGTTCAACCACCACCGCCACCGCCAAGAGGAGACCAACTGGGTCAAGGCGTTGGCTGATTTAAGACCACCGTCGTTCAGTGGGGAGACCGACCCTGGTAAGCTGGAGGCGTACATCTCTGAGATGGAGACCGCCTACGAGACCTTGAATGTGCCCGAGGAGGTCAAGGTCCGTCTTGCCGCTTACTACTTGAAGGGTTCGGCACAGAGTTGGTGGAAGCTAGTGAGGGAGGGCAGAGTTGCTGACCCGACCTTTCAGTGGAGGGAGTACACGGCTCTGCTGCGAGCGAAGTACTACCCGATACATGTGCAAGAGGCTAAGCGCCTAGAGCTGGACAATCTGAGGCAAGGGGATAAGATGACGGTAGATGAGTACTACTCAGCCTTCATCGGACTTATCCACCTGTTACCGGATCTGGGTTACTCAGACCGAATTCTAGTGAACCGTTTCTACAACGGACTGAGCTACCGCCTACGCTATGGCATGGGGCCTACTGGATATACTACCTTGCAGGTAACGAAACAACAGTGGGATGTGAATAAGTATGTACAATGTGTTAATGTGATTGTGAGTTTATTTTTGCGGGGCATAACTAACACCCTAAATAATAGGAGTGCTATCATGCCGCTGCTATAGTAGAGATCACCGTCCGTCTGAGGGACGAGGAAAATGCACTTAAGCGCAAGGCCACGAGCGAGGGTCAAAGCACGCAAGGGTTTGGGGGTGGAAAGAAGAAAAAGCCATACCCTCAGCCCCAGAAAGGACAGCAACAGGGTGGCAAGGGCCAGGCCCAGACCACCACTGCTGAGGAGCCGTTGCAGCTCACCACCTATGCATATGCGGCTAAGCCCCTGCGCTCTCAGCCATTCAAGGGTAACCAATTAATTCTGAATAATGAGTTTAAGTGTGTGATGTTAAAATGTGAAGTGTGTACTGAATGTGTGATGTGTTAGCAGCTAGCACGGGCTCTGGACCGGAGCGCCACTATTACTGTAAGTGGTGCAACGGAGACCACCCCGGCAGGACTGCAAGGGAAACGATGTGCAGTGCAGATTCTGCAAGAAGATGGGGCATCGTGACTACGAGTGCTTCCAGAACCCGAATGGCAGAAACTACAAGCCTAGGGGACAGTGGAAGGGTAAGGCAGCTGCGATTACCGAAGGCCCGAAGCCGGCTAATCAGCCACCCACCGACCAGAGGTATACTGATGCCCAGAAAGGGAAGGGATCGGGATCCAGCAAGGCCGCCCTGAATGTGGTGGACCGGTCTGAGGCACCAGGACCCTCTTCTAGACCAGGTACCGCCTAAACCGTTAAATGGAATAAGTGATTGTATACCGCATTACATGTATGCGTGTTAGTGAGTCTAAGTGTTCTACCATGTGAGTAAAGAATTAAAGTATAATGTGAAAGTCACCTAAGTTAGGTAATTTGAAAACGTAGGAACCTTCAATATTTGCTATCCAATCCCACCCGCACCAAACCCTGAAGAAACCACCATCAACATCACCGACTTTCCAATGGAGCAATGTCAGGTCATCCAGCCAGGTATGATACTCTTAAATGGATACCTGACACCGGAAGCACAAATCCACATCATCCGACGATGCGACGAACTGGGAACAGCACCCGGAGGTTTCTACACACCCGAATACCCGAGTGGGTCAAAAATGAAATTGAAGATGATGTGCATGGGTAAGGACTGGAATCCTTACACCAAGTCATATCAAGACAAGCGAGCTGAGGATGGAGTAACTGTACCAAGTATACCTGAGGAGTTCCTTGCGGCCGTTAACCACGCCGTGGGAATTGCTCAGCAAGTTGAATCTGATTCAATACCAAGTGTGAAAGCCGATCTATGTATTGTGAACTTCTACTCACCAAAGGAGGACGTTTAGGTTTACACCAAGACAAGGACGAGTCACCCGAGTCTCTAAGTAAGGGAGTACCCGTGGTGTCTTGGTCCATTGGTGATACCGCAGTGTTTATGTACGGCGAGCAGAAGCGTGGTGATCTTGCCAAGAAGTTGATATTGAAATCAGGAGATGTGTTAATCATGGTGGGCAGTCAAGGATGTTATACCACGTGTCAAGAAGATCAAACTGAATACCGCACCTTCGACAGTGATCAATGCCACACACATGAAACCCGGACGTTTGAATTTGACCTTCAGACAGTTTTAGCCATGTGTAATATTGTAATGTGTTAAACCAGTGTATGTTGGGATGTGTTATGTGTTAATTATATCAGCAGTAAACCCACTAGTGGTGTAAAGGGAATGTTAATGAATAAAGTGGAGTTGTTTTGAAATGTGTGAACCATGTTGTTACTATATACTCATAAGTTTGCCAAATAATCAGGCTGTGCACTCGGAACGGGAGGTATACTGAGTGTCTGCAATGAAGCAGAAGCCGGCATAAGCGGCACAATCCTCACCGGTACCTTCCCAGTTAATGGTGTGGATGCATTGATCTTGTTCGACTCCGGAGCCTCACATACGTTCATTTTGCTATCTTTTGCGAAGAGGCTGGGGTTAGACGGTGAAGAGATGCCTGACTTCCTAGTCACTCTCCCGTCGAAAGAGCGGATCAGGTGTGCCCGCTACCACCGAGGTGTTGTTGTACGAATCAGAGATGAGGAGTTTCCAATCGACTTGATAGAATTCGATGGACTTGGTTTTGATGTGATTATCGGGATGAACTGGTTGGAGCGGTACAAGGGCAGAATCCTGTGTGCCGAGCATCGACTGCTTCTTCGGAGTCCGTCTGGGGTTACTATATCATACCGCCAGAGGCCCAGAGAGCCTTCGACACAGATCATCACCGCCATGGCTATGTATCGTGAATTACGACGAGGGAATGATGTATACCTCTGCTATGTCCAGGACATAGAGAGAGACCCAGAGTTTAGCCCAGATGTGCCGGTAGTGTCGGAGTTTCCTGATGTATTCCCAAAGGAACTGCCGGGCATGCCGCCAGCACGGGAAATTGAGTTTGAGATTGATTTGGTTCCGGGCACCGGACCAATAGCGAAGGCGCCCTATCGTATGGCTCCAGCAGAGATGACTGAGCTCAAGGAGCAGCTGAGAGGCCTACTTGACAAGGGATTTATCCGCCCTAGCGTTTCACCATGGGGAGCGCCGGTCCTCTTCGTGAAGAAGAAGGACGGTAGCCTCCGCCTTTGTATTGACTATCGAGAGCTGAATGCAGTTACGGTGAAGAACCGTTATCCTTTACCGCGCATCGACGACTTGTTTGATCAGTTGAGAGGAGCATCAGTATTCTCCAAGATAGATCTACGATCCGGTTATCATCAGATTGCCGTCAAGGACAGTGATATTGAGAAGACAGCGTTCAGAACCAGATATGGACATTATGAGTTTACGGTTATGTCGTTTGGTTTATCTAATGCACAAGCTAAGTTCATGGACCTAATGAACCGCTTGTTCCAAGATCAGTTGGACAAGTCAGTAGTAGTCTTCATCGATGACATACTTGTGTATTCGAAATCGAGAGGTGAGCATGAAAGCCACCTGAGAAATGTGTTACAGACGTTGAGAAAGAATCAGTTATATGCGAAATTTTCTAAGTGTGAATTTTGGTTGGACCAAGTTTCCTTTCTTGGTCATGTGATTTCTGAGGCCGGGATCGCTGTTGATCTGGCAAAGATAGATGCAGTGCGCACCTGGCCTAGGCCGAAGACAGTTACCGATATCAGGAGCTTCCTCGGTCTGGTAGGTTATTATAGGAGGTTTGTGAAGGACTTCTCCAGTGTCTCGAAGCCGATGACTTCCTTGATGAAAAAGGATGCTCCATTCGAGTGGACAGACGACTGCGAGAGTTCTTTTCAGAAGCTTAAAGATGCTCTGACATCTGCACCAGTCGTGACTATACCAGACGGTCCAGATGGTTTTGAGGTCTATTGCGACGCATCAGGTAAGGGTATGGGTTGTGTGTTGATGCAACACGGGAAGGTCGTAGCATACGCCTCCCGGCAGCTGAAGAAACACGAGGAGAACTACCCTACCCACGATTTAGAACTGGGTGCCATTGTCTTCGCATTGAAGATATGGCGACATCATTTGTACGGGGTAAGCGTGACAATTTATTCCGACCACAAGAGTTTAAAGTACTTGTTCACTCAAAAGGAGTTGAACATGAGACAAAGAAGGTGGGTTGAATTTTTGAACGATTATGACATTAACTTGCAATACAAAGAGGGAAAAGCAAATGTGGTAGCTGACGCACTGAGTCGCCGAGCACACTCTCTCATTCGCTGGTCTCTCATACTAGCTTGGTTGAAGAGGTGCGGAGTGCTCAGATGACGGATCAGTATATGTTGGAGATTAGACAGAAACTTATTGATGGCACATTCGAGGGTCAGAAGTATGACTTCAGACTCCATGACGATGATTTGATTAGGCTTAATGGCCGACTGTGTATTCCGAGGAGTAGCATTGAACTGAAAGAGCGCATACTGAGTGAATCCCATTGTTCTACGACATCGATTCACCCCGGAGCTTCAAAGATGTATAAGGGTATGAAACGTTATTTTTGGTGGGTTGGAATGAAAAAGGATGTAAATGTTATGTGTTAAGGTGTCTCACTTGTCAGAAGGTCAAGTTTGAGCACCGACGGCCTGTTGGTATGGTGCAGCCAATGCCAGTGCCTGAGTGGAAGTTCCATGACATTTCTATGGACTTCGTAGTAAGGCTTCCGCCTACAAGGGGAGGTCTGAATATGATTTGGGTTGTTGTTGACCGACTGACCAAGGTGGCCCGATTCATTCCGATGAAGGACACCTGGAAAGTGGCAAGACTTGCAGAGCTCTTCGACAGAGAAATTGTAAGACATCATGGGGTACCGAAAACAATTGTATCTGACAGGGATACCAGGTTCTTATCGAGGTATTGGAGATCCACACGAGAAGCACTAGGTACCGAACTGAAATTGAGTACGGCGTTTCACCCACAGACAGATGGTCAGAGTGAGCGCACTATCCAGACACTTGAGGATATGTTACGTGCATGTGCACTTGACTTTCAGACCAGCTGGATTGATAAGTTACATCTGATTGAGTTTAGCTATAACAACAGTTATCATGCTTCGATCAAGATGTCTCTTTCCAGGCTTTGTACGGTAGACCATGCCGCACGCCATTGTGCTGGGATGAGTCGAGTGAGACGGTCATTATAGGACCAGAATATCTGGAACAAGTTCAGGCAGAAGTTCGCCAGATCCGGGCTAACATGAAAGCAGCTCAGGATAGACAGAAGTCGTACGCAGATGTACGCAGACGTGACTTGGAGTTCGCCGTGGGCGATCAGGTATTTCTTAGAGTATCCCCCATGAAGGGAGTGTTTCGTTTTGGCCAGAAAGGCAAGTTGAGCCCAAAATACGTGGGGCCTTACGTTGTGACGGAGCGGATAGGACCGGTAGCTTACCGACTTGATTTACCTGCTGAGCTGGGCAAGGTACATGATGTATTTCATGTGTCCCAGTTGAAGAAATATATGTCTCATCCGTCTCATGTACTTCAGCCTGAAAGGCTAACCTTAGAGCCGACCATGCGATCAGTGGAGACCCCCGTACGGATTCTGGATACTAAGACTCGAGACACTCGCCATAAGTCTGTGAGACTGGTGAAGGTCCTCTGGTCTAACCAGGACGTCGAGGAGGCAACTTGGGAGCTGGAAGATAAGATGAAGGCGAAGTACCCGTCATTGTTTAATTCTTAGTGTTTATATGTATAGGGTACGAGGCGCACCCCTATTTTAAGGGGGGTAGAGCCGTTTCGGTTATGAGTGTACGGCATGTATTTGAATACATTGTCTATGTCGTTGTTTATGTCATGTTGTCATATTGTTATATTACAGACCGTTGTGTCTGAGTGATGTTATGTTGTTAGGACCTTGTGTCCGATATTATGTAAGTATGTTGTTGATGTTGTTATGGAAGTATTGTTTCATAAGTGATTCCCATGTTTTAAGATTTAAGATATGTGGGAAGTGTGAACTTTGGGGACAAAGTTCTTTTAAGGGGGGTAGATTGAAATACCCCAAACCTTAATAAGTTGTTTAAACATTAAATTATGATATAGTAAGACTAAACATTAGTAAACAATTTAGTTAATAGTAAATACAATTAATTGCCTAAAGGGCAATAAGGGCAAAATATGCTCTAAGCTTGGGATAATCTTGGTTAAGGCTTATTGAACTTACCAAGACCTAAATTATATATTAATGAGCCTATTAAATCAATTACCAAAGAAAACCAAGCTTGAAAACCAGTTAAAACACAAAATGTGCTTTAAGGAGTCTTAAAGCACGTTTTTGAAAAATTGTCTTGTAAATGAGTTTTGAATGGCTAAATGTCCATCATTACTCTTTAATTAATATGTGTACTACTTAGTATCACATTTGGAAGTTTAAATCAATGAGAAATCAAAAATTTCACTTCTAAGTGCCTTGCTTTTATGAATAGTAACTAAATAAGCTAGTTTGTAACATATGTTAACATAAGTAATTTAATTGATCAATTAAGGCTGGGTAACCCCTTATATTAAATGGGGGCCGGTTTTTGTATGTGGTGAGTCACCACCCTTGTCAATTAACCAGCAAATAAATAAGTAATTAAGAAAGCACTATTTGCTTTTGGTAACAAATATCTTCAAAAGCAACTACAATCAGTGATTCTCTTCATTCCTTCATTTCCTTTGCTGTCTACGTATCCCATCTCCTTCCTTGCTCTCTTTCACGGTTGAAGCAGCTCACCACCAGACTTCATCTTCAAATCCTTGTAACTCCTAGCTCACTTGGCCAAATCAAAAACTAAGACCACCAATCTCTTAGTCTCATCAAGCTCTTCAACTTGGTCCTTTCAAATTTTCAAGAGCTCCATTTTGGTGCCAAGAGGAATCTCCATGGAAGGAGCTTGAGTTCATCTTTTCACATATTATTGTTCTCCTTTGCTTCAAGGTAAGGAAACTCAAAGAAAAATGATGTTTCCTCCATGTTTTGTGTTGTCCGAAAATTACCTTAAATGGCGTCCTTATATTGCCTTGTTCTAGCTTCATTCCAACCGTTCAAGGACTAGGTGGAGTCCTCTCTTGACACATATTCAAACTCTCTTCAAGTTCTAAGGTAAAACGATCACCTATGTGTTCTAAGAGAATATGTGTACTAAGGGTTTATAATGAGATGAAGCACAAAGCTTGTATACTCATTACCTTGCTTGTATATTGTTTAGAAGTTGACAAGCATGCAAGTGTCCTTACCGACTTCTGAAACAAGAAAGGAGTTGTGAGGAAAAGAGGTAAAAATGCTAACCTAAAATAGCTTATAATGCTTTAGGAAAATGAGCTAATATTGCTTGTTGAAACTACCTAAAGAGCCAATGGTAAATGACTCAGTAAAATGTTCTCAAAGAGACTAGTAAAAGGACATATGTATTGTTGTGTGTATTTGCAGGTCAAAGGCAAATATATTGTGGGAAATTCAGTGTTTAAGATTTAAGCATTTTAAGGGCCTAAGTGCCATGCAATTTAAGTTATGCACTATGTTGTAATGTGGTGTATATTTGGTGAAGTTTTGTGTATAAGAGTGTTCTTGATGGATATTAGTGTTCTGGTGTGTTTAATGGTGTAGACAATGTGTTATGGCTTAGTGATATTCTAGGAGAGTCCATGTCGAAATTTTGGAAATGTCCAAGAAGTTTTAGGTATTTATGTAAGGTTGGGTGAACTGGAAATGTTAGAGAATGACTAAGTGTTTTACAAGAGAAGAAATAATGCTTAAGTGTTGATGGGTTTTATAAGAAGATTGAGTAACAAGTTAGATAAGGACCTAGGTGTGTTTAAGATGATATTTTATCATTAGAATATACCTAAGATCATTTGGGAAGTTTATACATGTAATGGGTGTGAAGAACTAATGCAACAAGACTTGAAAAATGCAAGTACGTCAATTCTGTAGCTTGGGTCCGGGACCTAGGTTATGGGTCATGTTCCGGACCAGTATGAAAAACGGGCCGTGAGTTTCTAAGACAATGTGGTCCGGGACTTGGGTCTTGTACAAGGACCCGGACCACCCCCCTTAAATTACCCGAGAGTTTTTGCCTAGAATGGTCCGGGACTTAGGACCTGTATGAAGTCCCGGACCACCCCATTAAAAGAGGCCGAGAGATTTATTAAGTGTAGGTCCGGGACCTTAGTTGGGGAGCAAGTCCCGGACCACTATATAAACTTGGTTCTAGGTTATTAAACGATGTCTAAAGGTGGGGATAAGTTAGAGATGATGTTATAAAGTTATGTAGGTCATGTTAGGAGTGTTATAATGACATTTTAAAAGATGACAAGTCAAAACAAAAGGTGGAAGTAAGATAACTAGAGATGTGAAGTAGAAATGTTAACAATGGACTAGTGCGTTAATTAACCGACGTTACTAAATGTGTATAGGATTCTCTCAAGGTGGAAACCAGTCGAAGCAAGGGCCAAGGTATGGTTTTCTTGCAGTCTGTTGCCTACCGGTTTACATCGGCTTGTGTGTTGTTTGTTTTCTGTGTGTTTATGACCTTGTAAGACTTAAGTCATGTAATGAGTTTACAGTTGTTCATATTATTATGTTGTTGAGATGTGACTCATTTCCCTTGTGTGTGTGTAACAAGACTTAACCACTTGTATGTGGCCTGTGTGTTGTGTTACAATGATGATCTTCTAACAAGTGCTAACGGGGGAGTGAGGAGTCCGGTAGTTCCGGCCACGCGTGTGAGTATGGGAGTCGATGTCATTTACCGGTTCGATTCTCTTTGTATGTTGAGGTTGTTCTCCAATTTGGTTTCAATCTTCCCTTTAGCTTATCCAAGGCTATTTTACTGACTCACGTCGGGCCACAGGGGCATACTATGTTTATTCGGCGTGCTTGGGATCACTATATCCGACACACCTTGTGATTAAGCTATCCGTTCAATTTTAAATGACGGTAGCGAGTTATGTAACGAGCTTAGCATGAGTTTGGCAACAACCTCTAGGCTCTCAATGTGATCTAACTTTGTTGGTTCGTCTCCTAAAAGGGATTCGTTCTTGTGTGTTATGTGTGATGTCATTTGATGTGCAATACTCTTGCTATGCTAACGTATGTATGTTGTTGTTGTGTAAAATGAATGGCATGTTATCATGACAAATGGTTGCGCGTATCCCGGTAGCCGATGGGCTGCGCGTTAGCCATACCAGCAAAGGGTTGCTGACCCCCTTTGGGGGCTATGTTTATTTGCAGGATGAGGATCGAAGAAGCGGAGTGGCTTTAGATCTAGGCTGATGTAATACTTGGCTAAATTTTGGATATCGGGCCCGGGTTGCGCCTGTGCTCCGTGGCAATATGTATTTCAGTTATTGACAGTGTACAATGGAAGTTTACAGTGACAGTGTATAATTATGGGTTGTAAGTTCAATACTCGGTTATGTGTATATGTACTTATGGTTTTAGTTCTATGCTCGGGAGTCTGATCATCAGACCGGTACAACTTGTATTTATTCAGCCTTGTTAACCACGTGGGTGGTTGACGGCATTGTAGCACCAATCGTTTAGTTATTGTTTAGTTGTTTAATTTCCGCTGCGATTCCAGTTATTATTAAGTACGTAGTAGGGGTGTTACACTCCTCTTTCTACTCAAAGCATCTGCCACCAAGTTGGACTTCCTCTCATGAAACAAAATCTCCAGATCGTAGTCTTTAGTCCTTAATCAACTCCAACCACCTTCGCTGCCTCATATTCAATTCCTTCTGCGTGAAATATATTTGAGGCTCTTATGGTTGGTGTAGATCTTGCATGAGACGCCATAGAGGTAGTGTCTCCAGATTTTTAGTGTAAAAACTACAACCGCCAACTCCAGATCATGCGTCGGATATCTGGTCTCATACTCCTTAACTACCTCGATGCGTAGGCTATGACTTTCCCATACTGATAAAGACACATCCTAAGCCATATTTTGAGGCATCGCTGAATACCACGAACCCATCTATTCCTGAAGGCAAGGTTAACATTGGAGTTGTGGTCAACCTCTCCTTCAACATCTGGAACGCCTTCTCGTAGTCATCATTCCACTGAAATTTGATTCCTTTATTCATAAGGTTAGTGAGAGGCCTCGCTATCTTCAAAAAGTCTTTTACAAAGCGTCTGTAGTACCCTACCAAGCCTAAGAAACTTTGGACTTCAGTCAAATTGCTTGGTCTTGGCCACTCCTTCACAGCTAGAATCTTCGACGGGTCTACTGAAATATCTTCCTTGGTGATGATGTGGCCCAGAAATGCCACCCAGTCTAGCCAGAAATTGCACTTAAACAGCTTCGCATACAACTGCTGCTCCCTCAATGTCTATAACACCAATCTCAAGTGCTCCTCATGCTCCTGCTCATCCTTGGAATAAATGAGGATTTCATCTATGAAGACCACCACAAACCGATCTAAGTAAGGGTGGAAGATGCGGTTCATGAGGTCCATAAAGATAACTAGAGCGTTCGTCAGTCCAAAGGGCATCACCAAGAACTTGAAATGCCCATATCTGGTCTTGAAGGCTATCTTCGGGACATCTCTCTGCAACTTGGAGCTGGTGATAGCCCGACCTCAAATCATTCTTCGAAAAGATTCCTGCCCCCTAAAGCTGGTCGAAAAGATCATCTATTCTCGGCAAGGGATACTTGTTCTTCACTGTGATCTAGTTCAACTCCCTGTAGTCAATGTATAACCTCATACTCCCGTCCTTCTTTTTCACGAACAGGACCGGGGCTCCCCAAAGTGATACACTCGGGTGAATGTATCTCTTCTCCAAAAGGTCCTCCAACTAGGCCTTTAACTCTTTTAATTCTGATGGAGCCATCCGGTAAGGGGCTTTCGAAATAGGCGTAGACCCTGGCACCAAGTCGATGCTGAAATCTACTTCTTGGTCTGGCGGCATACCCGGAATCTCATCTGGGAAAAAATCTGGGAACTCGCTCACCACTCGGATCTCCTCCTTCTTGTCTGACTCCTGGCTCAAGTCTTGAACGTAACAAAGGTATGCATGTTGCCCCTTTTTTACTTGGGAGAGGATTGTCATTTCTGAGACAATCTTTACTTCGGGCTTCTCCTCTATATTTCTGTATGAGACTCTTCGTCCCGATGTTCCTCTGAGAATAATCTTCTGCTTCCTGCAGTCTATCCTCCCCTTGTACTTGCTCAACCATTCCATCCCCAAGATTATGTCGAAGTCGGTCAGGGCAAATTGAATCAAGTCTATTACAATTTTTTCCGCTTTTATATCTATACCTACGTCTTTCAACAGATTCTTACAAGTAATCACCCTTCCCGATGGTATAGATACAACTACTGGTGAATTTTCATTAGCCTCTACTCCCAATTTCCCAACTAAACTATCAGATATAAATGAATAAGTAGCTCCAGTATAAAAAAGAATACGTGCAGAAGTACCAAGAACAGTGAAGGTACCTGCCAGCACGTCTGCCTCGACCTCAGCTTCAGCCCAACTCATCACGTTTATCTTCCCTGGAACCCGTTGCTGGTTGCCTTGGTGCACCCCTTGGCCTCTATTGCCACCATTTCCACCCTTTCCACTGCCACGCTGAAGAGCATCCCCGCGCTGGTTCTGGTTCGGGCCTCTGCCCTGCTGGTCGGATTGCCTGTAAGAGCGATCACCACCGTAGCCTCTCTGCTGACTGCCTCCCTAAGGGCTCTGGAAGAACTCGAATACCCGATGCCCCTGCTTTCCACAACGAAAGCAGGTGATCATGTTTCCCTCACAGTCCTTCCCTGGGTGATCTTTGTTGCACCTCTTACAGTAAAAGTGCCTCTCCCGCCTGGGTTCTCCCTCTGAGACTGACTCTGGGACTGGTCACCTCGTCTCTGATCACCCCTCTCTGGTCTCGTCCATGTCTTGGCCTCCCGTCTCTGTGATCTGGGTGAGGCTTCCACCTCTTCTCCTGGTGGTGTATGTGGGGGCTGATCTCGTCCTCAGGACTCATCTCCTCCCTTCATTTTTCTCTTGTTGCCAGCCAAGACCTCCTTCCTCTTCTGCTGCACCTTGTACAGGTTAGCAGCCTTCCCGTACGCATCTTGGAGGGTCGGGGACCGTTAGTACGTTGAGGGCCTTCTGCAGGCTCCAGGTCAGCCCTCCTACAAATCTTTGTACCTTCGACGCCTCATCGGGGACCATCGTAGGTGCAAACCTGGTCAGCACCAGAAACTTCGAGTGGTAGTTTTTGACGCTCATCGTCAGTTGCTTGAGCTCTGAGAACTCCAAATATTTCTGCATTCTGACGTGTCCGGGGTAGAAACGCCTCCTCATGGCCTCCTTCAGGCCATCCCAGCCGAAGTCAGGCCCCGCCAGTAGCACATCCCTGTTGGCGGACCACCAGATGTCTGCCTCACTCTTGAAATAGTAAACGGCTGCATTAACCCTCCTGTCAGCCGGACAGTTCACCGCCTCGAAGATCTTATCGAACTCTCTAATCCAGTCCTTGAGCAGCACCGGGTCCTCCTCTCCCTTGAAGAATGTGGGCTTCAGATTAGCAATCCTTTCCATATAGTCCTCCTTCACGTTGTCCCTCTGTGCCTGCCTCTGGACTCTCTGTCCCAGGTTGAGTGCTAGCTCTTGCAACTGCCTCATGGGATCGTTGGCTGCCATGTTGGTCCTCCTGCTTCGACTTCTAGTGTTGTATGAAAAGCTGAGTCTGTCTACCAGTCTACTTGCTTGAGCTGAAGGTGAACTCCTGAATATGAGCCACAAATTGAAAGGAACTTAAATTTCTGTAATTACCCCTCCCTAAGTTATACTGGATTCCCACTACCCCAATCCTTGGATAGGCCAAAACATAGTTTATATATATATATATATATACGAATATAAGTATATAATGTGTGCATACAAGCAATCAATATCCAATATCCTCGTGCACTCTTCCATCATGAGCAGAAAATTAATATCGCACATCAGGTATAATGCACATCATAATGTAACACAATATAATTTCCCCAAACGGCTTATCCCCCAAATTTTAATCCGATTTAGCCAAATTTTATCTTATTCAAACACACGGCTCTGATACCACCTTGTAATACCCTGGATTTTACCTTAAATCATAATTTATGAAATTACAAATCTATCGTGTGAAAACGACGTTGAAAGCGGACTCCAAACGAGTCCTAAAGTGAAAAACTACCCTGGTCTGAACTTGTGTTCGGACATTAGAGGTTCAGACACAAGCCAAAGAAAATTAAACTGCGCAAAACCGTTTGCCGAACTTGTGTCCGGACATTGATGTTCAGACACAAGTCGAGAGTTGAAAAATCTGGAAACCGAGTGTAGACACCAAAAATTCTCACCCCATAAAGCAAATTCCAGAATAAGAAGTACAATAAGAGGGGTCGTCGCCTTTCTTTTTCAAAACGTATTGACGTGCGTGCCAAAATGAAACCATCGTTTTTCTTGACAAAATTCTTAATCATTTTTTTCAAAGCGTTTCAGAAAAACCCAATTTTCAAAAATGAGTTTTCAAACAATAATATGTCTTAAACCTACCATTTTGTTTAGTTACCTATTTAATATTGTCAATTAAATTCCCGTAGTTGTGAGCTTGTCATTTTCATGATGATATTTTTACTATCTCATTTTAGTCAGACAGGCCTGGTTTTAATCTAGTCTTTAGCTGAACCCAACTTAGCCCAATATCCAAGGCCCATATGATCACTTGCTCCATCTTGACAAACACAGCCCACATCCAATGGCTGCCGGTTAAAAACAAAAAAAACCCTACTGTTCCCAGTAGATCCATTCACGGTAGCGTCTCCCGCTCTCTCGTTTTTCCACATCTGAAAACCCCGTCGATTGTCTCACCATCACCACCGGTCGATGCCCTCAACTTCTCCTCCCAAACATTTTCTTCCTCTTTCGATTGTTACTCACATTCAACCTTCAACCTTCAGCCTTCAACCTCGATTAATCTCAAAAAACTGCAAATCCATCGCTCATCAGCCACCACCACCATCGGCTACCACCCCCATCGATCGCCTTCTTCCTTCACTTTGGTCCTCCATCACCTTCTACATAAAAAAAAACCCAAATCAGAGAAGGAGCAGACGCCAGCCGACCTCCACTCTCGGCTCTCCTTGGTTCTCTCCTTCAACCGACGCACTTCATGGACGGGTCTCGTCTTCTAAAAAAGCATCGGAGCCTTCAAACTCAGAAACAATTCTTCTTCACCAAGGCTTCTCCATAGAGAATTGCCAGACGTTGCCAAAAACAAATATGCTCCACTTCCCACGTTTTGTTCTGCTTCTTTGAACGGAAACTCGTTCCGCTTCTTTGAACGGAAACTCGCTCCGCTCCTTTGAACGGAAACTCGCTCCGCTTTTCTGATTGTTCTCAAACGGAGCAGTCCCTCACCTCTTGACAGCAGCCGACAACCCACACTAGTTCAAACTAACGCTAGGAAGCTCAAAACCCTGCACCCCACTAGAGCCGATTTTGTTCATCGTCTTCCATTACCCTTGTCACCCGCTCTCTCTGAAAATAAAAACTCAAAACCAACGGACATAGCCAATCTCCATCGTTGCCCTTTATGTCGAAGAGTTTGTTTGCTCACCTCACATTCACTGTCAAATACTGCTCTCCCATCGTTGTCTATCCTCTTTGAAGGCTTGAATTGCTATTGTCTCGACCGGAGGCTGCCTTGAGTCACATGCGACATTTCTTACGATTCGCAACACATGGAATCGCTCCTTGGGTTTGATTTCTGATCTTCATCCCTGTTATGAATGTTCAAATTTCTAAGTCTCCATTTGAGGTTTGGTTATGCATCTTCCTTATCAACGTTAATCTGCTCGCGCTAGAGACTTGTGTTTCGTTTTAAAGATGGAAAATGTGTCTGTCACCCGAGATTGTTGTTCGATTCGTGTTATGTTTGTTTTTGGGTTCGTGTCTGATGCATTTCGGGTAATTATGAATCTGCTGGTGTGAGGTCTCTCACATTCCCGGACTTGCAGTTCGATTCACGGTTTGATTGTCTCCTGATTTTACCGTTTTATTACTTGTAGAGTTTGGAATTATTTTTGACTACTTGGTTGGGAACTTAACATTCGATGTACTTTTTTCCGACGATATAAATTGTTCACTCTTGCTGGAATTTCATGATCTCTGGGGTTTGTCTCGGTTCGAGTGGCACTCTTTTGTTGGTTACCAAATTTTTGTGGTTCTCGCAATATATTTCTATCTGTCGAGATTTGAAGGTCGTATGTATACCCCATTGTGACCAAGGTGCATCAGTGTTTCAGTTCCGATTTTGAAATTCGTAAACGAATCCATCTGGTTTATAAAACATTTTCGCTCATTTACGTTGGTTCGTTGAATCGTGAAATGACCAATTATCCTAGGTTGAATGTGAAACGACAAGTCTCATTCAAGTCATTGAGTCATTGTCTAACTTCTTGGTGCGTTCTGATTTTGGATTGATCTGTTTGTATTATTGCAATCTGGGAGCCACTGCTCACTACCTTTGTTGTATCACTTGACACCGAGGCACATACATGGCTTTTGGACTTGAGCTGAGGCTGATACTTGTTTGGCTGAAGGCTGACACCGAGCCTTGCTTGGACGTGGCTGGGTTTGTTACTCGAGTGTTGGCGCTCGCTAGACTTGCAGCTTATTCACATCATGCAAATGGACTATACCCTTGTGCTTTGGGCCGACCTGCTATGGGTTTAGAAATTCTATCTTTAAACCTTTACTAGTGATAGTAATTGCTCCTTACGCATTGATATGGGTTTGGAAATTAATTTGAAACTAGCATGACTTGTCTCTTGCGCTTAGATAAAGAGCATGAATTGAGTGATAGTCGCCCTATGCTATAATTATTGAGATAAATCACTCGTTGGCTGGATGGTCCTTATTACTCTTCATCTTAGAGGGAAATGATATAAACCCCTTCTAGGTATGATCCCACATGACTCACAACCCCTATTTTGGATACTACACTTTGGTTGAGTCATAATCTAAGATGACGAATTAATTTGAGTAGCAATCCCAATGCTTGATTTATCTTACAATCTTAGCATTTGTTGGTAGCTTGTAACTCTTTTCTATGTTCTCGGTTGGGGTGTGGGAGATGATTAGATTGCCCCCTTTCCTCCCATTGAGAGGGGCCGTATGATCCCATTGCACACATCCCAACCCTCTTCCGTTCTTTGACTAATGCATTTGCCTCTCTGGTTATGTTTTTGACATGTACATAACGCTCGTGGAACGGGAAACTACTCTAAGACTAAGGAACGGGACCTTGGCTAGGACTACCGGGGTCTCCGCTTCAAACACATGTAACGGTTGGTGCACTTCTTGCTGATCCTATCAGCTCAAGTGAGGCGGCGTCGATGTGACCCCCCATAGCAGCTCTCTATTTAAGATTGTTATCTATGTTTATATTAATCTGTAATTTGTTTATTGTTCTTACTTTCGGTTGTAGTCTTAGGACTTATTCATTTTGTAATTCATTCTTTGCACGTGAACAATTTTAGTATGTTATCTCTAGCTAGTTTTGGGTTATGTTGTTCTAGCGCTTATTTTACCCCTTTATACATCCTTTGAGCTTGGAGATTAATTTGAAATTTTGTAGGATTTTCGCTAGTGTTCAATCACCAAATTTTTGTACATAATGTTTACACTTCATTTTGCTTCTCCAATGTTTGTACTCTATGTGAGATATTTGCTTTGTTGTTTTGTGATTTATGCCCTTTGCTTGTTGCTTATTAATGTCATAAGCCTTAGCTACTATGTCCTTAGGTCCAAGCCATTAGGATAGAGGGGTCCCCTGGCCTGATAGGTCATTGACCAATCTCGTGGTGGTGACACTCCTAAACCCTAAAACACACACCTAAAAAATGTATATATGTATATAGACCAATATTCCCAATCAAATTTTCTCTCCAACAAGCCCAAAATGACGAATCAGGCCCAAATCACTCAACCTGGCCCACTTCTTGCCTGACCCACTTCTAGCTCGACCCATTCAGCCCAATAAGCCCATCGGGCCCAATCCATGTGTGGCCCAACCCTGTAAATAAAATCAAAGCCCATTTCAAAACACAATTGGCTCATCAAGCCCGATTCAGGCCCAGTTTGACCCAAACCCATTCCGGGTCCAAATCCAATTCGGCCCATTAAGCCCAGACCAGCCCAAGCCCACAAAAGTCAAACCAATTTGACCTTGACCCGAACCTTGACCAAACTCAAGTTGACTGAACCCTTGACTTTGACCAAAGTCCACAAAACCAAGCAAGCCCACAAAAGTCAAACCAAGTTGACCTTGACCCGAACCTTTGACCAAACTCGAGGTGACTGAACCTTTGACTTTGACCAAAGTCCACAAAACCAAGCAAGTCCACAAGAATCAAACCTCGACCCGAATGTCAAACTTTGACCAAACCACCAAACCTTGACTCAAACGTTGACCTTTGACCAAACCTTGACTCGAACTGTGACCTTTGACTAAACTTTGACCATGACCCAAGCTTTGACGAAGACCCAAACTTTGACCAATCTGAACATTGACCAACTCGAACTTTGACCATGACCCAAGGTTTGACCTTGACTTGAACTTTGACCAATCCGAACTTTGCCCTGCTTAAGTTTGACCTTGACCAAAAAATGTTGACCTTGACCAAAAACGTTGACCTTGACCCGAACTTCAATCCAATTCAAACTCGAACCACAATCCAATTCAAACTCGAACCTCAATCCAATTCAAACTCGAACCTCAATCCAACTCGACCTCAACCCAAACCGAACTCGACCTCGATCCAAATCGAACTCCAATTCAATTCAAACCTAAATACATTTCTTCCAATCCACACTACTTTAAATTCCTTTCAAAATCCAAAAACTAAAAAAAAAAGATTTTCAACCATCATTTAATTCAAAAAGAAAAACCATTTTTTGGAATTTTAAAAGGAAAAACTCTTCTCACATCACAGAAAACTCTTCTCAAATGTAGAAAGTTCTTCTCACATATACAGAAAGTTTTCCCCTAAAACATTTCTCAAAATCAGTGTTTCTTCATCGAGAATTCCGAACAACTTCAAAAGTTTTCCAACTCAGTTTTCAAACACAAAACTAAAACGTTTTCGGGGAACATGGGATGTCTAACACCTTCAAAGAACGTTTTTTCCTCGTTGGGCATCACCTGTCTCCCTTCCAAAATAAAAATCCGAGGCGGGGCACTGGGGTCGTAATCTCCCTTGTCGCAGTCTGGATCTCTTTAGGCGGGGCATTAGGGTGACAAACTTCCCCTAATTGCAGCCTAGATTTTTACAAGGCGGGGCGCTAGGGAAGTAACGACCTTCCTAGCTGCAGCCGGGATTTTAGAATCGTCTAACTCCCTTCCACTCGATTTCAGTATTTTCGGTTTTTAAGTTTTTAAAAACCCGGGAGTTAGAGACGTTATTAGGGTTTGACCGAGAACATCTCATTCATGGTGTTTCTCTCTAAATCCTATATTTCGACATAAATTCATTGCCCCATCTCTCGAGCCTCGGCACTTACCATTAATTAAGTGTCGTGTTCGAGGGGGTACATAGGGTAATCCCTTGGGATTATCCGCCCTTTTACAACAAAAATGATTGTTCGGTTTTAAAAACTGTAAGATAGACAATTTTGACAATTATTCCTCCAAATAACTCAACCCATCATCATCACATTTCAAATCCCCAAAATCCCAAAACAACTCTATTGGAACCTCGAACCCTAAACACCCGGGATCTCCACCCAAACATCAATTGCCTCACACACTCAAATCATTATCTAAACTCCAAATCATTTCAAACTCAAATCATCTCTCGAATCCCGACTTCTTTCAAACTTCTATAGTCTCATAGGCCCGAGCGCCCCATAGACTTTAACATCTCAATCTCTCCATCATTTTATGATTCAAATGTCTCACAGACCCGAGCGTCTCACAGACTCGAGCGTCTCATGGACTTCGACATCTCAGGGTTTCAAACGTCTCACTGACCAGCATCCCAAACCCGAAAACTTCTCGAAACTTCTAAAACTCCAAACCCTTCTAAACCTCAAACTTTCAAAACCCCAAAACCTGAACTACGTAAGGTCTAATCTCAACAGGAAGTTGAGTACGTAGGCAACCCACACAGGGTGCGACCCCACATCAATCAAAATGCCATTTTTCACTCAACCACCTCACCTCCAAACAACCCTGTATCGTCTCACAGACCCGGTGTCTCACAGACTTTGTTATCCCAATGATTCGAATGTCTCACAGACCCGAACATCTCACAGACCCGAGCGTCTCACAGATTCGAGCGTCTCACAGACTTTGATGTCTCAAGGTTTCAAGCGTCTCATTACCCAAGCGTCTCACAGACTACCCCCTCAACCCGAAACTTCAAACATCTCCAAATCCTGAACTGCGTAAGGTCTGATCTCAACAGGGAGTGAGTACGTAGGCAACCCATCTAGGGTGCGCCCCCATTCCAAACAAAAAAAAACCCTTTACTAAAAAATGACCAAAATGCCCTTTTGCTCCTCAAAACTTCCAGCATCCTTTTAAACTCGTGTGAAAGTCAAAACAACCTCAAACCTCTCAACATTCAAACCAATTTCACCGACCAATATTTCAAGACCAACCTATTTCTCCAAACTCTTGGAAATCATCTGTTCTTCAGTCCACACTCAATCCTATCCATTGGCTTTAAATCGAATATCTCTAATAAGGTTTTGAAAGAAGGCAATCCCGACAATTGGAGACCGAGGTTTCCTCGGGCACCAATCCGAAGTCGTGGTCGTTGCCACTTCTAAGGGGTGTAACCCAGTGCGAACCCACACATAATCTCTAGTATGATCAGATAAGTTCCTATCCATCGGCAATAAATCATCAGAGTCAATTAACGGTCCTTAGAACCCTTCTTCTTCCTTCCTAGTTCCTTAGGTCAAACTAGGTGGCGACTCTAGTCAACTTTCACCTCTAAGGCATAAGTCCGCGTGGGGCCCATTGAGAGCGGGTGTAGTGGCCACTTACATCTCCCCTTATGCTTTCTAGGAAAGACGGACGATTTAGTAGGTATTTGAGGGTTACCAGAATAACGGGTTTTCACCCTCCACAGAATGGTATTTTAGGATCTAGGCTTTTCAGTCAGATCATATTTAGATAGACCCCCCCTCATACCGAAAAATCACCCTCCACAGAATGGCGACTGCTGGGGAAAACTTGAGTAAGTTTTTCTCAAACTCAAGGAAGACTGAACTCCATTCAAAGTTGTCGGGATTTCCCCACTTCTTTCAAAACCTTCAAGAGATTTCTTTTTAAAGCCTTTAGGATTATTCTACCCCACACTTAGAGTGTGTATCTGATGAGGACAGATAGGATTTATTAGATCCTCAGCAAGCATAATAACAATTGGGTTAATAATTAGCTCACGATTAGAAAGAGACACTTAGGATTGAATGAAGCTAACTTCCCTTTAGGTTAATAAACAACCAATCGGAATTACCGCCTGCAAGATAAAATAGTTAGTAAATAGGGTTGTTTGTTCTTCTCTGCTTTATTTACCGCATCTTATTATGTTGCTTGTTGCGGGGTGAGACGGTCATTGACCTACACCGTTACCGCCTTTACATTTACAAGTTGTGAGTGCATGGGTAGCTTAGGACATGCATTCCACTGTGTCACCCCTATTTCCATGAGTCACGGCATCCCAATCGGTCCACGATTGATTTCCCATGAGTCGGGTCACTCATTGAGTGGTTAAGCCCGCGAGGCGAGACGGTCACCGACCTACGCCCTGAAGACTCGTGATCCAAAATTATCCCCCATATCCGAGTCAAAGCCAGCATATAGTGAACCATGAGCCTTCAGTGTCCAGCTGCCCAATCCGGTGTTTAGGACGGGTTTTATGGGTAGTCACCCCCTTGTATGCTGCCTGTCTGACCACCCTTCTGCCTTACCTGAAGATTGCATGGGCTCAGCTAAATACCCCAAACCTTTAATATATTGTTTTAAACACCTTAATATGGTGTATTACCGGACTAAAAAGAGTCTTAGAAACATTGTAAACAAATTTTAAACAAAAAGAAACACAAAATGTGCCTTAAAGTCAATAAGAGCCAAAATGTGCTCTAAGCATGGGATAAACTTGGTTAAGACCTAATGAACTTACCACGACCTCAATTATATACTAATGAACATATTAAACCAATTACCAAAGAAAACCAAGCTTGAAAACAAGTTTAAACACAAAATGTGCTTTAAGGAGTCTTAAAGCACATTTTTGAAAATTGTCTTGTAATGAGTTTTGAAGGGCTAAATGTCCATCATTACTCTTAAATATATATGTGTACTATAAATATCACATTTTGGGTGTCTATATTAGTGGGAAATCAAAAATTTCACTTCTATGTGCCTTGTTTTATGAATAGTAACTTTTATAAGCTATTTTGTAACATATGTTTGTATAAGTAATTAAATTGACAAACAAAGACTATATTACCCTCATTATACTTAGGGGGCCGGTTTTCTAAGGTTTGGTGACTCACCACCCTCTTGTTAATTTGTAAGTAAATAATGATGACTAAGAAAGTACTATTTGCTTTTAAACTACAAATATCTTCTAAAGTAAAACCATCTTCATTCTCTCATTTCCTTTCCTTGCTCACACGGTTTCCCACCTTCTTCTTCCTTCCTTCTTTGTTCTCTCACGATAAAACCACTATCACCATTAGAACACAAGCTTTGACCCTCTTGTAAAACCTTGCTCACTTGTCCAAATCAAAAACAAACACCACCATCTTCTTCCTCTATCAAGCTCTTCATTCCTATCTTTTCAAAAGTCCAAGAAACCATTCGGTGCCATGGAGTTTCTCCATTGAAGGAGCTTGAGCTTGTATTTTACATATTGTTACTCTCCTTGACTTCTAGGTAAGGAATCTCAAATAAAAACTCCATTTCCTCCTTGTTTTTGTCATGTCCGAAAATATGTATTGAAGGAGCTTTTTATGTGACTTTGTTCTAGCTTCATTCCAACTCTTCATGGACTAGGTGGAGTCCTCTCTTGCTAGATATTCAAACTCTCTTCAAAGAGCAAGGTAAAACAACTACATTAATGTTTTTGAACAACTGTAAAGCTAGGGTTTACAATGAGATGGAGCTTATAGCTTGAATACTCATTATAATGTGTAATATGTTTAGAGCTTGTCAAAGAATCAAGTACTCTATCGGTTTTCTAAAGGAAACAAGAAAGAAGTTATTTTGCAAAAGAGGTAAATCTACTAACCTAATGTGTTTTAATGCCTTAGGAGAAATGAGCTTATAAATGCTTATTAAAACTACCTAAAGAGCCAATGGTGAATGACTTAGTAAAGTGTTCTCAAGAGCTTAGTAAAAGGCATATGTTGTTGAGTGTATTTGCAGGTTAAAGGCAAATATATTGTGGAAATTCAGTGTTTATGATTTGTGCATTTTAAGGGCCTAGGAGCCATGTCATTTAAGGGCCTAAGTGCCATGCAATTTAAATTGTGCACTATATTGTGATGTAGTGCCTTGTGAGTGAAGTTTGTGTATAATAAGTACTTGATGGATTTTTAGTGTTCTTGGTTGTTTGTTGGTAAAAACAATGTGTTTTGTTTAGTAATGTTCTAGGAGAACCTATGTCGAAATTTAAGCAACAAACGTGAAGTTCTAGGTGTTAAAAATGAGTTTGATAAGTTAAGGAGTATTTAAAATGGTTAAGTGTTGTTCTTGTGTCGGAAACATGCATTAAGGTGATTTAGGATGTAACAAGGACTTAGGCATAAGCTTGAGATTTTAGTATGTACCAAAGGCATTTTGGGGACTTAGGTAAAGACTTAGGCAAACTTTGGTAAATTAAGGAGAAAGTATGAACTTGAAAAAGGAATTGTTAAGATGGATATAAGGAAGTAGTTGTGAGAGATGATGCTTGGGAGATGATGTTAAGATAAGGAGAAAACCTTTTGGATAGTAGTCATCATAGGAGAAACACCATTTAGAAACCTAGTGTAAAATGTTGTAAGTGTTAGGAATTTTGTGAAGAGATAAGTAAAGGTTTAGGAATTAGAAAAAAAGAGTTGTGTGAGTATTTAAGGATGGTTTAAGTTGTGTTTGAAGTGCCCAAATGAGGTTAGGGGGTACTAGGTTATAGGGATGAAGTTTGGAGTTGAATGAAAAAGGAAAATAAGGATTTGGGGTAGAACGGAATTGCGACCGGACTTGAAGCCGGTCGGGCCCTGTTACACTACCGGAAAATGTTTCTGGAATCGACCGGACTTGAGGGACGGACCTACAGTCCGGTCGGACTGTGTTTGTGAGGGGAAAATGTTCCTGGAATGGAACGGAATGGGACCGGACTTGTCAAGTCCGGTCGGCATGAATTTGTACGGGTATAAGTCTCTGGAATCGACCGGACATAGGACCGGACATGTAAGTCCGGTCGGAGTGAATTTTCAACGGTAAAAGGGTACTGGAAAGACCGGACATGGACAAGTCCGGTCGGCAAGTCCGGTCGGACCAAAACTTGTAAAAAAAAAAACAGAAAAGAATGTGACTTATGTAGTTAACCCTAGGGTGTATAATGAAGGTAACCTAGGGTAAGATAGACATAAAACATGTCATACCAACGATGTAAAACACTTAGTAAATTGGAGGTTAAGTAAGTTAATTCACCGACGTTCTTGAATTATGTATAGGAGTGACCTACGGAGGAAACCAACGAGGCAAGGACCAAGGTATGGTTTTCTTGCAGTCGTTGCCTAGCGGTTTACACCGGTTTGTGTGTTGTATGTTTTTCTGTGTGTTTACAACGTTATAAGATTTGAAACATAATGATTTACAGTTGTTCATATTATTGTGATGTGATGTTGTGACTCAACTCCCTTGTGTGCGTCTAACATGACTTACCACCTATTGTGTGATGGTTGTTAAGTTCCACTATGAACTTCTAACAAGTGTTAACTGGGAAGTGAGGAATCCGGCTGTCCGGTCATGCATGTAAGTTAAGAGTAGATATCTGAATCAGATTCGACTCTTATGTTATTAAGATTGTTCTCCTTAAATTGGCGTTCGATCTCCCGCTAGCTTCTTCCAAAGCTTACCTATTCTGACTTATGATCGGTTTAGTGGGAACCTGTGTTTGTGTGGTGTGTTCGGGTCACTAAATCCGAACCATCTGTGACTTAAGTTACTCGTTCGTCTAACAGAACGGTAATGAGTGTGTTTAACGAGCTGACATGAGAGTGAATCACTCTCTAGGCTCTTACGTCATTTGACCCTTGTGGTTTGTATCGTGGAGTGAAAATCCACTGTTTATGTGTTGTGAGCTATGCACCATTGATGCCATGCTCCATGTTATGTTATGTATGTATATAATTGAATGCCATGTTATAATGACAAGTAGCTGCGCGTATCCGGTAGCCGATGGGGCTGCGCGTTAGCCATACCAGCCAAGGGTTGCTGACCCCCTCGGGGGATCCATATTTCTTATACTGCAGGATGAGGATCGAAGAAGCGGAGTGGCTGTAGATCCTAGGATGAATCCCTTTTGTATACTTTTGGATGTTGGCCCGGGATGCGCCTGTGCTCCTGTGGCGTTATGTATTATTGGGTTGTTGCAGTTACAGTGATGTATACAGTGAAGGATGTATGTAGTACTCGGTATTGTATATAATGTATTTATGGTTATTTTTTATGCTCGGGAGTCTGATCATCAGACCGGTACAATTGTATTATTCTGCCTTGTCAACCACGTGGGTGGTGACGGCGTTGTAGCACCGAAGCGTTAGTGACTGTTTATGTTGTTTTATTCCGCTGCGATTTCATTTAGTATCATGTGCGTATTAGGGGTGTTACATCAGCTCTCTATTATTCCTCTACACCAGGGTGTCCTTTAAAAGCCCAATGTCACGCTACACATCCATGAGGATCCCGTATTTACCGGATACCCATACATGGCACAACGTAGTCAGTGAATAATTTGGACTTTAGACACACCTGACCGTGCAGACGATGGGAGACCCGACCCCATGCAGTACTTCCCCAAGTTTTCCAAAAGTGGGTATGTTGTGATAATCACGGCCGTGGTCGTGTGACTGTATCACTTCGGGTATCTGACCTTTCGAACTTAAGCACTCCAGACTTTCTTGATGACGTGGCCCACAAGGCATAACAGAGATAAATCCCAAGAGATGAACATGAAGGGACGACGGTTCCCCGGTGGTATGGAAACATTGATTGACCTGGAAGGTGATTATCCCAATCATTCGCACTCGGCTCCAATACAAAAAAACTAGCCACGATTTTACTTCTTGCTATACATGTGTGCAAACCGGTTTTTCAATCCAAAACTGTTTTAAATTGTTCGGAATTCTCTTCTGCATATCCCTTAAAGCTGTTTTATGAGCTCATTTAATCTAGAATCCCATTTATATTTTACTCAAAAACATTTGGGGTTTTAAAACCTGTCACTTCATCTTAAAAAAAACAACAAAAGCTTCATTTCACAAAAATGTATTTCTAAAACAATTTTCATAAAATAGATTTCGAAAAACCTACTTTCTACAAACGAATTTCAAACAACATCCTTCACCAACAGTATTTCAAAATAGTTTTTGAAAACAGTTTTCAAAGCCGATTTTCAAACATATCTCAAAATAAATGAGTTAGTCCCCATGTTATGAACCGCTATTTTTGAAGTTCTGCCCACCTTCAAGAGCAGCGGTCATTACTGTGGAGCGTACTAGTCATTTCGTGTTTTCACAAAAGTGGGGAATTTTCACACAAGATTTTGTGCTTGATCATTCACCTTTTCCTTTCTCAAATATATCCCTTATTCCCTTGTTGGAGCGGATCGAGCGGAAAATCAGAGGCGCACCAACCCGTGGAGCTAGCCGAGCGAAATGAAGACCAACACCAACTGTATACATAATCAGAGGTGTACCAACCCGAGACAAGCGACATGAAAACTAGCGACACTGGTTCGGATTCAAATTGTCGAAAGTCAGAAGAACATCAACCCGTTTTGTTTGATTAGTTTTGTTTGCTTCGCTGCAAAAGCCTGAAAATGAGCCAGCAGTCGGTCAAGCGCCCGAAGACAAGCGAGCAACCGATCAAGCACCCGAAGACAAGCGTGCAGCCGATCAAGCCCGAAGGTGAGCGAGCAGCCGGTCAAGAGTCTGAAAATGAGTGAGCAGGCGGTCAAGAATCCAAAGACAAGCGAGCAGCCGGTCAAGAATCCAAAGACGAGCGAGCAGACGACCAAGAGGCCGAACGTGAGCAGTCATTCAGAAGCCCGAAGACGGACCAAAGGAGTTCAGAAGAAGTTTAGCTCAAATTCCCCATTTTAATGACTTTTTAGGATTAATGATGTATAGGATTTTCCCCGATGATTCTTTTCTCTCTCGTCCATTTCTGAATAGATTAGGTGTATAGGTTTATACAACCCCTTTGAATTTATTTAGATCAATGTGTATAGAGTTCCCCACTCCCTATTTTATTTGCGAATGATCCAGCGTCAAAATTCATATTGAGAAAATCCACCACTTTGAAAACACGCGTTTTCAAAATTGTTTTTCTAAAATTGGTTTCTTTTGGCATGCACGTATAATAAAAGAACGAATAAGGGACGACCCCTCACATCTATTATCATTCATCAACTTTGCTTTATGGGGTGAAAATTCACGGTATCTACAGGGGGCATCCCCTAAATAAACAACGCCAACAAATGCAACCGAGCGCAAAACAAAAAAAACATGCATTGCATTCATGACAAAAGGGTCACATGCATCTACAATCAGTCCAAAATCATCAACCATACATGAATCTCGTCCGCACTCACGAGCATCACGCACTTACGTGTTTCATCGTAACTTGTCATACACCAGCTTTCATCCCAAATACCCCGACGCCAAAGCCCAATCTCAGAGGGATAAGAAAGAAAACCGGGAAGTTCAAACCTCTCCCAATCAGAATCACCTTGCACTCCAGTGACGAAAAAGGAAAGAGTGTGTCATATCGCGGGGCCACCATGCGGGAGTCGTCACTCCCTAAAAAGTCCTAAAATCCAGGAGCTAGTCACCAACCCGACAACTACCCCGACAACTACACCTTCTTCTGGGTCGACATTGAAAGGATGAGCTTCATGAACCATCAACTGGAACCGACTCAAGCGAGACTAGGTGTTGCCTTACCACGCATACATTGCATCCGAAAGGAAAAACACACAAAAAAAACATTCAGTCAAAACCTGAAGTCAACCATTTTCATTCATCATTTTCAGCATTTCACGCATCCTATACGTAGTAATTCCATATTACCACAATAGACCGCATTGTAGATAGTTGCATTTGCATACTCTCGTATCGAAACGACATCTTTGGGAAAAAATCTTGAGAGATTAGTTGAATCGAATGAATTTGAATCACTGAACTCTCGATTCTCCAATTTACACAAGGGTCAAATCGAAATCAGCACCACAAACCAAGTGAGTAGTGTGCGAAGAGCGGTATTTTCCCTTGAATTCTGAATGAGGATATTGGACAATCCACCGAGCGATGAGGGCAGATAGAGCGAGTCCATAGAGGTAAAACCATGAGCGACTTGTGTATTCCTTCAGCACATGGAGAGACACAATTCAGAGTGAGATCAATGTCGATAAACGAGATACAAACTGTGATTCATGCAAAGATCCGAGAAGTAGTAAGAAAAATCATTGACTAATGAGAATGACGAGGCACTTAGGAATAAAAACCTCCACAAAACCAAAAAGCTTTGACTGCCCTGTACATAATCCCTTAGTGAGCCCCGCTGAGCCTTTCACGGATAAACCTTTTTCTTGAACTCCACCACATGCCAACCCACGTACATATACTTACTTGCCCTTGCAATAGAGGATCTCAAAGGAGCCGGAGCCATGGCCCCTCCCCACCATCTTTCACAAAAACAACAAATGAAATGTTTGAAGAAATCAGTGAGTCAAGGCAACTCCAAAGCCAAACACAAAAAAGAACACTGAAAATGTTCAAGAAGATCGTTGAGTCAATGCAACTCTAAAGCTGAAAGCCAAAATACAAAGCAGATAATGCTTGAAAAAGTTGATGAGCCAAACACAATTTCAATAACACAAAAATGAGAAGAAAGTTCAAATCGTACGCCAGGAGAGGCAAGAAGGAGAAATCCAAACCAAAAGGACCAATGATGTCCCACAGGAAACCGACAACGGGTTATCAAAACCCGCCTAATCATTCCACACATGGCAAAGGCGAAACATGTCCTCTATTGCACAAAAGCTCCACAATTCCTAAACAAATCCTCCAGTCCCATGTGACATACATCATACCCCTCAACCCCGTTATAACCCAATGAAAGACCTCTGACTCGTTAGTTGGTGAACGTTAACTGAAAGTATCGGATCTGAAACATGAATCATAAGCTTCATGCTCGTTATCAACATGTCCCGTCTTTTCAAAAGGACCATGAGCGAATGAGTGTGACCTTATCTCACAGGGTCTTCAGAGTGCGAGCAACTCTTTGATTAAAGCCACAACACATGAACGCCTACCCCATTGCAGGTGAGGAATTTGTAAGGATAGGAAAGTCCAGAACCTCGAAAGGAAATTCTCAGGAAAATACTGCTCTAAGCATCGAGAGTATCATCACACCGCTTTGCACACACAGCCAAACTCACGAGGATTGACCCGTATCCCTCCATGAGAGGAAAATGATTCACGCCTTCCAATTCAACAATCATTCAAGATCGAATCGAAGATGTCTTATATTCGTAAACCTCATATTAATAGAGATAGCACGTACCTTCTCTACAAAAACTGCATATGCATTTTGCATCGTATCTAGCATTTAATATTTGCATGCGTCATAAGCACTCCATCATCAACATCTGATTGGTAAGAACTCTGCTAGCCTAGTCTCGCTGAGAGTCGACTTCAGTTGCTGCAATTAAAGTAAAACTTCCTATAAAAGGAAATCAAGCTGAAGCCATTCCGGGCTATCTTTGAGCTACGTCGAATCATTATGAAGCCATCCGAGGGCCATCCTCGAACTACATCAAAGCATTCAGAGCCATCCCAGGCTACCTTTGAGCTACATCGAACCAAAATAAGGCCATCCTAAGCCGTGCGAAGACAATCTCGGAGCCATCCACTGTCATACTTGAGTCTCATCGACACCCCTCCCAAAGCCAAATTGGAGCCATACGGGAGCCGTCCTCAGACATTGTGACCATCTTTAGAGCTACACAGGAGCCATCTCAACAGTTCGAGAACAATATGGGAGCCACCTCAAATCCATATCGGAGCCATTTCGTCACCAGGGCCTTGCCTACCGAGTTTCGAATTACGTCAGGTCCGATCTCAATACGGAATTGAGTACGTTGGCAGCCCGCCTAGGGTGCGACCATCTCAAAAGAAAGTTCCCTTTTGTTCCCCACTATCATTAAATGAAGCCATCCCGTAGCCTCCCCGGAGCCATCCCGAGCTATCCCGGAGCCATCTTGAAGAACCTGAAGTCGCAACTGACCGTACCAAAGCCATTCATCTACAAAAAAAAAAACTGTCAACCACAGTAAATCACATCGACCCACCACTCAATTCAAAATCCATACCAAAACCATTCATCCACAACCAAAAAAAAATTGTCAACCACATCAAAGTACACAAATCACATCGACCCGCCACTCGACCCAAAATCTCAATCCAAATCGAAAACCACCAACCATCCCGAAGACCATCAATCCAAATTGAAACCCACCAACCATCCTAGAGCCGTTGCTCACAATGGGGTCATGAATCATGTCGGAGCCATCCGACCGCACTGGAACCACGCTGAAGCCATTCATCACCACAAAGAAATTACCTACCACTTCTGAATACATCAATCATATCAAAACCCACCAGCCACCCCGAAAATCTCTAACCAAATCAAAACTACCAACCATCCCAGAGCCGTAGCTTATTACAATGAGTCATGAATCATACCGGAGCCATCCGACCGCACCGGAGCCATCCGATTATACCGGAGCCACCTGATCATATCGAAGCCATTCAATCATATCAAAAAACATCGAGTTCTCAAAGTCACTCATTCACAAAACCATCCATTCGAAATTCGACCACAAAATCACAAAAACCAAAAACTCAAGAGCCACATCGGAGCCATCTCGAAACTCTGGAGCCAAGAGTCATACCAAATCCGAAACTATAGTGCACATCGGGCAAGGCTGTCAAAAACAAAACCAAAAAAAAGTCCCCACTGACAAAGTCAATGGCCACATCAACAAAAAGCGTTCGACCATCGCATCCTCATGAAGGAAATAAAAAAGCATCCAATCCGGGTCAATCCACAATCAAAGTCATTCTCAAACCAGTCACTCAAAGCAGTGAGTTTTGATTGCTCTATCAAAGTATCATAGGCTCGTCATAAGTCCTATGACTAGATGTCAAGAGGTCTAGTTGAGGCTCGTCATAAGTCCTCGTACTTTCAATTGCATTATAGGCTCGTCATAAGTCCTATAGCTAGATGTCAAGAGGTCTAGTTGAGGCTCGTCATAAGTCCTCGTGCACCCCAATCAATCTAATTGTTAGTATCATAGGCTCGTCATAAGTCCTATGGCTAGATGTCAAGAGGTCTAGTTGAGGCTCGTCATAAGTCCTCGTACTTTCAATTGGATTATAGGCTCGTCATAAGTCCTATAGCTAGATGTCAAGCGGTCTAGTTGAGGCTCGTCATAAGTCCTCGTGCACCCCAATCAATCAAATGTTAGTATCATAGGCTCGTCATAAGTCCTATGGCTAGATGTCAAGAGTCTAGTTGAGGCTCGTCATAAGCCCTCGTACTTTCAATTGCATTATAGGCTCGTCATAAGTCCTATAGCTAGATGTCAAGAGGTCTAGTTGAGGCTCGTCATAAGTCCCTGTCACCCCAATCAATCTAATTGTTAGTATCATAGGCTCGTCATAAGTCCTATGCTAGATACTCAAGAGGTCAGTTGAGGCTCGTCATAAGTCCTCGTACTTTCAATTGGCATTATGGCTCGTCATAAGTCCTATAGCTAGATGTCAAGAGGTCTAGTTGAGGCTCGTCATAAGTCCTCGTGCACCCCAAATCAATCCAATTGTTAGTATTATAGGCTTGTCATAAGTCCTATAGCTAGATGTCAAGAGGTCTAGTTGAGGCCGCGTCATAAGTCCTCGTACTTTCAATTGCATTATAGGCTCGTATAAGTCCTATAGCTAGATGTCAAGGTCTAGTTGAGGCTCGTCATAAGTCCTCGTGCACTCTAACCAATCTAATTGTTATATCATAGGCTCGTCATAAGTCCTATGACTATATCAAGAGGTCTATTGAGGCTCGTCATAAGTCCTCGTACTTTCAATTGCATTATAGGCTCGTCATAAGTCCTATAGCTAGATGTCAAGAGGTCTAGTTGAGGCTCGTCATAAGTCCTCGTGCACCAAAAACCAACTTATTGTTAGTATCCTAGCTCGTCATAAGTCCTAGGGTTTGATGTCAGGAGGTCTAACTGAGGCTCGCCATAAGTCCTCGTACTTTCAATCGTCTTCATACACTCATAGTCGCATCCCAATACACCACAAAACCGTTGTGAGAATTTTTGGCGCCTCGTCAACCTTGATCCAATTCCGCAGGGCTTGTATAATTGAATCAAGGGGAGCCATCTGTAGACACCGAAAATTCTCACCCCATAAAGCAAAATCTAAAATAATGAATACAATAAGAGGGGTCGTCGCCTTTCTTTTTCAAAACGTATTAGCGTGTGTGCCGAAACGAAACCATCGTTTTATAGTCTTTTTCAAAGCATTTCATAAAAACACGATTTTGCGAAAATGAATTTCCAACGACATTCCTGTTTCAAAGCCATCCCTTTTGTTTATTCACTTATTTCACATTCTTATTCTTATTTATATTCTATTTATTTATTTATTCATTTATCCACTTTTTTCTTATATTTTATTTTATCCTGCCATTAACATTGGTGGTTTTATTATCATTTCAATTCACTTCAATTTATGTACTCTCATTTTCATCTTACAAACCCAATCCACACTTTGTCCTAGCTCAATTCCTTAGATCCACTCTTTTTTCAGCCCATGGTTTCAAGAAGCCCACCCAACCCTACAGTTCTTTTAATAAAAGCACGCATCCCCAAAACCCTAAGAGGAGGGGGCTCATCTCTTCGTTGCGACTGTAGTCGCCTCCCTGATGTTTTGACACCTTCCAATTCGCTCCCTCCTCCAGCTTCAAAGGAACAAACCCAGAAACATACATGCTCTACCGTCATTCTCTTCATTCATGGCGAACAAGACGGCACCTGCTCTGTGCCTCTCACCCTCTTCATTCACGGAACATTTGCAACCCGACTGGCGAACGAGGAGCACATACGCTCTGCGCCTCCCTCTCATTCTCTCAGCCTCGACAATTTAGCAAACAAGGAACAAGTGATGCTCAGCGCATCTCTTCGTTGAAATCAACCGCATTCTCCTTCCTCATCCATTTTCAAGCGCTTGGCACCACAACCGACAGAGATGAGTCCCTCACGATTCTTCATTTCCCTCACCACTCTCCCTGGGAACGGACGTTGTTCACCATCTACCGCCTCCAACCTCACCCTCAAACTACGAGTCAAAACCCAGAAATCCCGTTTTCTCCTTCCATTGTTCATCCTGGACTCCAAGCTATCCCTCTCTGACTTTCCTCACAAAAAAAAACTTACACCATCTGCAGCCATGGTCTCCGATCTGACCGATCGATCTTCCCCTAGTGGAAGGCGTTTGTGGTTTCCTTCAAAAAATTCCGACCCACTCATCACCTCACTCTAAATCCAACGCAACTTCATCATCTCTGCTCTTGCAATCGGTGGATTTGAAAGCTTCTTCGAATCGAGCCTAGGATAAAACCGATTTCGGATTGTCTTATTCGAGACACTCAATCTTTCGATTTCTCCTCCTTGATTATGATTTTTCCATTTCTTGTATACTCATCTGATGTCTCCTCTGCTAGATTCGACATTGTTTTGCAGGTTTTGTTCCATTTCAGGACGTTGGGTTCGATTTTGACAGCCGAGCTCACCACTAAAACCTTCTAACTTCCTGCACTGTTCGAATGTCATCCGCATGCTAAACCAAAGTTGGAGGTGATTCCATCTGTACGTTTGTTTCGAATATATTTACCTTTTTTTTCGTTTTGCTATTCTCAAATTATTAGACCGAGAAAAGTCCCTCTTGCTGATTCAAGTTTCGACCTCTGCTCTGTTTGGAATGATTAAAGAGACTCCCGTCATTCGTATCGGTTTGTGTTTGATTCTGCTCTCTTCTCCTTATCTGGAATGCTAGCTTTTGAATCTGTCGTGTATCGAAACCGGATCAGGAATGCGTTTGATTTCGGTTGTTCATGATACATCAACCTTTGTTTTATAGGTTGTGCTGATGCTCGACTTTATTTCCTTAACTGATAAAAGTGGGTCTGTCGGTAAAATCATTATTGATTCAGTATTTCATTTGCCCCTTTTGTGTCGTTAGCCTATTTCGGTTTCTCCTCCTTACCTTTTGGATTCATCTTTGACCGAGGCATACATATAATTGACTGGACACTCACTCCATGTGCA
Source organism: Limonium bicolor (assembly GCA_023374045.1). Taxonomy (NCBI): domain Eukaryota; kingdom Viridiplantae; phylum Streptophyta; class Magnoliopsida; order Caryophyllales; family Plumbaginaceae; genus Limonium; species Limonium bicolor. The sequence continues at coordinate 307,682,959 of CM041777.1, read as the reverse complement.
TTGTGTTTGCTTCTGGTTTTGTATATTGGCCGAGGTACATATAAAAACTGATAAGGTACAGGTTGGATTTACTTGACTTGGTGATGGTCTTGCACTCTGGCGATAAATCCTACTGATGGTTTTCGGGCCTGGATGCACTCCTCTGGTTCAGAAATGCTATCTGTCAACCACTCTGATTTTATCCTGATCAATTTCGTTGCCCCTTGCATATTGAATGCAGTTTGGAATTCATTTGACTCCCGCACACTCGTTATCGTTCTTGTATTGACTGCCCTTACTTTGTGACTCGTTTGAGGTTCGTATGTGATGAATTGGACACGAATTGATGTCTTGGACTGCTCGGAAAGACTCTAGGCTTTGTGTGTAGCTGAGCTGGCAGCATACCTTTAGACTTCATGGTTGCTTATGGGTTTGGAAGCTTTGTGGGTCAGTTATTCTTGGTTACTACCTGATAAACTGCTTAAGAATCTTCTTCACGAATTGCCATTTGCGCATTGGCTCCTGATCTTGATTTGAGTCCTCAATTTGGTTTATCCCCCCTTACGCATGGATGATGGTCTGGAGATTGTCATGCTTCTGCTATGCGCATTCATTTGTGTTTTGGAAGTTGTCTCACTTTTACCATCATTACTTGGTGCCTTGCGCATTTCATGCTGTTATCTTGACCTTTTCCGTGCTTATCATCCTTTGGTTTCATGTTTGGCTGAGGTACATATGTTTGCGTGATGTGGGCTGAATTTGACCGATGTGCACTTGCTAGACTTGGAGGTTGCACTGGAATCATACGAGTTGATCTTGCTGATGCGCTTTGGGCTTGACACCCCTCCAATGGGTTTGGAAAATTCGATTCTTATCTTTTCTATGACCACAATTCGATTATCTTTGACAATTAATGTCCCCTTTGCGCATAGATATGGTTTGGAAATTGATTTGATAACTAGCATGATGTTGTCCCTTTGCGCTTAGATAAGAACATAGAATCGAGTGATAGTTGCCCTATACTGTAATTGTACATAAATCACTCATTGGTTGGATGCTCCTTATTAATTTTTCATCTTAGAGGGAAATGATATAATCCCTTCTAGGTATGATCCCACAGGACTCACAACCCCACCCCTTTGATACTACACTTTGGTTTGAGTCATAATCTAAGATGACAGATTAATTTGAGTAGCAACCCCAATGCTTGATTTATCTTACAATCCTTAGCATTTGTTGGCAGCTTGAAACTCTTTCTATGTTCTCGGCTGGGGTGTGGGAGATGATTAGATTGCCCCCTTTCCTCCCATTGAGAGGGGCCGTATGATCCCATTGCACACATCCCAACCTCCCTCCGTTCTCTTGACTGATGTATCGTGCCTCTCTTGGTTGTGTTTCTTTGACATGTACCTAATGCTCGTGGAACGGGAAATTACTCTAAGACTAAGCAACGGATCGTGGCTTGGACTGCCGGGGTCTCCGCTTCAAACACATGTAACGGTTGGTGTAATTCTTGCTGATCCTATCAGCTCAAGTGAGGCGGCGTCGATGCGACCCCCCATAGCAGCTCTCTATTTAAGATTGTTATCTATGTTTGTATTAATCTGTAATTTGTTTATTGTTCTTACTCTCGGTTGTAGTCTTAGGACTTATTCATTTTTGTAATTCATTCTTTGCACGTGAACAAGGTTAGCATGTTATCTCTAGCTAGTTTTGGATTATGTTGTTCTAGCGTTTATTTTTTCCCCTTATATATATTCATTTGAGCTTGGAGATTAATTTGAAATCTTGTAGGATTTTTGCTAGTGTTCAATCACCAAATTTTTGTACATAATGTTTACCCTTCATTTTTCTCTCAATGTTTATACGCCATGTGAGATATTTGCTTTGTTATTTTGTGATTTATGCCCCTTGCTTATTGCTTATTATTGTCATAAACCATAGTTACTATGTCCTTAGGTCCAAGCCATTAGGATAGAGGGGTCCCCCTGGACTGATGGGTCATTGACCAATCTCGTGGTGGTGACACCCCTAAACCCTAAAACACACACCTAAAATATGTATATATGTATATAGACCAATATTCCCAATCAAATTTTCTCTCCAACAAGCCCAAATAACAAACCAGGCCCAAATCACTCAACCTGGCCCACTTCTTGCCTGATCCACTTCTAGCTTGACCCATTCAGCCCAATAAGCCCATCGGGTCCAATCCATGTGTGGCCCAACCCTGTAAATAAAATCAAAGCCCATTTCAAAACAATTGGCTCATCAAGCCCAGTTTGACCCAAACCCATTCCGGGTCCAAATCCAATTCGGCCCATTAAGCCCAGACCAGCCCAAGCCCACAAAAGTCAAACCGATTTGACCTTGACCCGAACCTTTGACCAAACTCGAGTTGACCGAACCTTTGACTTTGACCAAAGTCCACAAAACCAAGCAAGTCCACAAGAATCAAACCTTGACCCGAATGTCAAACTTTGACCAAACCTTGACCCGAATGTTGAACTTTGACCAAACCTTGACCTGAATGTTGACCTTTGACCAAACCTTGACCCGAATGTTGACCATTGACCAAACCTTGACTTGAACTGTGACCTTTGACTAAACTTTGACCATGACCCAAGCCTTGACCAAGACCCAAACTTTGACCAATCCGAACTTTGACCAGCCCAAGTTGACCTTGACCCAACTGTGACTCAATCCCATTTTTACTTGGTCTAACTTTGACCAGCCTTGTTTTCCAACCCCAACCAAATTCGACTCAAACCAAATTCGATTCCAAACCCGATTCATTTCAGTTCAAGCCCAATTCACAATCAATTCAATTAGATTCAATCTCAATTTCAATCCAATTCAATTCAAAATTCCTTTCATTCCCAATTCAATTCAACTTCATTTCAATCCCAAATAATTCTAAACATCATAAATCTCAAACTCCTTGAAACTCCAAACTCCTTAGAACTCAAGCATCTCGAATCTCTAAACGTCTCAACAGACTTGAACGTCTCAACAGCTCAACAGACTCGAACGTCTCAGCAGCTCAACAGACTCGAATGTCTCAGCAGCTCAACAGACTCGAACGTCTCAACAGCTCAGTAGACGTGAATGTCTCAACAGCTTAATAGACTCGACCGTCTCAGCAGCTCAACAGACTCAACCATCTCAGCAGCTCAACAGACTTGACTGTCTCAGCAGCTCAACGAACTCGAATATCTCCATAGACTCAGCAAACTCAAAAACCTCAAGAACCCTCAGCTTTTCACACCCGACACCTTCAAAACTTGTAACCCTTTCAAGACCTGAACATCTCACAGACCCGAGCGTCTCACAGATTCGAGCGTCTCACAGACTTCGACATCTCAAGGTTTCAAACGTCTCATGGACCCGAGCGTCTCACAGACTATCCCCTCAAATCCGAAACTTCAAACATCTCCAAAACTATGAACTACGTAAGGTCTGATCTCGATAAGGAATTGAGTACGTAGGCAACCCATACAGGGTGCGACCCCACACCAAATCAAAATGCCCTTTTGTCATCATCCATCTCACCCTCAAACAACCTCGTTCGCTTCCAACCCTCGATTACCTCAAAAAACTCAACCATCCTAAAGAACCTGAACTACGTAAGGTCTGATCTCAACAGGAAGTTGAGTACGTAGGCAACCCACACAAGGTGCGACCCCACATCGAACAAAATGCCCCTTTTCACTCAACCACCTCACCTCCAAACAACCCCGTATCGTCTCACAGACTCGAGCGTCTCACAGACCTTGTTATCCCAATGATTCGAATATCTCACAGACCAGAGCATCTCACAGACCCGAGCGTCTCACAGATCCGAATGTCTCACAGACTTCAACATCTCAAGGTTTCAAACGTCTCATGGACCCGAGAGTCTCACAGACTACCCTCTCAAATCCGAAACTTCAAACCATCAGACTCTAAGTCTTGCCTATTCACTCAACCTCAGACTTTTCCCAAATCTTCATTCTATATTCATCCAAATTCAGCAATTCTTCTTCCCGCGCTAGCTTGGTAGGAAAGCTCGTCTCATCCACTCTTTCTCTCTTCTTGTCCTAATCCTATCCTTGGCTTTGAAATGAATCTCTCTAAAAAGGTTTTGAAAGAAGGCAATCCCGACAATTGGAGACCGAGGTTTCCTCGGGCACCAATCCGAAGTCGTGGTCGTTGCCACTTCTAAGGGGTGTAACCCAGTGCGAACCCATCATAGAATCTCTGATCTGACCAGATAAGTCCTATCCATAAGCAACAAATTCAGAGTCAACCAACGGTTCTTAGAACCCCCCTTCCATTCCTTCCTAGTATCTTAGGTCAAACTAGGTGGCGACTCTAGTCAATCTCCACCTTATAGAGGCATTAGTCCGTGGGGCCCATTGAGAGCAGGTATAGTGCACACTTGCATTCTCCCTTATGCTTTCTGGGAAAGATGGACGATTTAGTAGGTATTTGAGGGATGTCATAATAACGGGTTTTTACCCTCCACAAATGGCAAATTTCTAGGATCTAGACTTCTCGATTAGATCATATTTAGATAGACCCCCCTCATACCGAAAAATCACCCTCCACAGAATGGCGACTCTGCTGGGGAAAACTTGAGTAAGTTTTTCTCAAACTCAAGGAAGACTGAACTCCATTCAAAATTGTCGGGATTCCCCAGCTTCTTTCAAAACCTTCAAGAGATTCTTTTCAAAGCCTTTAGGATTATTCTACTCCACACTTAGAGTGTGTATCTGATGAGGACAGTTATGATTTATTAGATCCTCAACAAACATTACAACAATTGGGTTAATAATTAGCTCACGATTAGAAAGAGACACTTAGGATTGAATGAAGCTAACTTCCCTTTAGGTTATTATACAACCAATTGGAATCACCGCCTTCAAGGCAGAACAATTAGTAAATAGGGTTGTTTGTTCTTCTCTGCTTTATTTACCGCATTCATATTATTGTTGCTTGTTGCGGGGTGAGACGGTCACTGACCTACACCATTACCGCTTTTACATTTACAAGTTGTGAGTGCATGGGTAGCTTAGGACATGCATTCCTCTGTGTCACCCCTATTTCCACGAGTCACGGCATCCCAATCGGTCCACGGTTGATTTCCCATGAGTCAGGTCACTCATTGAGTGGTTAAGCCTGCGAGGCGAGACGGTCACCGACCTACGCCCTGAAGACTCATGATCCAAAATTATCCTCCATATCCGAGTCAAAGCCAGCATATAGTGAACCATGAGCCTTCAGTGTCCAGCTGCCTGGTCCGGTGTCTAGGTCGGGTTTTATGGGTAGTCACCCCCTTGTATGCCGCCTGTCTGACCACCTCTTTGCCTTACCTTGAAGATTGCATGGGCTCAGTTCTCCATTGTTCCTCTGCACCACAGGTGTCTTTAAAGCCCAATGTCACGCTACACGTCCATAGAGGATCCCGTATTTACCGGATACCCATACATGGCACAACGTAGTCAGTGAATAATTTGGACTTTAGACAGACCTGACTGTGCAGATGACGAGAGACCCATTCCCATGCAGTACTTCCCCAAGTTTCCCGAAAAGTGAGCGTGTTGTCAGATCATCACTGGCCGTGGCGTATATTTCCTTATGACTTCGGGTATCCTGACCTTTCGAACTTAAGCACTCCGGACTTTCTTGATGACGTGCCCCACAAGGCATAACAGAGATAAATCCCGAGAGATGAACAGTGAAGGGACGACGGTTCCCCCGGTGATATGGAAGCATTGATTGACCTGGAAAGTGATTATCCCAACATTAACACTTACAACTCCACATTAAACACAACCACGATTTACTTTTTGTTATACATGTGTGCAAACCGGTTTTTCAATCCAAACTGTTTTAAATTGTTCGGAATTCTCTTCTGCATATCCCTTAAAGCTGTTTTACGAGCTCATTTAATCTAGAATCCCATTTATATTTTACTCAAAAACATTTGGGGTTTTAAAACCTGTCACTTCATCTAAAAAAAACAACAAAAGCTTCATTTCACAAAAATGTTATTTCTAAAACAATTTTCATAAAATAGATTTCGAAAAACCTACTTTCTACAAACGAATTTCAAACAACATCCTTCACCAACAGTATTTCAAAATAGTTTTTGAAAACAGTTTTCAAAGCCGATTTTCAAACATATCTCAAAATAAATGAGTTAGTCCCCATGTTATGAACCGCTATTTTTGAAGTTCTGCCCACCTTCAAGAGCAGCGGTCATTACTGTGGAGCGTACTAGTCATTTCGTGTTTTCACAAAAGTGGTGAATTTTCACACAAGATTTTGTGCTTGATCATTCACCTTTTCCTTTCTCAAATATATCCCTTATTCCCTCGTTGGAGCGGATCGAGCGGAAAATCAGAGGCGCACCAACCCGTGGAGCTAGCCGAGCGAAATGAAGACCAACACCAACTGTATACATAATCAGAGGTGTACCAACCCGAGACAAGCGACATGAAAACTAGCGACACTGGTTCGGATTCAAATTGTCGAAAGTCAGAAGAACATCAACCCGTTTTGTTTGATCACAGTTTTGCTTCGCTGCAAAAGCCTGAAAATGAGCCAGCAGTCGGTCAAGCGCCCGAAGACAAGCGAGCAACCGATCAAGCACCCGAAGACAAGCGTGCAGCCGATCAAAAGCCCGAAGGTGAGCGAGCAGCCGGTCAAGAGCCTGAAAATGAGTGAGCAGGCGGTCAAGAATCCAAAGACAAGCGAGCAGCCGGTCAAGAATCCAAAGACGAGCGAGCAGGCGACCAAGAGGCCGAACGTGAGCAGTCATTCAGAAGCCCGAAGACGGACCAAAGGAGTTCAGAAGAAGTTTAGCTCAAAATTCCCCATTTTAATGACTTTTTAGGATTAATGATGTATAGGATTTTCCCCGATGATTCTTTCTCTCTCGTCCATTTCTGAATAGATTAGGTGTATAGGTTTATACAACCCCTTTGAATTTATTTAGATCAATGTGTATAGAGTTCCCCACTCCCTATTTTATTTGCGAATGATCCAGCGTCAAAATTCATATTGAGAAAATCCACCACTTTGAAAACACGCGTTTTCAAAATTGTTTTCTAAAAATTGGTTTCTTTTGGCATGCACGTATAATAAAAGAACGAATAAGGGACGACCCCTCACATCTATATATCATTCATCAACTTTGCTTTATGGGGTGAAAATTCACGGTATCTACAGGGGGCATCCCCTAAATAAACAACGCCAACAAATGCAACCGAGCGCAAAACAAAAAAACATGCATTGCATTCATGACAAAAGGGTCACATGCATCTACAATCAGTCCAAAATCATCAACCATACATGAATCTCGTCCGCACTCACGAGCATCACGCACTTACGTGTTTCATCGTAACTTGTCATACACCAGCTTTCATCCCAAATACCCCGACCGCCAAAGCCCAATCTCAGAGGGATAAGAAAGAAAACCGGGAAGTTCAAACCTCTCCCAATCAGAATCACCTTGCACTCCAGTGACGAAAAAGGAAAGAGTGTGTCATATCGCGGGGCCACCATGCGGGAGTCGTCACTCCCTAAAAAGTCCTAAAATCCAGGAGCTAGTCACCAACCCGACAACTACCCCGACACAACACCTTCTTCTGGGTCGACATTGAAAGGATGAGCTTCATGAACCATCAACTGGAACCGACTCAAGCGAGACTAGGTGTTGCCTTACCACGCATACATTGCATCCGAAAGGAAAAACACACAAAAAAAACATTCAGTCAAAACCTGAAGTCAACCATTTTCATTCATCATTTTCAGCATTTCACGCATCCTATACGTAGTAATTCCATATTACCACAATAGATCGCATTGTAGATAGTTGCATTTGCATACTCTCGTATCGAAACGACATCTTTGGGAAAAAATCTTGAGAGATTAGTTGAATCGAATGTTTGAATCACTGAACTCTCGATTCTCCAATTTACACAAGGGTCAAATCGAAATCAGCACCACAAACCAAGTGAGTAGTGTGCGAAGAGCGGTATTTTCCCTTGAATTCTGAATGAGGATATTGGACAATCCACCGAGCGATGAGGGCAGATAGAGCGAGTCCATAGAGGTAAAACCATGAGCGACTTGTGTATTCCTTCAGCACATGGAGAGACACAATTCAGAGTGAGATCAATGTCGATAAACGAGATACAAACTGTGATTCATGCAAAGATCCGAGAAGTAGTAAGAAAACAATCATTGACTAATGAGAATGACGAGGCACTTAGGAATAAAAACCTCCACAAAACCAAAAAGCTTTGACTGCCCTGTACATAATCCCTTAGTGAGCCCCGCTGAGCCTTTCACGATAAACCTTTTTCTGTGAACTCCACCACATGCCAACCCACGTACATATACTTACTTGCCCTTGCAATAGAGGATCTCAAAGGAGCCGGAGCCATGGCCCCTCCCCACCATCTTTCACAAAAACAACAAATGAAATGTTTGAAGAAATCAGTGAGTCAAGGCAACTCCAAAGCCAAACACCAAAAAAGAACACTGAAAATGTTCAAGAAGATCGTTGAGTCAATGCAACTCTAAAGCTGAAAGCCAAAATACAAAGCAGATAATGCTTGAAAAAGTTGATGAGCCAAACACAATTTCAATAACACAAAAATGAGAAGAAAGTTCAAATCATACGCCAGGAGAGGCAAGAAGGAGAAATCCAAACCAAAAGGACCAATGATGTCCCACAGAAACCGACAACGGGTTATCAAAACCCGCCTAATCATTCCACACATGGCAAAGGCGAAACATGTCCTCTATTGCACAAAAGCTCCACAATTCCTAAACAAATCCTCCAGTCCCATGTGACATACATCATACCCCTCAACCCCGTTATAACCCAATGAAAGACCTCTGACTCGTTAGTTGGTGAACGTTAACTGAAAGTATCGGATCTGAAACATGAATCATAAGCTTCATGCTCGTTATCAACATGTCCCGTCTTTTCAAAAGGACCATGAGCGAATGAGTGTGACCTTATCTCACAGGGTCTTCAGAGTGCGAGCGACTCTTTGATTAAAGCACCACACATGAACGGCCTACCCCATTGCAGGTGAGGAATTTGTAAGGATAGGAAAGTCCAGAACCTCAAAGGAAATTCTCAGGAAAATACTGCTCTAAGCATCGAGAGTATCATCACACCGCTTTGCACACACACCAAACTCACGAGGGATTGACCCGTATCCCTCCATGAGAGGAAAATGATTCACGCCTTCCAATTCAACAATCATTCAAGATCGAATCAAAGATGTCTTATATTCGTAAACCTCATATTAATAGAGATAGCACCGTACCTTCTCTACAAAAACTGCATATGCATTTTGCATCGTATCTAGCATTTAATATTTGCATGCGTCATAAGCACTCCATCATCAACATCTGATTGGTAAGAACTCTGCCTAGTCTCGCTGAGAGTCGACATCAGTTGCTGCAGTTGAAGTAAAACTTCCTATAAAAGAAAATCAAGCTGAAGCCATTCCGGGCTATCTTTGAGCTACGTCGAATCATTATGAAGCCATCCGGGGCCATCCTCGAACTACATCGAAGCATTCAGAGCCATCCCAGGCTACCTTTGAGCTACATCGAACCAAAATAAGGCCATCCTAAGCCGTGCGAAGACAATCTCGGAGCCATCCACTGTCATACTTGAGTCTCATCGACACCCCTCCCAAAGCCAAATTGGAGCCATACGGGAGCCGTCCTCAGACATTGTGACCATCTTTAGAGCTACACAGGAGCCATCTCAACAGTTCGAGAACAATATGGGAGCCACCTCAAATCCATATCGGAGCCATTTCGTCACCAGGGCCTTGCCTACCGAGTTTCGAATTACGTCAGGTCCGATCTCAATACGGAATTGAGTACGTTGGCAGCCCGCCTAGGGTGCGACCATCTCAAAAGAAAGTTCCCCTTTTGTTCCCCACTATCATTAAATGAAGCCATCCCGTAGCCTCCCCGAGCCATCCCGAGCTATCCCGGAGCCATCTTGAAGAACCTGAAGCCGCAACTGACCGTACCAAAGCCATTCATCTACAAAAAAAAACTGTCAACCACAGTAAATCACATCGACCCACCACTCAATTCAAAATCCATACCAAAACCATTTCCACAACCAAAAAAAATTGTCAACCACATCAAAGTACACACAATCACATCGACCCGCCACTCGACCCAAAATCTCAATCCAAATCGAAACCCACCAACCATCCCGAAGACCATCAATCCAAATTGAAACCCACCAACCATCCTAGAGCCGTTGCTCACAATGGGGTCATGAATCATGTCGGAGCCATCCGACCGCACTGGAACCACGCTGAAGCCATTCATCACCACAAAGAAATTACCTACCACTTCTGAATACATCAATCATATCAAAACCCACCAGCCACCCCGAAAATCTCTAACCAAATCAAACCCACCAACCATCCCAGAGCCGTAGCTTACAATGGAGTCATGAATCATACCGGAGCCATCCGACCGCACCGGAGCCATCCGATCATACCGGAGCCACCTGATCATATCGAAGCCATTCAATCATATCAAAACCATCGAGTTCTCAAAGTCACTCATTCACAAAACCATCCATTCGAAATTCGATCACAAAATCACAAAAACCAAAAACTCAAGAGCCACATCGGAGCCATCTCGAAACTCTGGAGCCAAGAGTCATACCAAATCCCGAAACTATAGTGCACATCGGCAAGGCTGTCAAAAACAAAACCAAAACAAAAGTCCCACACTGACAAAGTCAATGGCCTCATCAACAAAAAGCGTTCGACCATCGCATCCCTCATGAAGGAAATAAAAAGCATCCAATTCCGGGTCAATCCACAATCAAAGTCATTCTCAAATCAGCCACTCAAAGCAGCGGGTTTCGTATTGCTCTACAAAGTATCATAGGCTCGTCATAAGTCCTATGGCTAGATATCAAGAGGTCTAGTTGAGGCTGTCATAAGTCCTCGTACTTTCAATTGCATTATAGGCTCGTCATAAGTCCTATAGCTAGATGTCAAGAGGTCTAGTTGAGGCTCGTCATAAGTCCTCGTGCACCCCAATCAATCTAATTGTTAGTATCATAGGCTCGTCATAAGTCCTATGGCTAGATATCAAGAGGTCTAGTTGAGGCTCGTCATAAGTCCTCGTACTTTCAATTGCATTATAGGCTCGTCATAAGTCCTATAGCTAGATGTCAAGAGGTCTAGTTGAGGCTCGTCATAAGTCCTCGTGCACCCCAATCAATCTAATTGTTAGTATCATAGGCTCGTCATAAGTCCTATGGCTAGATATCAAGAGGTCTAGTTGAGGCTCGTCATAAGTCCTCGTACTTTCAATTGCATTATAGGCTCGTCATAAGTCCTATAGCTAGATGTCAAGAGGTCTAGTTGAGGCTCGTCATAAGTCCTCGTGCACCCCAATCAATCTAATTGTTAGTATCATAGGCTCGTCATAAGTCCTATGGCTAGATATCAAGAGGTCTAGTTGAGGCTCGTCATAAGTCCTCGTACTTTCAATTGCATTATAGGCTCGTCATAAGTCCTATAGCTAGATGTCAAGAGGTCTAGTTGAGGCTCGTCATAAGTCCTCGTGCACCCCAAATCAATCCAATTGTTAGTATTATAGGCTTGTCATAAGTCCTATAGCTAGATGTCAAGAGGTCTAGTTGAGGCTCGTCATAAGTCCTCGTACTTTCAATTGCATTATAGGCTCGTAATAAGTCCTATAGCTAGATGTCAAGAGGTCTAGTTGAGGCTCGTCATAAGTCCTCGTGCACTCTAAACCAATCTAATTGTTAGTATCATAGGCTCGTCATAAGTCCTATGACTAGATATCAAGAGGTCTAGTTGAGGCTCGTCATAAGTCCTCGTACTTTCAATTGCATTATAGGCTCGTCATAAGTCCTATAGCTAGATGTCAAGAGGTCTAGTTGAGGCTCGTCATAAGTCCTCGTGCACCAAAAACCAACCTTATTGTTAGTATCCTAAGCTCGTCATAAGTCCTAGGGTTTGATGTCAGGAGGTCTAACTGAGGCTCGCCATAAGTCCTCGTACTTTCAATCGTCTTCATACACTCATAGTCGCATCCCAATACACCACAAAACCGTTGTGAGAATTTTTGGCGCCTCGTCAACCTTGATCCAATTCTGCAAGGGCTTGTATAATTGAATCAAGGGGAGCCATCTAGACACCGAAAATTCTCACCCCATAAAGCAAAATCTAAAATAATGAATACAATAAGAGGGGTCGTCGCCTTTCTTTTTCAAAACGTATTAGCGTGTGTGCCGAAACGAAACCATCGTTTTATAGTCTTTTTCAAAGCATTTCATAAAAACACGATTTTGCGAAAATGAATTTCCAACGACATTCCTGTTTCAAAGCCATCCCTTTTGTTTATTCACTTATTTCACATTCTTATTCTTATTTATATTCTATTTATTTATTTATTCATTTATCCACTTTTTTCTTATATTTTATTTTATCCTGCCATTAACATTGGTGGTTTTATTATCATTTCAATTCACTTCAATTTATGTACTCTCATTTTCATCTTACAAACCCAATCCACACTTTGTCCTAGCTCAATTCCTTAGATCCACTCTTTTTTCAGCCCATGGTTTCAAGAAGCCCACCCAAACCCTACAGTTCTTTTAATAAAAGCATGCATCCCCAAAACCCTAAGAGGAGGGGGGCTCATTCTCTTCGTTGCGACTGTAGTCGCCTCCCTGATGTTTTCGACACCTTCCAATTCGCTCCCTCCTCCAGCTTCAAAGGAACAAACCCAGAAACATACATGCTCTACTACCGTCATTCTCTTCATTCATGGCGAACAAGACGGCACCTGCTCTGTGCCTCTCACCCTCTTCATTCACGGAACATTTGCAACCCGACTGGCGAACGAGGAGCACATACGCTCTGCGCCTCCCTCTCATTCTCTTCAGCCTCGACATTTAGCAAACAAGGAACAAGTGATGCTCAGCGCATCTCTTCGTTGAAATCAACCGCATTCTCCTTCCTCATCCATTTTCAAGCGCTTGGCACCACAACCGACAGAGATGAGTCCCTCACGATTCTTCATTTCCCTCACCACTCTCCCTGGGAACGGACGTTGTTCACCATCTACCGCCTCCAACCTCACCCTCAAACTACGAGTCAAAACCCAGAAATCCCGTTTTCTCCTTCCATTGTTCATCCTGGACTCCAAGCTATCCCTCTCTGACTTTCCTCAAAAAAAAAACTTACACCATCTGCAGCCATGGTCTCCGATCTGACCGATCGATCTTCCCCTAGTGGAAGGCGTTTGTGGTTTCCTTCAAAAAATTCCGACCCACTCATCACCTCACTCTAAATCCAACGCAACTTCATCATCTCTGCTCTTGCAATCGATGGATTTGAAAGCTTCTTCGAATCGAGCCTAGGATAAAACCGATTTCGGATTGTCTTATTCGAGACACTCAATCTTTCGATTTCTCCTCCTTGATTATGATTTTTCCATTTCTTGTATACTCATCTGATGTCTCCTCTCTGCTAGATTCGACATTGTTTTGCAGGTTTTGTTCCATTTCAGGACGTTGGGTTCGATTTTGACAGCCAGCTCACCACTAAAACCTTCTAACTTCCTGCACTGTTCGAATGTCATCCGCATGCTAAACCAAAGTTGGAGGTGATTCCATCTGTACGTTTGTTTCGAATATATTTACCTTTTTTTTCGTTTTGCTATTCTCAAATTATTAGACCGAGAAAAGTCCCTCTTGCTGATTCAAGTTTCGACCTCTGCTCTGTTGGAATGATTAAAGAGACTCCCGTCATTCGTATCGGTTTGTGTTTGATTCTGCTCTCTTCTCCTTATCTGGAATGCTAGCTTTTGAATCTGTCGTGTATCGAAACCGGATCAGGAATGCGTTTGATTTCGGTTGTTCATGATACATCAACCTTTGTTTTATAGGTTGTGCTGATGCTCGACTTTATTTCCTTAACTGATAAAAGTGGGTCTGTCGGTAAAATCATTATTGATTCAGTATTTCATTTGCCCCTTTTTGTCGTTAGCCTATTTCGGTTTCTCCTCCTTACCTTTTGGATTCATCTTTGACCGAGGCATACATATAATTGACTGGACACTCACTCCATGTGCATTGTGTTTGCTTCTGGTTTTGTATATTGGCCGAGGTACATATAAAAACTGATAAGGTACAGGTTGGATTTACTTGACTTGGTGATGGTCTTGCACTCTGCGATAAATCCTACTGATGGTTTTCGGGCCTGGATGCACTCCTCTGGTTCAGAAATGCTATCTGTCAACCACTCTGATTTTATCCTGATCAATTTCGTTGCCCCTTGCATATTGAATGCAGTTTGGAATTCATTTGACTCCCGCACACTCGTTATCGTTCTTGTATTGACTGCCCTTACTTTGTGACTCGTTTGAGGTTCGTATGTGATGAATTGGACACGAATTGATGTCTTGGACTGCTCGGAAAGACTCTAGGCTTTGTGTGTAGCTGAGCTGGCAGCATACCTTTAGACTTCATGGTTGCTTATGGGTTTGGAAGCTTTGTGGGTCAGTTATTCTTGGTTACTACCTGATAAACTGCTTAAGAATCTTCTTCACGAATTGCCATTTGCGCATTGGCTCCTGATCTTGATTTGAGTCCTCAATTTGGTTTATCCCCCCTTACGCATGGATGATGGTCTGGAGATTGTCATGCTTCTGCTATGCGCATTCATTTGTGTTTTGGAAGTTGTCTCACTTTTACCATCATTACTTGGTGCCTTGCGCATTTCATGCTGTTATCTTGACCTTTTCCGTGCTTATCATCCTTTGGTTTCATGTTTGGCTGAGGTACATATGTTTGCGTGATGTGGGCTGAATTTGACCGATGTGCACTTGCTAGACTTGGAGGTTGCACTTGGAATCATACGAGTTGATCTTGCTGATGCGCTTTGGGCTTGACACCCCTCCAATGGGTTTGGAAAATTCGATTCTTATCTTTTCTATGACCACAATTCGATTATCTTTGACAATTAATGTCCCCTTTGCGCATAGATATGGTTTGGAAATTGATTTGATAACTAGCATGATGTTGTCCCTTTGCGCTTAGATAAGAACATAGAATCGAGTGATAGTTGCCCTATACTGTAATTGTACATAAATCACTCATTGGTTGGATGCTCCTTATTATTTTTCATCTTAGAGGGAAATGATATATCCCTTCTAGGTATGATCCCACAGGACTCACAACCCCACCCCTTTGATACTACACTTTGGTTTGAGTCATAATCTAAGATGACAGATTAATTTGAGTAGCAACCCCAATGCTTGATTTATCTTACAATCCTTAGCATTTGTTGGCAGCTTGAAACTCTTTTCTATGTTCTCGGCTGGGGTGTGGGAGATGATTAGATTGCCCCCTTTCCTCCCATTGAGAGGGGCCGTATGATCCCATTGCACACATCCCAACCTCCCTCCGTTCTCTTGACTGATGTATCGTGCCTCTCTTGGTTGTGTTTCTTTGACATGTACCTAATGCTCGTGGAACGGGAAATTACTCTAAGACTAAGCAACGGGATCGTGGCTTGGACTGCCGGGGTCTCCGCTTCAAACACATGTAACGGTTGGTGTAATTCTTGCTGATCCTATCAGCTCAAGTGAGGCGGCGTCGATGCGACCCCCCATAGCAGCTCTCTATTTAAGATTGTTATCTATGTTTGTATTAATCTGTAATTTGTTTATTGTTCTTACTCTCGGTTGTAGTCTTAGGACTTATTCATTTTTGTAATTCATTCTTTGCACGTGAACAAGGTTAGCATGTTATCTCTAGCTAGTTTTGGATTATGTTGTTCTGGCGTTTATTTTTTCCCCTTATATATATTCATTTGAGCTTGGAGATTAATTTGAAATCTTGTAGGATTTTTGCTAGTGTTCAATCACCAAATTTTTGTACATAATGTTTACCCTTCATTTTTCTTCTCCAATGTTTATACGCCATGTGAGATATTTGCTTTGTTATTTTGTGATTTATGCCCCTTGCTTATTGCTTATTATTGTCATAAACCATAGTTACTATGTCCTTAGGTCCAAGCCATTAGGATAGAGGGGTCCCCCTGGACTGATGGGTCATTGACCAATCTCGTGGTGGTGACACCCCTAAACCCTAAAACACACACCTAAAATATGTATATATGTATATAGACCAATATTCCCAATCAAATTTTCTCTCCAACAAGCCCAAATAACAAACCAGGCCCAAATCACTCAACCTGGCCCACTTCTTGCCTGATCCACTTCTAGCTTGACCCATTCAGCCCAATAAGCCCATCGGGTCCAATCCATGTGTGGCCCAACCCTGTAAATAAAATCAAAGCCCATTTCAAAACAATTGGCTCATCAAGCCCAGTTTGACCCAAACCCATTCCGGGTCCAAATCCAATTCGGCCCATTAAGCCCAGACCAGCCCAAGCCCACAAAAGTCAAACCGATTTGACCTTGACCCGAACCTTTGACCAAACTCGAGTTGACCGAACCTTTGACTTTGACCAAAGTCCACAAAACCAAGCAAGTCCACAAGAATCAAACCTTGACCCGAATGTCAAACTTTGACCAAACCTTGACCCGAATGTTGAACTTTGACCAAACCTTGACCTGAATGTTGACCTTTGACCAAACCTTGACCCGAATGTTGACCATTGACCAAACCTTGACTTGAACTGTGACCTTTGACTAAACTTTGACCATGACCCAAGCCTTGACCAAGACCCAAACTTTGACCAATCCGAACTTTGACCAGCCCAAGTTGACCTTGACCCAACTGTGACTCAATCCCATTTTTACTTGGTCTAACTTTGACCAGCCTTGTTTTCCAACCCCAACCAAATTCGACTCAAACCAAATTCGATTCCAAACCCGATTCATTTCAGTTCAAGCCCAATTCAAATTCAATTCAATTAGATTCAATCTCAATTTCAATCCAATTCAATTCAAAATTCCTTTCATTCCCAATTCAATTCAACTTCATTTCAATCCCAAATAATTCTAAACATCATAAATCTCAAACTCCTTGAAACTCCAAACTCCTTAGAACTCAAGCATCTCGAATCTCTAAACGTCTCAACAGACTTGAACGTCTCAACAGCTCAACAGACTCGAACGTCTCAGCAGCTCAACAGACTCGAATGTCTCAGCAGCTCAACAGACTCGAACGTCTCAACAGCTCAGTAGACGTGAATGTCTCAACAGCTTAATAGACTCGACCATTATCAGCAGCTAACAGACTCAACCATCTCAGCAGCTCAACAGACTTGACTGTCTCAGCAGCTCAACGAACTCGAATATCTCCAAAGACTCAGCAAACTCAAAACTCAAAAACTCTCAAGACCTCGCTTCACATTCCACCAACACCTTCAAAACTTGTAACCCTTTCAAGACCTGAACATCTCACAGACCCGAGCGTCTCATAGATTCGAGCGTCTCACAGATTCGAGCGTCTCACAGACTTCGACATCTCAAGGTTTCAAACGTCTCATGGACCCGAGCGTCTCACAGACTATCCCCTCAAATCCGAAACTTCAAACATCTCCAAAACTATGAACTACGTAAGGTCTGATCTCGATAAGGAATTGAGTACGTAGGCAACCCATACAGGGTGCGACCCCACACCAAATCAAAATGCCCTTTTGTCATCATCCATCTCACCCTCAAACAACCTCGTTCGCTTCCAACCCTCGATTACCTCAAAAAACTCAACCATCCTAAAGAACCTGAACTACGTAAGGTCTGATCTCAACAGGAAGTTGAGTACGTAGGCAACCCACACAGTGCGACCCCACATCGAACAAAATGCCCCTTTTCACTCAACCACCTCACCTCCAAACAACCCCGTATCGTCTCACAGACTCGAGCGTCTCACAGACCTTGTTATCCCAATGATTCGAATATCTCACAGACCAGAGCATCTCACAGACCCGAGCGTCTCACAGATCCGAATGTCTCACAGACTTCAACATCTCAAGGTTTCAAACGTCTCATGGACCCGAGAGTCTCACAGACTACCCTCTCAAATCCGAAACTTCAAACCATCAGACTCTAAGTCTTGCCTATTCACTCAACCTCAGACTTTTCCCAAATTTCATTCTATATTCATCCAAATTCAGCAATTCTTCTTCCCGGCGCTAGCTTGGTAGGAAAGCTCGTCTCATCCACTCTTTTCTCTCTTCTTGTCCTAATCCTATCCTTGGCTTTGAAATGAATCTCTCTAAAAAGGTTTTGAAAGAAGGCAATCCCGACAATTGGAGACCGAGGTTTCCTCGGGCACCAATCCGAAGTCGTGGTCGTTGCCACTTCTAAGGGGTGTAACCCAGTGCGAACCCATCATAGAATCTCTGATCTGACCAGATAAGTCCTATCCATAAGCAACAAATTCAGAGTCAACCAACGGTTCTTAGAACCCCCCTTCCATTCCTTCCTAGTATCTTAGGTCAAACTAGGTGGCGACTCTAGTCAATCTCGCCTTATAGAGGCATTAGTCCGCGTGGGGCCCATTGAGAGCAGGTATAGTGCACACTTGCATTCTCCCTTATGCTTTCTGGGAAAGACGGACGATTTAGTAGGTATTTGAGGGATGTCATAATAACGGGTTTTTACCCTCCACAAATGGCAAATTTCTAGGATCTAGACTTCTCGATTAGATCATATTTAGATAGACCCCCCTCATACCGAAAAATCACCCTCCACAGAATGGCGACTGCTGGGGAAAACTTGAGTAAGTTTTTCTCAAACTCAAGGAAGACTGAACTCCATTCAAAATTGTCGGGATTCCCCAGCTTCTTTCAAAACCTTCAAGAGATTCTTTTCAAAGCCTTTAGGATTATTCTACTCCACACTTAGAGTGTGTATCTGATGAGGACAGTTATGATTTATTAGATCCTCAACAAACATTACAACAATTGGGTTAATAATTAGCTCACGATTAGAAAGAGACACTTAGGATTGAATGAAGCTAACTTCCCTTTAGGTTATTAAACAACCAATTGGAATCACCGCCTTCAAGGCAGAACAATTAGTAAATAGGGTTGTTTGTTCTTCTCTGCTTTATTTACCGCATTCATATTATTGTTGCTTGTTGCGGGGTGAGACGGTCACTGACCTACACCATTACCGCTTTTACATTTACAAGTTGTGAGTGCATGGGTAGCTTAGGACATGCATTCCTCTGTGTCACCCCTATTTCCACGAGTCACGGCATCCCAATCGGTCCACGGTTGATTTCCCATGAGTCAGGTCACTCATTGAGTGGTTAAGCCTGCGAGGCGAGACGGTCACCGACCTACGCCCTGAAGACTCATGATCCAAAATTATCCTCCATATCCGAGTCAAAGCCAGCATATAGTGAACCATGAGCCTTCAGTGTCCAGCTGCCTGGTCCGGTGTCTAGGTCGGGTTTTATGGGTAGTCACCCCCTTGTATGCCGCCTGTCTGACCACCTCTTTGCCTTACCTTGAAGATTGCATGGGCTCAGTTCTCCATTGTTCCTCTGCACCACAGGTGTCTTTAAAGCCCAATGTCACGCTACACGTCCATAGAGGATCCCGTATTTACCGGATACCCATACATGGCACAACGTAGTCAGTGAATAATTTGGACTTTAGACAGACCTGACGTGCAGATGACGAGAGACCCGTTCCCATGCAGTACTTCCCCAAGTTTCCCGAAAAGTGAGCGTGTTGTCGGATCATCACTGGCCGTGGCGTATATTTCCTTATGACTTCGGGTATCCTGACCTTTCGAACTTAAGCACTCCGGACTTTCTTGATGACGTGCCCCACAAGGCATAACAGAGATAAATCCCGAGAGATGAACAGTGAAGGGACGACGGTTCCCCCGGTGATATGGAAGCATTGATTGACCTGGAAAGTGATTATCCCAACATTAACACTTACAGCTCCACATTAAACACAACCACGATTTACTTTTTGTTATACATGTGTGCAAACCGGTTTTTCAATCCAAACTGTTTTAAATTGTTCGGAATTCTCTTCTGCATATCCCTTAAAGCTGTTTTACGAGCTCATTTAATCTAGAATCCCATTTATATTTTACTCAAAAACATTTGGGGTTTTAAAACCTGTCACTTCATCTAAAAAAAACAACAAAAGCTTCATTTCACAAAAATGTTATTTCTAAAACAATTTTCATAAAATAGATTTCGAAAAACCTACTTTCTACAAACGAATTTCAAACAACATCCTTCACCAACAGTATTTCAAAATAGTTTTGAAAACAGTTTTCAAAGCCGATTTTCAAACATATCTCAAAATAAATGAGTTAGTCCCCATGTTATGAACCGCTATTTTTGAAGTTCTGCCCACCTTCAAGAGCAGCGGTCATTACTGTGGAGCGTACTAGTCATTTCGTGTTTTCACAAAAGTGGTGAATTTTCACACAAGATTTTGTGCTTGATCATTCACCTTTTCCTTTCTCAAATATATCCCTTATTCCCTCGTTGGAGCGGATCGAGGAAAATCAGAGGCGCACCAACCCGTGGAGCTAGCCGAGCGAAATAAAGACCAACACCAACTGTATACATAATCAGAGGTGTACCAACCCGAGACAAGCGACATGAAAACTAGCGACACTGGTTCGGATTCAAATTGTCGAAAGTCAGAAGAACATCAACCCGTTTTGTTTGATCACAGTTTTGCTTCGCTGCAAAAGCCTGAAAATGAGCCAGCAGTCGGTCAAGCGCCCGAAGACAAGCGAGCAACCGATCAAGCACCCGAAGACAAGCGTGCAGCCGATCAAAAGCCCGAAGGTGAGCGAGCAGCCGGTCAAGAGCCTGAAAATGAGTGAGCAGGCGGTCAAGAATCCAAAGACAAGCGAGCAGCCGGTCAAGAATCCAAAGACGAGCGAGCAGGCGACCAAGAGGCCGAACGTGAGCAGTCATTCAGAAGCCCGAAGACGGACCAAAGGAGTTCAGAAGAAGTTTAGCTCAAAATTCCCCATTTTAATGACTTTTAGGATTAATGATGTATAGGATTTTCCCCGATGATTCATTTCTCTCTCGTCCATTTCTGAATAGATTAGGTGTATAGGTTTATACAACCCCTTTGAATTTATTTAGATCAATGTGTATAGAGTTCCCCACTCCCTATTTTATTTGCGAATGATCCAGCGTCAAAATTCATATTGAGAAAATCCACCACTTTGAAAACACGCGTTTTCAAAATTGTTTTCTAAAAATTGGTTTCTTTTGGCATGCACGTATAATAAAAGAACGAATAAGGGACGACCCCTCACATCTATATATCATTCATCAACTTTGCTTTATGGGGTGAAAATTCACGGTATCTACAGGGGGCATCCCCTAAATAAACAACGCCAACAAATGCAACCGAGCGCAAAACAAAAAAAACATGCATTGCATTCATGACAAAAGGGTCACATGCATCTACAATCAGTCCAAAATCATCAACCATACATGA
The DNA here is from genome assembly GCA_023374045.1 of Limonium bicolor. NCBI lineage: Eukaryota > Viridiplantae > Streptophyta > Magnoliopsida > Caryophyllales > Plumbaginaceae > Limonium > Limonium bicolor. The sequence goes on along the minus strand of CM041777.1, from coordinate 307,661,474 downwards.
ATCTCGTCCGCACTCACGAGCATCACGCACTTACGTGTTTCATCGTAACTTGTCATACACCACTTTCATCCCAAATACCCCGACCGCCAAAGCCCAATCTCAGAGGGATAAGAAAGAAAACCGGGAAGTTCAAACCTCTCCCAATCAGAATCACCTTGCACTCCAATGACGAAAAAGGAAAGAGTGTGTCATATCGCGGGGCCACCATGCGGGAGTCGTCACTCCCTAAAAAGTCCTAAAATCCAGGAGCTAGTCACCAACCCGACAACTACCCCGACAACTACACCTTCTTCTGGGTCGACATTGAAAGGATGAGCTTCATGAACCATCAACTGGAACCGACTCAAGCGAGACTAGGTGTTACCTTACCACGCATACATTGCATCCGAAAGGAAAAAACACAAAAAAACATTCAGTCAAAACCTGAAGTCAACCATTTTCATTCATCATTTTCAGCATTTCACGCATCCTATACGTAGTAATTCCATATTACCACAATTGACCGCATTGTAGATAGTTGCATTTGCATACTCTCGTATCGAAATGACATCTTTGGGAAAAAATCTTGAGAGATTAGTTGAATCGAATGTTTGAATCACTGAACTCTCGATTCTCCAATTTACACAAGGGTCAAATCGAAATCAGCACCACAAACCAAGTGAGTAGTGTGCGAAGAGCGGTATTTTCCCTTGAATTCTGAATGAGGATATTGGACAATCCACCGAGCGATGAGGGCAGATAGAGCGAGTCCATAGAGGTAAAACCATGAGCGACTTGTGTATTCCTTCAGCGCATGGAGAGACACAATTCAGAGTGAGATCAATGTCGATAAACGAGATACAAACTGTGATTCATGCAAAGATCCGAGAAGTAGTAAGAAAACAATCATTGACTAATGAGAATGACGAGGCACTTAGGAATAAAAACCTCCACAAAACCAAAAAGCTTTGACTGCCCTGTACATAATCCCTTAGTGAGCCCCGCCGAGCCTTTCACGATAAACCTTTTTCTGTGAACTCCACCACATGCCAACCCACGTACATATACTTACTTGCCCTTGCAATAGAGGATCTCAAAGGAGCCGGAGCCATGGCCCCTCCCCACCATCTTTCACAAAAACAACAAATGAAATGTTTGAAGAAATCAGTGAGTCAAGGCAACTCCAAAGCCAAACACCAAAAAAGAACACTGAAAATGTTCAAGAAGATCGTTGAGTCAATGCAACTCTAAAGCTGAAAGCCAAAATACAAAGCAGATAATGCTTGAAAAAGTTGATGAGCCAAACACAATTTCAATAACACAAAAATGAGAAGAAAGTTCAAATCATACGCCAGGAGAGGCAAGAAGGAGAAATCCAAACCAAAAGGACCAATGATGTCCCACAGAAACCGACAACGGGTTATCAAAACCCGCCTAATCATTCCACACATGGCAAAGGCGAAACATGTCCTCTATTGCACAAAAGCTCCACAATTCCTAAACAAATCCTCCAGTCCCATGTGACATACATCATACCCCTCAACCCCGTTATAACCCAATGAAAGACCTCTGACTCGTTAGTTGGTGAACGTTAACTGAAAGTATCGGATCTGAAACATGAATCATAAGCTTCATGCTCGTTATCAACATGTCCCGTCTTTTCAAAAGGACCATGAGCGAATGAGTGTGACCTTATCTCACAGGGTCTTCAGAGTGCGAGCGACTCTTTGATTAAAGCACCACACATGAACGGCCTACCCCATTGCAGGTGAGGAATTTGTAAGGATAGGAAAGTCCAGAACCTCAAAAGGAAATTCTCAGGAAAATACTGCTCTAAGCATCGAGAGTATCATCACACCGCTTTGCACACACAGCCAAACTCACGAGGGATTGACCCGTATCCCTCCATGAGAGGAAAATGATTCACGCCTTCCAATTCAACAATCATTCAAGATCGAATCAAAGATGTTTATATTCGTAAACCTCATATTAATAGAGATAGCACCGTACCTTCTCTACAAAAACTGCATATGCATTTTGCATCGTATCTAGCATTTAATATTTGCATGCGTCATAAGCACTCCATCATCAACATCTGATTGGTAAGAACTCTGCCTAGTCTCGCTGAGAGTCGACATCAGTTGCTGCAGTTGAAGTAAAACTTCCTATAAAAGAAAATCAAGCTGAAGCCATTCCGGGCTATCTTTGAGCTACGTCGAATCATTATGAAGCCATCCGGGGCCATCCTCGAACTACATCGAAGCATTCAGAGCCATCCCAGGCTACCTTTGAGCTACATCGAACCAAAATAAGGCCATCCTAAGCCGTGCGAAGACAATCTCGGAGCCATCCACTGTCATACTTGAGTCTCATCGACACCCCTCCCAAAGCCAAATTGGAGCCATACGGGAGCCGTCCTCAGACATTGTGACCATCTTTAGAGCTACACAGGAGCCATCTCAACAGTTCGAGAACAATATGGGAGCCACCTCAAATCCATATCGGAGCCATTTCGTCACCAGGGCCTTGCCTACCGAGTTTCGAATTACGTCAGGTCCGATCTCAATACGGAATTGAGTACGTTGGCAGCCCGCCTAGGGTGCGACCATCTCAAAAGAAAGTTCCCCTTTTGTTCCCCACTATCATTAAATGAAGCCATCCCGTAGCCTCCCCGGAGCCATCCCGAGCTATCCCGGAGCCATCTTGAAGAACCTGAAGCCGCAACTGACCGTACCAAAGCCATTCATCTACAAAAAAAAAACTGTCAACCACAGTAAATCACATCGACCCACCACTCAATTCAAAATCCATACCAAAACCATTATCCACAAAAAAAAAAATTGTCAACCACATCAAAGTACACAAATCACATCGACCCGCCACTCGACCCAAAATCTCAATCCAAATCGAAACCCACCAACCATCCCGAAGACCATCAATCCAAATTGAAACCCACCAACCATCCTAGAGCCGTTGCTCACAATGGGGTCATGAATCATGTCGGAGCCATCCGACCGCACTGGAACCACGCTGAAGCCATTCATCACCACAAAGAAATTACCTACCACTTCTGAATACATCAATCATATCAAAACCCACCAGCCACCCCGAAAATCTCTAACCAAATCAAAACCCACCAACCATCCCAGAGCCGTAGCTTACAATGGAGTCATGAATCATACCGGAGCCATCCGACCGCACCGGAGCCATCCGATCATACCGGAGCCACCTGATCATATCGAAGCCATTCAATCATATCAAAACCATCGAGTTCTCAAAGTCACTCATTCACAAAACCATCCATTCGAAATTCGATCACAAAACCAAAAAAACTCAAGAGCCACATCGGAGCCATCTCGAAACTCTGGAGCCAAGAGTCATACCAAATCCCGAAACTATAGTGCACATCGGGCAAGGCTGTCAAAAACAAAACCAAAACAAAAGTCCCACACTGACAAAGTCAATGGCCTCATCAACAAAAAGCGTTCGACCATCGCATCCCTCATGAAGGAAATAAAAAAGCATCCAATTCCGGGTCAATCCACAATCAAAGTCATTCTCAAATCAGCCACTAAAAGCAGCGGGTTTCGTATTGCTCTACAAAGTATCATAGGCTCGTCATAAGTCCTATGGCTAGATATCAAGAGGTCTAGTTGAGGCTCGTCATAAGTCCTCGTACTTTCAATTGCATTATAGGCTCGTCATAAGTCCTATAGCTAGATGTCAAGAGGTCTAGTTGAGGCTCGTCATAAGTCCTCGTGCACCCCAATCAATCTAATTGTTAGTATCATAGGCTCGTCATAAGTCCTATGGCTAGATATCAAGAGGTCTAGTTGAGGCTCGTCATAAGTCCTCGTACTTTCAATTGCATTATAGGCTCGTCATAAGTCCTATAGCTAGATGTCAAGAGGTCTAGTTGAGGCTCGTCATAAGTCCTCGTGCACCCCAATCAATCTAATTGTTAGTATCATAGGCTCGTCATAAGTCCTATGGCTAGATATCAAGAGGTCTAGTTGAGGCTCGTCATAAGTCCTCGTACTTTCAATTGCATTATAGGCTCGTCATAAGTCCTATAGCTAGATGTCAAGAGGTCTAGTTGAGGCTCGTCATAAGTCCTCGTGCACCCCAATCAATCTAATTGTTAGTATCATAGGCTCGTCATAAGTCCTATGGCTAGATATCAAGAGGTCTAGTTGAGGCTCGTCATAAGTCCTCGTACTTTCAATTGCATTATAGGCTCGTCATAAGTCCTATAGCTAGATGTCAAGAGGTCTAGTTGAGGCTCGTCATAAGTCCTCGTGCACCCCAAATCAATCCAATTGTTAGTATTATAGGCTTGTCATAAGTCCTATAGCTAGATGTCAAGAGGTCTAGTTGAGGCTCGTCATAAGTCCTCGTACTTTCAATTGCATTATAGGCTCGTCATAAGTCCTATAGCTAGATGTCAAGAGGTCTAGTTGAGGCTCGTCATAAGTCCTCGTGCACTCTAAACCAATCTAATTGTTAGTATCATAGGCTCGTCATAAGTCCTATGACTAGATATCAAGAGGTCTAGTTGAGGCTCGTCATAAGTCCTCGTACTTTCAATTGCATTATAGGCTCGTCATAAGTCCTATAGCTAGATGTCAAGAGGTCTAGTTGAGGCTCGTCATAAGTCCTCGTGCACCAAAAACCAACCTTATTGTTAGTATCCTAGGCTCGTCATAAGTCCTAGGGTTTGATGTCAGGAGGTCTAACTGAGGCTCGCCATAAGTCCTCGTACTTTCAATCGTCTTCATACACTCATAGTCGCATCCCAATACACCACAAAACCGTTGTGAGAATTTTTGGCGCCTCGTCAACCTTGATCCAATTCTGCAAGGGCTTGCATAATTGAATCAAGGGGAGCCATCTGTAGACACCAAAAATTCTCACCCCATAAAGAAAATCTAAAATAATGAATACAATAAGAGGGGTCGTCGCCTTTCTTTTTCAAAACGTATTAGCGTGTGTGCCGAAACGAAACCATCGTTTTATAGTCTTTTTCAAAGCATTTCATAAAAAACGATTTTGCGAAAATGAATTTCCAACGACATTCCTGTTTCAAAGCCATCCCTTTTGTTTATTCACTTATTTCACATTCTTATTCTTATTTATATTCTATTTATTTATTTATTCGTTTATCCACTTTTTTCTTATATTTTATTTTATCCTGCCATTAACATTGGTGGTTTTATTATCATTTCAATTCACTTCAATTTATGTACTCTCATTTTCATCTTACAAACCCAATCCACACTTTGTCCTAGCTCAATTCCTTAGATCCACTCTTTTTTCAGCCCATGGTTTCAAGAAGCCCACCCAAACCCTACAGTTCTTTTAATAAAAGCACGCATCCCCAAAACCCTAAGAGGAGGGGGGCTCATTCTCTTCGTTGCGACTGTAGTCGCCTCCCTGATGTTTTCGACACCTTCCAATTCGCTCCCTCCTCCAGCTTCAAAGGAACAAACCCAGAAACATACATGCTCTACCGTCATTCTCTTCATTCATGGCGAACAAGACGGCACCTGCTCTGTGCCTCTCACCCTCTTCATTCACGGAACATTTGCAACCCGACTGGCGAACGAGGAGCACATACGCTCTGCGCCTCCCTCTCATTCTCTTCAGCCTCGACAATTTAGCAAACAAGGAACAAGTGATGCTCAGCGCATCTCTTCGTTGAAATCAACCGCATTCTCCTTCCTCATCCATTTTCAAGCGCTTGGCACCACAACCGACAGAGATGAGTCCCTCACGATTCTTCATTTCCCTCACCACTCTCCCTGGGAACGGACGTTGTTCACCATCTACCGCCTCCAACCTCACCCTCAAACTACGAGTCAAAACCCAGAAATCCCGTTTTCTCCTTCCATTGTTCATCCTGGACTCCAAGCTATCCCTCTCTGACTTTCCTCAAAAAAAAAACTTACACCATCTGCAGCCATGGTCTCCGATCTGACCGATCGATCTTCCCCTAGTGGAAGGCATTTGTGGTTTCCTTCAAAAAATTCCAACCCACTCATCACCTCACTCTAAATCCAACGCAACTTCATCATCTCTGCTCTTGCAATCGGTGGATTTGAAAGCTTCTTCGAATCGAGCCTAGGATAAAACCGATTTCGGATTGTCTTATTCGAGACACTCAATCTTTCGATTTTCTCCTTGATTATGATTTTTCCATTTCTTGTATACTCATCTGATGTCTCCTCTGCTAGATTCGACATTGTTTTGCAGGTTTTGTTCCATTTCAGGACGTTGGGTTCGATTTTGACAGCCGAGCTCACCACTAAAACCTTCTAACTTCCTGCACTGTTCGAATGTCATCCGCATGCTAAACCAAAGTTGGAGGTGATTCCATCTGTACGTTTGTTTCGAATATATTTACCTTTTTTTTCGTTTTGCTATTCTCAAATTATTAGACCGAGAAAAGTCCCTCTTGCTGATTCAAGTTTCGACCTCTGCTCTGTTGGAATGATTAAAGAGACTCCCGTCATTCGTATCGGTTTGTGTTTGATTCTGCTCTCTTCTCCTTATCTGGAATGCTAGCTTTTGAATCTGTCGTGTATCGAAACCGGATCAGGAATGCGTTTGATTTCGGTTGTTCATGATACATCAACCTTTGTTTTATAGGTTGTGCTGATGCTCGACTTTATTTCCTTAACTGATAAAAGTGGGTCTGTCGGTAAAATCATTATTGATTCAGTATTTCATTTGCCCCTTTTGTGTCGTTAGCCTATTTCGGTTTCTCCTCCTTACCTTTTGGATTCATCTTTGACCGAGGCATACATATAATTGACTGGACACTCACTCCATGTGCATTGTGTTGCTTCTGGTTTTGTATATTGGCCGAGGTACATAAAAAACTGATAAGGTACAGGTTGGATTTACTTGACTTGGTGATGGTCTTGCACTCTGGCGATAAATCCTACTGATGGTTTTCGGGCCTGGATGCACTCCTCTGGTTCAGAAATGCTATCTGTCAACCACTCTGATTTTATCCTGATCAATTTCGTTGCCCCTTGCATATTGAATGCAGTTTGGAATTCATTTGACTCCCGCACACTCGTTATCGTTCTTGTATTGACTGCCCTTACTTTGTGACTCGTTTGAGGTTCGTATGTGATGAATTGGACACGAATTGATGTCTTGGACTGCTCGGAAAGACTCTAGGCTTTGTGTGTAGCTGAGCTGGCAGCATACCTTTAGACTTCATGGTTGCTTATGGGTTTGGAAGCTTTGTGGGTCAGTTATTCTTGGTTACTACCTGATAAACTGCTTAAGAATCTTCTTCACGAATTGCCATTGCGCATTGGCTCCTGATCTTGATTTGAGTCCTCAATTTGGTTTCCCCCCCTTACCATGGATGATGGTCTGGAGATTGTCATGCCTTCTGCTAGGCATCATTCATTTGTGTTTTGGAAGTTGTCTCACTTTTACCATCATTACTTGGTGCCTTGCGCATTCATGCTGTTATCTTGACCTTTTCCGTGCTTATCATCCTTTGGTTTCATGTTTGGCTGAGGTACATATGTTTGCGTGATGTGGGCTGAATTTGACCGATGTTGCACTTGCTAGAACTTGGAGGTTGCAACTGGAATCATACGAGTTGATCTTGCTGATGCGCTTTGGGCTTACACCCCCAATGGGTTTGGAAAATTCGATCTTATCTTTTCTATGACCACAATTCGATTATCTTTGACAATAATGTCCCCTTTGCGCATAGATATGGTTTGGAAATTGATTTGATAACTAGCATGATGTTGTCCCTTTGCGCTTAGATAAGAACATAGAATCGAGTGATAGTTGCCCTATACTGTAATTGTACATAAATCACTCATTGGTTGGATGCTCCTTATTAATTTTTCATCTTAGAGGGAAATGATATAATCCCCCTTCTAGGTATGATCCCACAGGACTCACAACCCACCCCTTTGATACTACACTTTGGTTTGAGTCATAATCTAAGATGACAGATTAATTTGAGTAGCAACCCCAATGCTTGATTTATCTTACAATCCTTAGCATTTGTTGGCAGCTTGAAACTCTTTTCTATGTTCTCGGCTGGGCTGTGGGAGATGATTAGATTGCCCCCTTTCCTCCCATTGAGAGGGGCCGTATGATCCCATTGCACACATCCCAACCTCCTCCGTTCTCTTGACTGATGTATCGTGCCTCTCTTGGTTGTGTTTTCTTTGACATGTACCTAATGCTCGTGGAACGGGAAATTACTCTAAGACTAAGCAACGGGATCGTGGCTTGGACTGCCGGGTCTCCACTTCAAACACATGTAACGGTTGGTGTAATTCTTGCTGATCCTATCAGCTCAAGTGAGGCGGCGTCGATGCGACCCCCCATAGCAGCTCTCTATATTAAGATTGTTATCTATGTTTGTATTAATCTGTTATTGTTTATTTATTGTTCTTACTCTCGGTTGTAGTCTTAGGACTTATTCATTTTTGTAATTCATTCTTGCACGTGAACAAGGTAGCATGTTATCTCTAGCTAGTTTTGGATTATGTTGTTCTAGCGTTTATTTTTTTCCCCTTATAATATATTCATTTGAGCTTGGAGATTAATTTGAAATCTTGTAGGATTTTTGCTAGTGTTCATCACCAAATTTTCTACATAATGTTTACCTTCATTTTGCTTCTCCAATGTTTATACGCCATGAGATATTTGCTTGCTTTGTTATTTTTGTGATTTATGCCCCTTGCTTATTGCTTATTATTGTCATAAACCATAGTTACTATGTCCTTAGGTCCAAGCCATTAGGATAGAGGGGTCCCCCTGGACTGATGGTCATTGACCAATCTCGTGGTGGTGACACCCCTAACCCCTAAAACCACACCTAAAATATGTATATATGTATATAGACCAATATTCCCAATCAAATTTTCTCTCCAACAAGCCCAAATAACAAACCAGGCCCAAATCACTCAACCTGGCCCACTTCTTGCTGATCCACTTCTAGCTTGACCCATTCAGCCCAATAAGCCCATCGGGTCCAATCCATGTGTGGCCCAACCCTGTAAATAAATCAAAGCCCATTTCAAAACAATTGGCTCATCAGCCCAGTTTGACCCAAACCCATTCCGGGTCCAAATCCAATTCGCCCATTAAGCCCAGACCAGCCCAAGCCCACAAAAGTCAAACCGATTTGACCTTGACCCGAACCTTGACCAAACTCGAGTTGACCGAACCTTTGACTTTGACCAAAGTCCACAAAACCAAGCAAGTCCACAAGAATCAAACCTTGACCCGAATGTCAAACTTTGACCAACCTTGACCCGAATGTTGAACTTTGACCAACCTTGACCTGAATGTTGACCTTTGACCAAACCTTGACCCGAATGTTGACCATTGACCAAACCTTGACTTGAACTGTGACCTTTGACTAAACTTTGACCATGACCCATGCCTTGACCAAGACCCAAACTTTGACCAATCCGAACTTTGACCAGCCCAAGTTGACCTTGACCCAACTGTGACTCAATCCCATTTTTACTTGGTCTAACTTTGACCACCTTGTTTTCCAACCCCAACCAAATTCGACTCAAACCAATTCGATTCCAAACCCGATTCATTTCAGTTCAAGCCCAATTCAAAATCAATTCAATTCTTAATTCAATTAATTCAATCTCAATTTCAATCCAATTCAATTCAAAATTCCTTTCATTCCCAATTCAATTCACTTCATTTCAATCCCAAATATTCTAAACATCATAAATCTCATCTCAACTCCTTGAAACTCCAAACTCCTTAGAACTCAAGCATCTCGAATCTCTAACGTCTCAACAGACTTGAACGTCTCAACAGCTCAACAAACTCGAACGTCTCAGCAGCTCAATACTCGAATGTCTCAGCAGCTCAACAGACTCGAACGTCTCACACATCTCAGTAGACGTGAATGTCTCAACAGCTTAATAGACTCGACCGTCTCACAGCAGCTCAACAGACTCAACCATCTCAGCAGCTCAACAGACTTGACTGTCTCAGCAGCTCAACGAACTCGAATATCTCCATAGACTCAGCAAACTCAAAAACCTCAAGAACCCTCAGCTTTTCAACCCCGAACACCTTCAAAACTTGTAACCCTTTCAAGACCTGAACATCTCACAGACCCGAGCGTCTCACAGATTCGAGCGTCTCACAGATTCGAGCGTCTCACAGACTTCGACATCTCAAGGTTTCAAACGTCTTATGGACCCGAGCGTCTCACAGACTATCCCCTCAAATCCGAAACTTCAAACATCTCCAAAACTATGAACTACGTAAGGTCTGATCTCGATAGGGAATTGAGTACGTAGGCAACCCATACAGGGTGCGACCCCACACCAAATCAAAATGCCCTTTTTCATCATCCATCTCACCCAAACAACCTCGTTCGCTTCCAACCCTCGATTACCTCAAAAAACTCAACCATCCTAAAGAACCTGAACTACGTAAGGTCTGATCTCAACAGGAAGTTGAGTACTTAGGCAACCCACACAAGTGCGACCCCACATCGAACAAAATGCCCCTTTTCACTCAACCACCTCACCCTCCAAACAACCCCGTATCGTCTCACAGACTCGAGCGTCTCACAGACCTTGTTATCCCAATGATTCGAATATCTCACAGACCAGAGCATCTCACAGACCCGAGCGTCTCACAGATCCGAATGTCTCACAGACTTCAACATCTCAAGGTTTTAAACGTCTCATGGACCCGAGAGTCTCACACACTACTACCTCTCAAATCCGAAACTTCAAACCATCAGACTCTAAGTCTTTTCCTATCACTCAACCTCAGACTTTCCCAAATCTTCATTCTATATTCATCCAAATTCAGCAATTCTTCTTCCCGGCGCTAGCTTGGTAGGAAAGCTCGTCTCATCCACTCTCTTTCTCTCTCTCTTGTCCTAATCCTATCCTTGGCTTTGAAATGAATCTCTCTAAAAAGGTTTTGAAAGAAGGCATCCGACAATTGGAGACCGAGGTTTCCTCGGGCACCAATCCGAAGTCGTGGTCGTTGCCACTTCTAAGGGGTGTAACCCAGTGCGAACCCATCATAGAATCTCTGATCTGACCAGATAAGTCCTATCCATAAGCAACAAATTCAGAGTCAACCAACAGTTCTTAGAACCCCCCTTCCATTCCTTCCTAGTATCTTAGGTCAAACTAGGTGGCGACTCTAGTCAATCTCCGCCTTATAGAGGCATTAGTCCGCGTGGGGTCCATTGAGAGCAGGTATAGTGCACACTTGCATTCTCCCTTATGCTTTCTGGGAAAGACGGACGATTTAGTAGGTATTCGAGGGATGTCATAATAACGGGTTTTTTACCCTCCACAGAATGGCAAATTTCTAGGATCTAGACTTCTCGATTAGATCATATTTAGATAGACCCCCCCTCATACCGAAAAATCACCTCCACACCCCCTTAAAGGGGATTACGCCCACGTAATCTACCATGTGTCGACATTGGACATTGGTCGAAGGCATTCAGCCGTCATGGAGTGGTTCCGCTTCCATGCGTCTATTATATAATGTTCCTTGATCAAAGGGTCTTAACCGTATTACTGGTTAGTCCCTGCAACAAGAATTTTCATCGGAGTTTATCTAACTCTTAGCCGAGTTTGGTTTCAGCCTAAATGGCTTTAAGGCATTGATGATTAACCTTTATTCATTAGATGTTTTTCACTTAGAATTCTGGGCCCCCTAGCTTCTGCTGCGCGACCCTGATAACTTGGGTTATTTACCTTCTCTTATCCTTAACATGTTACATCACCTTTTTATCCCTTTATTGTGGGAATAAGGCTTATTCAATCAAGCGTGGTATTTCTTACCATACGTGAACTCATTGAGTTTTAGGTTTATAACCAGCTCTCTGGGAATCTATTGTACGTACTGTTTGTACTCCCATGATTATTCACTGGGTTCCTCCGACTTATTGTCGGGTGAGGTTAAGTCACTACCTAGTTGTAGTGCTTTCTCTGTTGTCAGTAGCTTCTGAATTATACCCATTTATCTGATTCTGTACAAGTGTTCTTTACTTGTATGACCTTGAATTTTCTATGTGTCGGCCCTTGTGACTTTGATAAGTCTCCTTTCCCTTTATTCCAACGGAATTCACATCTTGTGATTGTTGGTGTGTTTACACTCTTCGTGCTTCTTTGGCCTAAGGCCGCACGGTTTGTTTTTAAGCTTCCGCTTAACTGGCTTGGCCATGTTCGTTGGTGAAAGAAGGATTAACCACGATTTACATTTTCCCATATTCCTAGCTATCCCACTAGATCATTAACTGTACAAGTGCAATACCAAAAACACTCAGTCCTACAAAGTGCAGAGGCGTAAACTCTTGGCAGTAAATCTCTTATGTGATCGCAATAGGAATGATCATTATTTATTTGTGAGGTGCTTCATCATTTGGTGCAGACGCCTGGCTTGTTGCCTGGCCTGTCTGTCATCTCGTATTTAACAACTTCATAGCATGGTGATTATTTACATACATTGGTCGCCTGCTGCGCACCATGTTCTTACTGATTCTACAGTATTGGTTTACATGGCATCCGCTTTGCTACTTCAACTCATGCATTTCCAATATTTATACCATGGTTCGCGTTTAACTTGAGCTCCTTGACGTTATTTACTTATACTTTACGTTCCACATATCGTGTTCCTTCTGAACCGGTTACTACTTGTTGTCAACAATTGCTATTAAAGCTTATTTTAACATCACTTGGCAATAATTGTATGCTCAAAAAAGCCCCCTACATTAGTGGTTCTGAAAGAGGGGTATTGAAATACCCTAACCTTTAAAATATAATTAAATGATCTATTAATGATCTAAGATGATTATTAAACATCTAAATATTATTGGGGAACAATCTAAAAGATCTCAACAAGGCAAACACGCCTTAAGATCGGTAAAGCCGAAAATGTGCTTTAAGACACCATAAAGATTGTGTGACCTCAAATAGGATCCAAAGTGGATTCCTAAGTATTATAATGAAGTAAGGAACACAACAAAACCGTTCTCAAGGAGAACTAAGCTCAGGAACACCCTGTGACACAAAATGTGCACTAAAACACCTTAAAGCACGTTTTTGTGAGATTGCCTTTTAAATTGATTTTTAATGGACTTAAAAATTATAATTACCCTTAAATATGATATTTTATCATATTATATCATATTAGGAATTTAATTCCAGAAATTTACGAATTTTTACAAATTTAATATTAAAATATTAATAAAACCCCAAAGTGGGGCCCGCATGAGTCAAATTGACCAAGTATGGTCAATGGTCAAGTAATGACCCATTTGACCTAAAGGAAATCGGCTGGCAAGGAGGTGGGAAGGCAGCATAAGTCCTTGATTGACAATAATTCCTACCTAATACATTACTTTTTGAAAATAACTTACTTTTTCCATTATTTCCTACCTTTCCCACCTTCTCCTTTCTTCCTTGTCCGATTCCACACTGCCCAGCCGAGTTCCTCCCTTCCTTTGAAGCTCTCAAGTCTGTTCTTGAGCATGGAAGGCAAGCCTAGCTCCTAAGCTCTTAATGTAAGTGTTTTAATGTCATTTTTAGCTCTTTTTCTTCATCTCTTCACTACCAACACCTAGATTTCGTGGCTCATCAATTCCTATGGCTTATTCTCAGTGTTCTAAGGTTAGAACAAGAGCTAAACTCGGTTGAGACCAGTAGAGGGACCAAGGTTGTTCAAATCTACATTTTAAGGTAAAAACATACCTTAAGCCTCTCAATCTTTCAAGCGGTTTTCTTCCTCTGATTTTTATGAGTTTATACACTCATAATCTTCATATTTACATGTTCATTCAGTTGGTTAGCCATTTGGAGCAAGGGTGACCAAGATCCAAGAGAAATACTCCCTTTAAGGCATTTTTCCAAGGTAAAACCTAATAACAAGGTAGCATTTCGAGATCTAACTATTTCCTATGTCAATATGGTGGATCTAACACCTTGTGGTGTGTTTGGTTCAGGTCGAAACCACTTAGAACTTCCCTTGCATTTTTAAGGTGATTTTTGCCTTAAATCTTACATTAATTATTCCTTATGGTTAAGCTCAAGCTTGGAGTGTAACCATATCTTGTTTTTGTGTATTAAACATGTCTAAATCATGTGGTGATTTTTCCTACAAGTGGCCGAGAGCATACAAGGATAATCAAGGTATAAACACCTTAAACTTATGATTTTATAAATTTTAAGCATATATATATATATGGCCGAGAGTGAAGTTACATATATAGGTCATATTGACCTAAAAATGGAAAAAAATGGCTAAGATAAATTAAGCTAGTCATTTAAGAGGTTTAATTAACATAATGGTCAAATTATGACATTATGTGGAAAAATAATTAAACTAAGGTGAGGCCGAATATATATGCTATATTTTGAGACATTTATTGTGTAATTTATTTTGCAAGTTCAAGGTTGTAATAAGGCCATGTCATTAGGCCATTTTAATTTAAGTTTATAAGCTTATTTAGTTTTATTTATGCTTATAATTAAAATTGGGGCCAATTCGTAATTACTAGGAATTTAGAAAGCCGTGGGCTTAATTTAGAGCAATTTAGGGTTTTTAAATGAATTTAATAAAAATTATAACATTTTATAAAGTTTTGGGTCAAAATTGTAAAAATAGAAAAGTATAGGTTATCATTAGTAATTACCGAAAAATTGGTTCCCATTTGGTATTAGGAGTCAAAGTTGACTATATAGGAGACTTTGACCAAGTTTAGAAAATTTAAGAAATTAAAATACTACCTTATAATAAGATACTTATTAAATTGTAAAAGATTTATAAGATTTGGGGTAGTAATGTAATTACCGAGACTTAAGGGTACTAAATGGAATTTAGTAAAGTCCTTAAGTTATTAGAAATTTTTAGAAGTTTATTTGGTTAAATTTGGAGTTCATATGAATTATATAAGTATAATATATGGTATTTTATAACATTGTTACAAATGGGTAACAAATGTATAGAAACCGAGATTTAGAGGAAAAATAAGGTTAAGAATAATGTTTATAACCTTTTGGTATAGTTTGGTAATTTTTGGAGTTATATATAAGGTTTTATTAAGAAATGTGTATAATATATAGTTTTAATGGAATTAGAAAACTATGTATTAGAAATTGAGAGTGAATTGTGGTTTTATAGAAGTTTAGTGGTTATAAGTAAAAGCCGAAAATATTAAGGGCCATTTGGTATTTTATAAACAAATATGACTATAGGTTATAATTGTTTTAAATGACTTAAATGTCATAAGATATGTTATATAACAATAATGTAACATTATATTAATTAAGTGGTGGATTTTGTAAATATTTAAGAACATAGGTGCTGTTCGGAAATATTAACATTTTAAATGGAATTTATAATATGGTTTTAATGTTATAAGAGTTATAACATTTATAATATAAGAGATATTCATTAAAAAGAATGGATATAGATTGTAAGACTTACCATATAATAAATAAGTTCCATAACACACATATAAATAAATATATGTAATGGTGTAGGAAATGTGATATGGTTCAATAATTATGAATTACCATAATTAAAATGATAATAGATAAGGAGGAAAGAATTATAAACATTAGATATGGAAATTCTAATGTTAAGAGTGTTCATGGGATAATAGGGATTTTAAATATTAAAAGTATTGCTTACATATGAATTATACCACATTGAACTTAGGAAAAAAAAAGAGAGAGACAAACCTTAGAAAAATAAATACTAAGGTGAGGTGTATAGTGCATGACAAAGAATCATACATGCAATAAAGAAACAAACTATACGACCTACAATATACGTTAAGTTACATGCGATAACAAAGTCCAACAATAAGTATATTAATATACAATACAAGACTACGCATGTAATATAACACTTTTCCAATCTCGAGTTAAACCGAAAGCCCGACAAACATTGACAGCTAATAACGGGGGGTTAACCGGGAGTTAATAGTGACGGTACGGGGTACCGTAGGATTGTGTTGTTATACGGTATGCTAATCAGTAGCATTATGTATTGTTTAGACTGTTAGAGACGACACACGGAGCATAGGATCTTGCTGATTCATACTCCACCGTAATACACCAGGGTGAACGGTATGTTATTTATGTGGCTTGATTGTCTCTGAGGATTTCCTCAGTTCGGACATTGTGTGAAAATCTGTGATAAGATTGAATGTCTGCTTGTGTGAATTAATATGCTTGAGTTGTGGATTAATGCTGCTTTATTATTACTGTTGTGCGATAACAGTACCGTTCGTATATATGAACCTATTATAAAACGAACTAGCGGCAGTGATGCTATCTTATATGTGTAACATAAGGAACGTAAGTAAACGTTGTAGCATCAGGATAAT
The DNA here is from genome assembly GCA_023374045.1 of Limonium bicolor. Classification (NCBI taxonomy): domain Eukaryota; kingdom Viridiplantae; phylum Streptophyta; class Magnoliopsida; order Caryophyllales; family Plumbaginaceae; genus Limonium; species Limonium bicolor. The sequence goes on along the minus strand of CM041777.1, from coordinate 307,645,102 downwards.
AAGATATATATATTATTATCTGAGACTTATATACGGAGCATTGGCCTCTTTAACGCCGCTCTCGTATCTAACACTGGATCCCGAGTCGACATACTCAGGATTGGACTAACGACCTTAGTCTATTGTGTTAAGGAAAGTAATAAAACGATGCGATGGTATAGATAAGTTATCAAGAGGATGTGGCTCTTGCTGTGAAATGTGATCCATTAACGATACTAGGATACCGTGTGGTAACCGTAAGTATCAGGATAAATTTCCAACGAACTACAGATTGTTCGTAGGACGGAGACTCTACCGCTGGAGTGGCTACTGCCGTGGGTGACCCGCCAAAGAGATTAAGACACGTCGTTCTAATGAGACGTTGTCATTAGACATGACTGAACAATTACGAACGATTATATTAACTCGTACATTAGGCGAACATTATTTGGGCGTGCATGCCAAAGACGAGAGTTCATACTCGTTTATAATTCTCGTTGTTTCGCCTTGTTGTTCATTGGTTATGCTGTGTGGTTATGTGTGGTATGTTGGTGGTGTTGATTGAATAAGTCGTTGTACTCATAAGTGTGTTGTGAATTGGATTAATTAAATAAACTGTACTTATATCTGTGTTGTGAACTGGATGAGTCGAGTCACTGTGCTCGTGTGTGGATTTTGTGGATTGTTCGTCGAACGAGTCGACGTACTCAACTATGAACTTTCAGGTGTTGTTGGAGTGGAGTCTCCGTACTCATATAAGCGTTGTAACGCTTTCAGTGGTCTATTACGATGCGATGTGTGGAGCCGGGGGCTTATTTGTTATTTGAGTTTACTGCAATATATAATGTTGCTTTACAGTTTTAACATTAAACTATTTGCATGAAAATGGTTTGCATGCTCTCGACCAAATAACTGAATGGTCCGAGGGTGCATGACAGTCAGGTAATAACATACTCAGCAGGGGCTGATTCCATACCACAAACTACCATTTTTGCAGGTATGCAACTTCCGGTGTCGGCAAAGAGAGTGACGCGCTGGGTAGTATGATTACAGTTATTCGAACATGCACTGTTGCATTTTGATACGAACCTAGAAACGTGTATAGGTTTTGGATACTTAGAAAGCTCACTGTGAATGTATCATATTTTGGTTTGGGAAGTTTAGATCTATCTCTTGTTGTCACTGCGAGAAATTGTTTCGTATGTATGAATATATCAGGAAGCACGTTATTACTCGTATGGGCGAGTAAGAACGGTGACACCAGTAGTTCAATTGTTGAGATTACCGCTGCGATTATATGTTAAGTAAGATGATTAGGAGCCGATTAGAGTAGGGTTGTTACAAAAGTGGTATCAGAGCGGAGTACCGCTCTGATGACAAGAGATAGTAGGATTTATACAGTGAGCTTAGGTTTTGGGAATACGGGAAACATTGTGAGGATACGTGACCTTGCGGGGTTGATGCAATGCTTAAAGCTTGCACACCATAGCCGTAGAGGCACTTCAATATTAAACGACCAAGACTACGGTATTAGACCGAGTAAAGGTCTAACCCGTCCTCTTGACTGATGTCAGGGAGAGGCCTGGGTAGCAGTACTAAGGAAGAACACGGGGCAGCGGAAGGTGGTGAAGGTCCAACAACCCCAAGTAACGCGAAGATGGTATGAGCCACTCGCACTTGATGGGAGAGCATCCCGGGAAATTTGCAATGGTACCCCCCCCGCCGCAGCCCGTACCTCAAGTACTATCTAGTGAGACAATGAAATGAGAAACACCACGGAGATAACTCTCCTGATCGGAAAGACCCGATGTGGATGCTGAGAGAATTACGTTAAATGTAGAAAATAAGACTTTGTGTCTCGATGTAATGTTTAGGACTGGGGGTCCTGGTAATGGCATAATGCCTACCATATGAGTATTAGATGAATGTTAAAACAAGGTGGAGGAGATAATTCCCATAGGACTAATGGGGTCCGCTTGCTATAAGCAAGGCAACCCTGTCCTATATCCAAGAAAACACTGGTCAGTGCGCTTGGGGGAAAAGGAAGTGGAAACGACGAGTAATGATTAGTTTAAAGATATGTAATAGACGGAAGGAATTACCTTTTTGAAGTCTCACCAGAAGCGAGTAACTCTAAAACCATGCAACACTGAAGGTTCAGGATGGCCCGACGTGCATGAGGAGAAATCTGAGCAGAACTGTAGGGACAAGAACTCGTCAAATTGCTATCATGCAACGCCTCGTGAGGAGGAAAGTAAGACTTTATTACCATGACAAGCTTGTGGGAACGAGTGAGGGAGTGAGACTATAAAAAAATTTTGAATAAGAACTTTTGACTTGAACAGGAACCCGACTAGGGAATAGCACTGCACTGACACACCGTACGGTGGGCGCAGGCTGCATGGCGCACTTGCCATTGCAAGTGCCACACTAACCAAAGTACTAAATTTCAACCTACCTTGCGCACTTGCTGTACCTACCTTGCGCACTTGCTACAGCAAGTGCAACGACATTAAATATTCTAAAGGACCGAGTGGTCCAGACGGTTACCATTAAACACTAAACTTTATGCGAGCCCATAACGTAATAAAGCAGGACATAGCCTTCTAAAGGCAGGGGTACGAAACCCTGGGTTAGAGGTTGGTAAAACCTGGGAGGACCTAGCCGGTCTGACCATTAAACTTGAAAAATAATTACCATTAGTAGAATATTAAAAGGGGAGTAAATGAGAATAAACAACTTAGTGCCTACAAGCCTGACCCCAGTGCCGGCATGGACATTAAACGTCAATCATTGCCGGTGGGGAGTGACGAGTCTTCAGGACCAGCATAACCACATTTAGAGAGTGCGGACACTCGTGGTTAAACCATTACCATTGAACATTGCCAGAGGGCAAGAAGTGAGCTATACGAATCAGGACAAAAAAAAAATTCTATTATTAAAATTAATTAATTAATAGGCAGATGTGAAAGTGCAATAAAGGGGGGCCGATGTAATGCCCGCACCACATACACCGGAGGGTGTGTTGATCCATTATACTGCTACACTCCCGTATGGAGGGCAGTGGATATAAATAAAAAAGTGAAAATTGCTTGATGACGGGAGATACCGTTACCCCAAGAGGATGGAGGAAACGTGAGTTGAATAAGAGTAAGGGACTATACAATGAAAAGGAATGACTAGCGGAAACCACTAAGTTGTGGGTATCCAATTGTAACCTCAGGAGAAAGTATTAGAACCAACTAAGGATAAATTAAATAACAAAACTAACAATCATTTAACTATCAGAATAAGTATTGAAGCTGGATACCGTATGGCATAGGGCCTACGGAGGGATACCTTAGTACCACCAAAGTGAACCAAAACTAGGGGAACAAGGGTGATGAATCACAGGTACTGATAATATCAGACTAACGGGACTACCATAAGACAGGGGAAACATGAGGTGTCAACCTCTATCATGGAGTCCGGAAACACCATAAGGTGTAACCCAATAGATTGGGTGGAATTCGAATACTGGAAACTCATATCTGAAGGCGTTAACAGCCTAGGAGTGAACAGGAGAGATAATAAGTAGTTACTGATCCCCACTCACAAATACCGGATGACGAGCATGTGGAAACCAGAGTTAGGGCGATGAGTCGCAAACACCTATCCTAGAGAAAGTAAAGGAAATACACATTAATAAAGGAAACCATAGAACCTTAATATTAGAACCATTCTGACATTAAAGGTTAAGAATTGGCAGCATAGCTACTCAAACATAATTACCGAGACTAAGAGTACGATAATCACCGGGTACGAACGCTACGAGTGCACTAAACGAGACATGGGAACAACCGCACTCCTAGGAGCTTGTGGGCCTGACAAACTATATTAGGTTGGTTGGTAAGTAGTAATGTATCAGTATGGTACCCCATGCATGTAAACGAGTAGTGTAGGACCCAGGAGGTAATCAACTCTACGTCTAAGTCAGCGAATGGAACCCTGACTAGGTAAACCATGTATTGACGAGAGAGATCTCAGTCAAACTAACAAGATTAGGAAAAATCAAGGATAGCTTAGTAATAAAGTGACACAAGGTCGCAACTCCACAGTGGAGTTGGAGTTAGAACATAAGTTTTACGGATTTTAGTAAACGAGGAAACTAAGACCAATTTAATGGTAATGACAAGTTGAACCCACGAATGAGAAGAAGAATAGTGGCATCTAAGGAAGTTATATTAGAGAAACCCTTGTGATAATAGATGCTACCCAAAAAGGGGGCACAAAGAGAGTTATACCACGCGCTGAGGGCGCTGCGATAATATCGCATTAAACAATAATAACCACATGCTCAAGCCATAAAACGTTAGTATGTTAGCACCAATTAGGGTTGAACAGAAAATGAATACCAAGCTAAAACCCACAGTCGTATTGTATGTTTACAACAGACGAAGGGCAAAAGCGAACATTACAAGAGATACTCTAAGCTGGAGATTAGATACTCCATGCAAACCGCAACGGCGGATAACCGTCCAATCGACTGGTACATGGTGCGCAACAAGCGACCATTATAATAACTGTTAACCGAATTATGCTGGTGAGAATCAGAAAGTGGAAAATCAGATAAACAAATGGATTCTCCTAATGGAGAAGAGGGATGAACCATATATGTGGATACTAAAGTACCAACACACGAGGGATACGAGTTCACATTAGCAAAAGCGGACCTACAAGGTACCCAAAGAACAAACTCATTCTAGAGGGAAATAACTTGGAGTCATGAGGCGCCAATTAGATGCGCATATCAGACTCGTCTTGATATTTTAGAGACAACTGTTGCAAGCACTAGATGCTAGAGCATAGCTCGACAACACTTATACCGAAGATTAGTTCGGTAGGGTGGCATGAACTCATGGGAATATACCATGAGCATGTATAGAATTCAAGAGAGTTGAATAGAATGTCTAGTCGAAATAATAAGCGTGTGTGACCAACGATACCACGCAGTCAAATAAATTACTCCATTCCCATAATTATGGAAGACCGTGTAGAAAACACCATCACATGGAGTGTGAAAACGACATAAAACTACTACCTAAGAGGGGTAAACTAACCACAAGGTAGTTGGGCATACTGCTTGCGGAGCGAGTGGGCCCATATTGCTTAGGTTTGACGTACCTAGCGGGTTTGGGGAAACAAAGATAGACAATATAACCTGAGGGGCTAAAAGCCCGCCCCTATAAAAGGGGTAATGAAATATGTAGCACATTAGTGCACGGATAATTCCACTGGAATGAAACATCTTGAACTTATTACTTCACAATGATATATTCGTAGATTACGTGGGCGTAATCATTTTTAAGGGGGGTAGAGCGATTAAAATATACCGTACGTAGGAGTACGTAGCGCATGGTACACATGCTGCAAACACTATTATTGTACGTAGAGTACAAGTGTTACGATTGTGTTATGTTACTTGAGGTAATATTGTGATGTATCATACATAAATATATTTTAGTTCGCTTTAGTTATGGCGAATAGGAAAGGAGGGAGAACAGGTAGAGTGTTCTTATCCTAATTCCGATTATTTAGGCAAACGTTGCGAACACTAAACACATAAACGCCTAACTTGTTATCCCCGGTTGAGAGTTCAAGTAGGTCTATCTGGTAGCTTCGGTGGGAGATGGCAAATAGAGGGAGTAGAAAGCTCCATATTATATGATTTGTGACTCGGTATGAAACCGAGTATTGGAATGCGATGAGTGAGTCGGCATGAGACCGATGTATAACCTAGTGGAGGTAAAACCTCTAGGAATTGTATGAATAATTATAAGTCGAGTGAACTTGGTACATGGTTAGGATACATGATCCTATATGCCGGTGATTAGATTAATTACACTAGTTGACTTGTGTATCTACGGGATACGAGGTGGTAAATATCAAGAGAGGAAACGAGATTAGAAGTGAATAAACAATTGATTGATTGAATTTGACGTGGGAAGTTGAACTTGATCCTGGTCCGATCAAGGGAAACCGAACACAAATTGAGGTGAGAGATAGTTCAACACTGACGCTGACCACGTCGGGGTTGAATGATTCTCGAAACTTCCTACAAGTGGACACAGATATGAATGGAAATTGGAATTTAGGCGTCACTCGAAGAGCCGTGGACCGTGGAGTCCTTCGCCATTAGACCGGTGTGTCTGCGAGTGACATCACCCAGAGAGCCGTGGACCGCAGAGCCCTTTGTCATTAGACCGGCGTGTCTGTGGGTGACTAAGGAAATAAGGTGACTGCCCGAGGAGCCGTGGACCGCAGTGTCCTTCGTTATGATCAAACCGGTGTGTCCGCGGGTAGTAGACGTTGGTTGGGTTGGGGATCGTCAAGTCCTGGTCTTTAAGACTGCTTCCCTGTGAGTTGTCAACGTTAACTATATGTGCACACATACATGTGGAATGATGTGTGAGTATCCTCGCGAGATACTAACATGTAGATAGGGATGCGTGGAGTATCCCTTGCAAACACCTTTGAGTACTTTATGAGTTTTGCACCTTGTCTAGTGCTGTGTACCATGAGTTTTGCACCTTGTCTAGTGCGGTGTACTATGAGTTTTGTACCTGGTTGAATATATATATAGTACCGCTGAGTACTTTTGTGGATGAATTTGATGTGCACCTTGTTTAGTGATGTGATATGATTGAGTTTATACCATGAGTTAGCTATTTGATATATGCTGTATGTGGACTAGGTCTGAACCTAGTGGGAGTTACTCCCTAGCAATGGATTGTTTGGTTACTTAGTGGAACTTGATTCCTTAGGGAACTGTAGAGGATTAAGGACTTCGGGACGAAGCCTTTTTAAGGGGGGTAGACTGAAATACCCCTAACCTTTAAAATATAATTAAATGATCTATTAATGATCTAAGATGATTATTAAACATCTAAATATTATTGGGGAACAATCTAAAAGATCTCAACAAGGCAAAACACGCCTTAAGATCGGTAAAGCCGAAAATGTGCTTTAAGACACCATAAAGATTGTGTGACCTCAAATAGGATCCAAAGTGGATTCCTAAGTATTATAATGAAGTAAGGAACACAACAAAACCGTTCTCAAGGAGAGCTAAGCTCAGGAACACCCTGTGACACAAAATGTGCACTAAAACACCTTAAAGCACGTTTTTGTGAGATTGCCTTTTAAATTGATTTTTAATGGACTTAAAAATTATAATTACCCTTAATATGATATTTTATCATATTATATCATATTAGGAATTTAATTCCAGAAATTTACGAATTTTTACAAATTTAATATTAAAATATTAATAAAACCCCAAAGTGGGGCCCGCATGAGTCAAATTGACCAAGTATGGTCAATGGTCAAGTAATGACCCATTTGACCTAAAGGAAATCGGCTGGCAAGGAGGTGGGAAGGCAGCATAAGTCCTTGATTGACAATAATTCCTACCTAATACATTACTTTTTGAAAATAACTTACTTTTTCCATTATTTCCTACCTTTCCCACCTTCTCCTTTCTTCCTTGTCCGATTCCACACTGCCCAGCCGAGTTCCTCCCTTCCTTTGAAGCTCTCAAGTCTGTTCTTGAGCATGGAAGGCAAGCCTAGCTCCTAAGCTCTTAATGTAAGTGTTTTAATGTCATTTTTAGCTCTTTTTCTTCATCTCTTCACTACCAACACCTAGATTTCGTGGCTCATCAATTCCTATGGCTTATTCTCAGTGTTCTAAGGTTAGAACAAGAGCTAAACTCGGTTGAGACCAGTAGAGGGACCAAGGTTGTTCAAATCTACATTTTAAGGTAAAAACATACCTTAAGCCTCTCAATCTTTCAAGCGGTTTTCTTCCTCTGATTTTTATGAGTTTATACACTCATAATCTTCATATTTACATGTTCATTCAGTTGGTTAGCCATTTGGAGCAAGGGTGACCAAGATCCAAGAGAAATACTCCCTTTTAAGCATTTTTCCAAGGTAAAACCTAATAACAAGGTAGCATTTCGAGATCTAACTATTTCCTATGTCAATATGGTGGATCTAACACCTTGTGGTGTGTTTGGTTCAGGTCGAAACCACTTAGAACTTCCCTTGCATTTTTAAGGTGATTTTTGCCTTAAATCTTACATTAATTATTCCTTATGGTTAAGCTCAAGCTTGGAGTGTAACCATATCTTGTTTTTGTGTATTAAACATGTCTAAATCATGTGGTGATTTTTCCTACAAGTGGCCGAGAGCATACAAGGATAAATCAAGGTATAAACACCTTAAACTTATGATTTTTATAAATTTTAAGCATATATATATATATGGCCGAGAGTGAAGTTACATATATAGGTCATATTGACCTAAAAATGGAAAAAAATGGCTAAGATAAATTAAGCTAGTCATTTAAGAGGTTTAATTAACATAATGGTCAAATTATGACATTATGTGGAAAAATAATTAAACTAAGGTGAGGCCGAATATATATGCTATATTTGAGACATTTATTGTGTAATTTATTTTGCAAGTTCAAGGTTGTAATAAGGCCACGTCATTAGGCCATTTTAATTTAAGTTATAAGCTTATTTAGTTTTATTTATGCTTATAATTAAAATTGGGGCCAATTCGTAATTACTAGGAATTTAGAAAGCCGTGGGCTTAATTTAGAGCAATTTAGGGTTTTTAAATGAATTTAATAAAAATTATAACATTTTATAAAGTCTTGGGTCAAAATTGTAAAAATAGAAAAGTATAGGTTATCATTAGTAATTACCGAAAAATTGGTTCCCATTTGGTATTAGGAGTCAAAGTTGACTATATAGGAGACTTTGACCAAGTTTAGAAAATTTAAGAAATTAAAATACTACCTTATAATAAGATACTTATTAAATTGTAAAAGATTTATAAGATTTGGGGTAGTAATGTAATTACCGAGACTTAAGGGTACTAAATGGAATTTAGTAAAGTCCTTAAGTTATTAGAAATTTTTAGAAGTTTATTTGGTTAAATTTGGAGTTCATATGAATTATATAAGTGTAATATATGGTATTTTATAACATTGTTACAAATGGGTAACAAATGTATAGAAACCGAGATTTAGAGGAAAATAAGGTTAAGAATAATGTTTATAACCTTTTGGTATAGTTTGGTAATTTTTGGAGTTATATATAAGGTTTTATTAAGAAATGTGTATAATATAGTTTTAATGGAATTAGAAAACTATGTATTAGAAATTGAGAGTGAATTGTGGTTTTATAGAAGTTTAGTGGTTATAAGTAAAAGCCGAAAATATTAAGGGCCATTTGGTATTTTATAAACAAAATATGACTATAGGTTATAATTGTTTTAAATGACTTAAATGTCATAAGATATGTTATATAACAATAATGTAACATTATATTAATTAAGTGGTGGATTTTGTAAATATTTAAGAACATAGGTGCTGTTCGGAAATATTAACATTTTTAAATGGAATTTATAATATGGTTTTTAATGTTATAAGAGTTATAACATTTATAATATAAGAGATATTCATTAAAAAGAATGGATATAGATTGTAAGACTTACCATATAATAAATAAGTTCCATAACACACATATAAATAAATATATGTAATGGTGTAGGAAATGTGATATGGTTCAATAATTATGAATTACCATAATTAAAATGATAATAGATAAGGAGGAAAGAATTATAAACATTAGATATGGAAATTCTAATGTTAAGAGTGTTCATGGGATAATAGGGATTTTAAATATTAAAAGTATTGCTTACATATGAATTATACCACATTGAACTTAGGAAAAAAAGAGAGAGACAAACCTTAGAAAAATAAATACTAAGGTGAGGTGTATAGTGCATGACAAAGAATCATACATGCAATAAAGAAACAAACTATACGACCTACAATATACGTTAAGTTACATGCGATAACAAAGTCCAACAATAAGTATATTAATATACAATACAAGACTACGCATGTAATATAACACTTTTCCAATCTCGAGTTAAACCGAAAGCCCGACAAACATTGACAGCTAATAACGGGGGGTTAACCGGGAGTTAATAGTGACGGTACGGGGTACCGTAGGATTGTGTTGTTATACGGTATGCTAATCAGTAGCATTATGTATTGTTTAGACTGTTAGAGACGACACACGGAGCATAGGATCTTGCTGATTCATACTCCACCGTAATACACCAGGGTGAACGGTATGTTATTTATGTGGCTTGATTGTCTCTGAGGATTTCCTCAGTTCGGACATTGTGTGAAAATCTGTGATAAGATTGAATGTCTGCTTGTGTGAATTAATATGCTTGAGTTGTGGATTAATGCTGCTTTATTATTACTGTTGTGCGATAACAGTACCGTTCGTATATATGAACCTATTATAAAACGAACTAGCGGCAGTGATGCTATCTTATATGTGTAACATAAGGAACGTAAGTAAACGTTGTAGCATCAGATAATAAGATATATATATTATCTGAGACTTATATACGGAGCATTGGCCTCTTTAACGCCGCTCTCGTATCTAACACTGGATCCCGAGTCGACATACTCAGGATTACTAACGACCTTAGTCTATTGTGTTAAGGAAAGTAATAAAACGATGCGATGGTATAGATAAGTTATCAAGAGGATGTGGCTCTTGCTGTGAAATGTGATCCATTAACGATACTAGGATACCGTGTGGTAACCGTAAGTATCAGGATAAATTTCCAACGAACTACAGATTGTTCGTAGGACGGAGACTCTACCGCTGGAGTGGCTACTGCCGTGGGTGACCCGCCAAAGAGATGGGTAACTTAGAGACACGTCGTTCTAATGAGACGTTGTCATTAGACATGACTGAACAATTACGAACGATTATATTAACTCGTACATTAGGCGAACATTATTTGGGCGTGCATGCCAAAGACGAGAGTTCATACTCGTTTATAATTCTCGTTGTTTCGCCTTGTTGTTCATTGGTTATGCTGTGTGGTTATGTGTGGTATGTTGGTGGTGTTGATTGAATAAGTCGTTGTACTCATAAGTGTGTTGTGAATTGGATTAATTAAATAAACTGTACTTATATCTGTGTTGTGAACTGGATGAGTCGAGTCACTGTGCTCGTGTGTGGATTTTGTGATTGTTCGTCGAACGAGTCGACGTACTCAACTATGAACTTTCAGGTGTTGTTGGAGTGGAGTCTCCGTACTCATATAAGCGTTGTAACGCTTTCAGTGGTCTATTACGATGCGATGTGTGGAGCCGGGGGCTTATTTGTTATTTGAGTTTACTGCAATATGTAATGTTGCTTTACAGTTTTAACATTAAACTATTTGCATGAAAATGGTTTGCATGCTCTCGACCAAATAACTGAATGGTCCGAGGGTGCATGACAGTCAGGTAATAACATACTCAGCAGGGGCTGATTCCATACCACAAACTACCATTTTTGCAGGTATGCAACTTCCGGTGTCGGCAAAGAGAGTGACGCGCTGGGTAGTATGATTACAGTTATTCGAACATGCACTGTTGCATTTTGATACAAACCTAGAAACGTGTATAGGTTTTGGATACTTAGAAAGCTCACTGTGAATGTATCATATTTTGGTTTGGGAAGTTTAGATCTATCTCTTGTTGTCACTGCGAGAACTTGTTTCGTATGTATGAATATATCAGGAAGCACGTTATTACTCGTATGGGCGAGTAAGAACGGTGACACCAGTAGTTCAATTGTTGAGATTACCGCTGCGATTATATTGTTAAGTAAGATGATTAGGAGCCGTATAGAGTAGGGTTGTTACAATGCACTTCTGATAGTTCCAAGTGTTGGAAGGAGTGGAGGTTTAGCACTTCTGTGGAGTAAGGAAGTGAAAGTTTCTTGTATTAATGTGTCGAAGCATCACATAGCTGTAGAAGTTGAGTTACCTGGAGGCATCCTCTTCCATTTCACAGGATTTTATGGGTGGGCAGATTGGTCTATGAAAGATCTGTCTTGGAAGCTTCTGTCAGTGCTGAGAAAACAAGTTTTAATCCCTTGGGTGGTAGCTGGTGATTTTAACTAGATTATGTGGAATCATGAAACAATAGGAGGAAGGAAAAGAAAAGACAGCCAGATGGGTTTATTTAGAGAAGTAGTAGAGGATTGTGATCTGTTAGATGTGGGTTTCTTTGGGGAACCAGGAACGTTTACTAATGGTCAACTAGAAGAGAAGCATTCTTCTAGTAGGCTTGACAGAGTTCTAATATGTAGAAAAGCTGCTAAGGTTTTTCCTCTTATGTCAGTTGAACATTTGAGAAGAGAGAACTCTAACCATAATCCCTTATTCATCAGATTCTTTGGTGTTCAGGCAAAACCAAGAAGGTGTTTTAGATTTGAGAACAGTTGGATCCAAGACCAGAAGTGCCATAGCATAGTGTCTGAGATTTGGGGGTCCTAATTACAACGATTTGATCATAAAATAGCTGAAAGTCAGAAAGCTTTGTCTCGTGGAAAGGGTGGTCCTTTGGGAAATTGAAGTGGAAAATTAGAAAAAAGGAGGAACTTGAAGCTCTCTCCTTTGCTCATCCTACTCTGGGTATTGCCAATAACAGAAAAAGGGTCTTTGATGGAAATAGAGCTCCTAGCTTTCAAAGAGGAATATTGGTGGAAACAGAGGTCGAGAGACCATTGGATTAAAGATGGGGACAAGAATACCAATTACTTCCACTCTAGAGCAAACGCTAGAAGGAGAAGTAACTATATTTTTGGTCTCAATAATCAGAAGGATGAGCTTTGCTATGCTTGGAAGGAGATTGAGAGTATAGCTAGGAGTCATTTTCAGAAGATGTCCCAGACTTCCTCTCCGAAGATAGACCATATCTTCACAGATGCAGTGAGAAACAGACTTAGTACAGAGAAAGTTGTCTGTCTGAAGCAGCCGTACAGAGCTGAAGAGATTGTCAAAGCTATGAAGGAGCTTAATGCTGATAAATTGCCAGGATCAGACGGTTTTAATGGCTTTTTCTTCAAAACCTATTGGAATTTGGTTGGTACTCAAGTGACAGAGACTGTTCTTCAGATTCTTCAAGGTAGCATTCTTTCTGATTCTCTAAATCAGTCTTACATTGCTTTGACTCCAAAATTGAAAGGAGCAGTCAATATTAGTGATTTCAGACCTATAGCACTATGTAACTTTGTATACAAGATAGTGACTAAGGTTTTGGCAAATAGAATCAATGACTTTCTCCCTTATATCATCTCCTCTAGTCAATCTGGTTTCGGTAAAGAAAGGCTGATCTCTGATAATGTTATTATTTTTGGTGAGATTATGCACTCCTTTGCTAAAAGTCAAGCTGCTAAGAAAGGAAGCTTTGCTCTTAAGATCGATCTCAGCAAAGCTTATGATAGGATGGAGTGGTGTTTCATTCTGATCTTGATGGGTTTTCCAGATGAGTGGTTAAAGCCAGCTCTTAACTGTATTTCCTCAGTCAAATGTTCGGTCCTTATTAATGAAGCTCCTGGGAAGTTTTTCTCTCAACCAGAGGAATAAGAACAGGGAGATCCTCTTTCTCCCTTTCTCTTCATCCTGGCCCAGGAAGCCTTGACTAGTGTTTTGAATCGGGCAGACATGAAAGGCCACTTTCAAGGTATCAAATTGTCCAAAGATGGCCCTAGTATTACTCATCTGGATTTTGCAGATGATATACTCTTCTGTGGCAGTTCTATTAAAAACTCTGAATTTCTCAAGAGAACTCTAGACTCCTTTCTCAGTTATTCGGGTCATGTGATCAACTCAAAAAAATCAGAGATTGTTTTTAGTAGGAAGCTCAACCCTCTTATCAGAGTCAAATCTGTCAAATTCTGGGGTTTAGAGAGACTTCTTCTTTTAACAAATACCTTGGCCTTCCAATGAAGATGGGGAGAAATAAAAACCAGTTCTTTCTAACGTAGAGGCTATCAGGAAAAAAGTGGCTAGCTGGAAAACTCCTTTATCCCAGGCTGGTAGAACTGTGTTTATCCAGTGTGTTGCAAGCAATTCCTACGTACTCTATGACTCTCTTTCTTCTTCCCAAAGGGATCATTAAAAAATCAATTCCATGCTAGCCTCTTTCTGGTGAGGGGGGGGGGGGGGGGGAGGAGCAGTGGATAAGAACATTCACACGGATTAAATGGGAAGAAGTTTGTAAGCCTAGGATTACAGGAGGGGTGGGTTTTAAATCTATAGCTTCTTTTAATAGGGCTATGTTAGCCAAACAAGTGTGGAACATTCTTTCTAATCCCACTTCCTTGGTAGCTTGTACTCTGAAAGGAATTTACTTTCCTAACAACTCTATCATTCAGGTGAGGAAAGGAAAAAAAAGACAGTCCTATTTGGTCTTCTATTGTTTCTTCTTTGAATCTAGTTAAGAAAGACATTAGAAAATAGATTGGAGATGAAAAGATACGAGGTTTTTGGTTAGATCCCTGGATATCTAGGTCCTCAAGTTTTAAACCTTATACTACTCCTCCTTGTAGCTTCAGAATGAGACAGTTTCCACTTACATTATCCCAAATACATCAGAGTGGAATATTAGTCTTCTGGAGCAGAAATGTTGGCAGATAGACATGGAAGACATTACCAGTACTAAAATCTTCAAAGACATGAAAGACTCTTGGATTTGGAACGAGACTAAAGATGGTAGGTTCACGGTGAAATCGGCTTATAATCTAGATTACAACTTGGTAACAGCTACTCAAGCATCATACATCAGCTTTGAGTAGGAGAATTTCTAAACTCAACTGCAGTCCTAGAGTGAAGCTCTTACACTGGAAATTCATGAGGATATAGTTCCCTGTGTTGCAAACATAGCTAGAAGAATAGGGGGTTCGCCTCTCTGTTTTTTTGTTCCAAATTTGACACAATGTTTCACACCTTTTTTGAGTGCGTGATGGTTAAATCTCTCTGGTTAGGGGTGATAAACCTTCATGGACCTCTGCCTACTGAGGAAAGAGGCATACAAGACTGGATTTTTTCTAATGTTGATAAGTGGCCAGATGAAAATTGGAAAAGGTCCTGAACACTATGTGGGCTATTGCTGATGTGAAAAAATAGTGACACATAATCAGCAAATGCCATGGCTTGCTCTCATTGATTATAATCTGGCTTTTGCTGAGACTTACAAAAACATAATGATTTCTGGAAAAATTAACTCCACTTCTATATTCACCTGGGCTCCTCCTGTGCAGGGCTTTATAAAATCAATTGCAGGGGTCATTGGAAGAAAGGGAGAAACCCCGTTTTATCAGGTTCTATAAGGAAGAGAGCTAGACCACTCTATAGTGGTGCTTACAACAAGATTATGGAATTCTCTACTACTGAAGAGAAGCAGAGATTCAAGGCATCACTTTTGGTCTGAACATAGCTCGAGAGGAAGGATGGGAAGAAGTGGAAGGGATGTTAAAACCTCCATACTTTTGAGCTTTGAGGAAGCATTTACAGCAAGGCAATTATCAAGTTTTTTTATGTTCTAGGATGGGAGAATCTATAATGGCGGTCAATTGACATTGGTTTAAAACTAACTTTGGACAACTCAGAAACAGATTTTAATCTGCTGCTTATTTCTAGATTGTATAATATACTTTAGACTTTAAAACCTGGAAGGGGATGATATTCCTCTTAAGATAGTTAGATCATGTATTTGGAACTTGTGTGATTTTGTTATGTTTTCAATGTAGGTTGTACTATTTGTTTTCCGACTAATAAACTAATGGCAATTTCTTGGCTACATCCAATGTAGTTATAGATGTCTACATACATGTACATTTGTTCTATAAAAATTATACAGTTAGTAAATGAAATTGTACAGATGTATATGTAAGTTATACATTGAATTTTGATATTACTAAAATTATACTAGATGTACATTCTAACTTCTTAACTAAACTTACAAAACATATACGTTTGTATAATACGATTTTAAATGTAACCAAAGATAGCTTGTATGGTTGTAGCAGAGAATGATCGCTAATGATCTTCAAACGCCAAACTGGGTCTCTCCTAAATTCGTGATTGTGGGTCCATGGCAGTGAAATATTCAGATACTAACGATAGCCACCGGGTCATCGTCAATTATGGATTGGACTTCTCTAACACATTCCACCCTCGACCTAACGGCAAAGGTGAATGCCATACGTTAGAATTGTTCTTTAATTGATGACAACGAACTGTCAAAGCTAAAGACCATTTCTCAGATGATAATGACAATAACATCTGAAAATATTGCATCCGTGAATTTATTATCTCTAATGACTTGCATCAATTTCCGAGAAGTTACTTATCAACCGTATGTGACCCCTCTGTTGTAAAATGATAAAAGCCATTTCCCGCTCTTCCCAGCAACCAAAAGACTACAGAGAATAAGTGACTAGACAATATGATCCTGCGTCCTCACATTAATATCTCCTTCATCCTCTTGCTTCTCCTTCCATCAATCGTTTCCACTGCAGCCGTGTCTACTCTGAAAGCTGGGTCCTCCCTTTCCACCAGTGACCCTCCCTTACAATCCCCCTCCGGTGATTTCAGCTTTGGGTTTCACCTTCGTTCCGATGGAAACACCTATCTACCCTCCATATGGTACACCAACATTTCCGATACCATAGTCTGGTATACAACTACAAGTGAAGATGGAGTTGTCGCACCAAAAGGTTCCACACTAACTGCAACTTCCTTTGGTGGACTCGTACTAGTGGATCCTCAGGGTCATCAGCTGTGGCTGCCTCAACTTTATTCGGGCACGCCTGATCATTGTGTCTTGAACGATACGGGTAACTTGATGATCTTGAGCTCTGATGGACAGACGTTATGGCAGAGCTTTGACCATCCAAGGGATACCCTATTGCCTACCCAGACTATGAGCAACGAAGGGGCAATTGTCTCCTCCCTCCGCGCAGTGAGTAACTTCACCCGTGGACGGTTTATGATGATGATTCAGAATGGGGATCTATTACTCAAAACGAGAAACATCAATACCAACACCACATACGATTTCATGAGTTACTACAACAGCAATACTAACAACCAAGGTATGTAGAACCCATGTTTTTTTATTTATATTTACCAATGTACTACTACTACTACTTTATTTTTTGAAAATTTCCCCACTCAATTTTTTTTTTCTTTTTCTCTAGTGGAAACGCTGGGTTTTAATAATTCAGGTCACATGTACCTTTTAGACATAAACGGGAGCAAATTAGTTGATCTGACCGAAGAGATCCCAGTACCAACACCAGAAGAAGATTACTTCTTCAGGGCCACACTCAACTTTGACGGGGTTTTCATTTTGTACTACCATGAAAAGAGTACGACGACCACAACAGGCAATAGTTCTAGCTGGTCAGTGCTCAAGTCAATTCCAAACGACATATGCTACGACGTACTATGGAACCTCACCAGTGGTGCTTGTGGGTATAATAGCATTTGCAGTTTGGGAAGTAACAGTAGACCCAAATGTCAATGTCCGACAGGTTACTCTTTGACTGATCCTAATGATGAGTACGGCGACTGTACACCAGATTTCGAGATGTACGATTGCTATGATCAACAGCAATCAAGAGGTCAGTACAGTCTGAAGAGGTTACCGTTGACAGATTTTCCTGGATCCGATTATGATTTTGTGAATAATGTCAACGCGGAGGATGACTGTATGGCTTTATGCATGGAAGATTGCTTCTGTGCAGTCGCGTTCCTAAGGGAAGGATATTGTTGGAAGAAGAGGTGGCCGCTGTCTACTGGACGACAAGGTAATCCTGATACGGGCACTGCTTTTATTAAAGTGCGGAACGACAATAGTACCAGTACAGCAGGAAATGTCTCGGTTCCGGTTTCTCGAAAGCGTCCAGCTCCTGTGATTTATGCTTTGCTGGGTACTTTTGGTTTCCTTAACGTGGTGCTCTTTAGTATCATTGGTTTGGTAATATCCTACTTTTATCGCGAGCAGATGAAAAGAGGGTACAATATTGACGTTAACAGTTACAAACACAACGGTGGGTTTAATAGTGTTCGCTGTTTCACATACAAGGAGCTGGACGAGGCAACTGATGGGTTCAGAGAAGAGCTAGGAAGAGGTGCTTGTGCTATCGTTTACAAAGGTAGTGGCAGTGGGATAATCCCAGATGGAGTAGATATGTCATTCATTGCGGTGAAGAGGATAGACCGATCATCATTGGGAGAAGCTGAGAAGGAGCTCAAAGCAGAGGCCAACATAATTGGGCAAACCCATCATAGGAACCTGGTAAAAATGATTGGTTATTGTGTGGAAAATGAGCACAGGATGCTGGTTTACGAGTTCATGAGCAATGGATCTCTAGCAAATTTTCTTTTTGGGGAAACTCGACCACAATGGAGTGTGCGGATCGATATTGCCAAAGAGATCGCAAGTGGTCTCGTGTATCTGCACGAGGAATGCTCCACTCAGATCATACATTGCGATATAAAGCCACAAACATACTCTTAGATGAGCTGTATCGGCCTAGGATCTCTGATTTTGGATTATCAAAGCTTTTAAAATTGAACCAGTTTCAAACCCAGACTGCCATAAGAGGCACAAAGGGTTACGTGGCCCCTGAATGGTTCAAGAACAAGCTAGTTGATGTGAAGGTGGATGTCTACAGTTATGGTGTTCTGTTACTTGAGATTGTATGTTGCCGAAGGTGCATAGACCACCGTAGCAACATCGACCCACAGATGGCAATCTTAAGTGATTATGCAATTTATTGCTATGAATTAAACGAGTTGGCTGCTTTAGTCGGTGAAGATGAAGAAACTCTTCATGATATGGAAACTGTGGAGAGGTTTGTAAAGGTAGCAATTTGGTGTATCCAAGAAGATCCAAAAACTAGACCTACGATGAGGCAAATTAGCCACATGCTTGAAGGTCTTATTGTCGTCCCAGACCCTCCTTTCCGACCTCCTGATTCATTCAGCATCTCTTTCAAGTAATCAGACTCATAGTGTTGTTAATAGTATTACAGCATTCTATTGTTGCATCGACTCCTTTTTTTTTTTTGTATATTTTCAACCTAAAACCATGGAAAATTTGAAATGTGCTTCGGTTTCTTTTGAGTTTTTCCTACAACAAAGTGGCAATATTCAAGTAACCAAAGAGCAGAGAGCAAATATAAAGGTTGCCCATAATGAGGAAACACAATATATATTGCTTTATATTGCTCCTCTGTTAAGACAAAAAAGGCAACATTGATATATTGCACTATGTTTTTTTTTTTTGAAAAACATGATATATATTACTACCTCCGTCCCACTTTGACGGTCTTGTTTGCTTTTTGACACGTTTTTCCACTTCAATATTAAACATATTAGATAAATTAATTTTATAAAATTTATTTTTGTAATATATAGTTTATCACCTAAGGAATCTATTACAAAACTTAGATTTATAAAATTATATCATCTTATATGTTAAATATTGAAGTCAAACGACATGTCCAAATAGTAAACAGGACCTTCAAGAAGGGACGGAGAGAGTATATTATATATGAAGGGGTACATGCAAAGTTACACCATATAGAACATGTGTCAAGTTCCCTAACCAGCAAGTTACATATGTCATTTTTAAAATAGAGTTTGCTGGATTGCCTTCTTCTCCACGCTGACGGTGTGAACGCACCATCACCATGGCCACCGCCATCGGCACCACCGTTGGTGCTAGCGGCACAACCAGCGTTTCCGGCGTCGTCTTCTACGCAGACTTCATTGACAGCCATCGGCTCCATGGAGCGAAAATTAGACTTTTCGGCTCTTGCAACGACGTTGAAGGTGGAAGCTGAGTTTGCATATCCCACCCAAAACCCACAAAATACAAAGAAACTAAAACACAACCTATACACAGCAAGAAACTCTCCTAACCGTAGATAGGACAAGAAACTAAAGAGATTTATTATTAAGCAAAAGAACATCTAGAGACTAGATGTAAAACAACTAAGTAAAAACCATGATAACAAGAAAAAACTAGAACACAAAGAAGAGCAGAGAGGAGAGAGCATTTTCTCTCTCATGGACTACATGGTGCCCCCTCCTTCCCTTCTATTGCACTATTTTGTTTTCCGACTAATAAACTAATATCTTCAAATTCCAAACTGACCAGTGCATCGAACTTGCCTCCTAATCAAATTTGACGCGCGGGCGACTTTCAACATAGGCATCAAGCGTGCAGGTTTTTATAAAGGCCTCAATTTGACCTTTATCTAAACGCTTAATTATGATCGTTAGATTTAAGTGATATAATCCTGTCCGTTATCTTCCTCATGAGTATGTTACACCGATTGTCTCACATCTCTGTGTTTTTCAGTTTTCACTGTATTGTTCCCATCTCTCCCAAACCTCCAAACTTCCATTACACCGGTTTTCTATGTTTATCCTTCATTCTCATCCCCAGTTTTCTCGTTGGTGGAAATGAACACAACCGGTTAGCATCGTGAGATCTAGGGTTTATCTGCTATAATCGGTAGTTCCGATTTATTTCTTCTTCTTACTCTCACTCTGCAATTCATGCTCACAATTCATAGATTATCTCAATATATATGATCACACATTTCATCCTATACGATTGTTGTAAATTCTAGGGTGTTGATCGGGATGATGATATGATTCAATTCCGATCTCAGCATTTCTTTAAAAGCTATTATGGTCACATTCCTTTTTGACAATCGAATGTACATTTGTAATGAGTTTATGCAAACTCCGACATATCTTGGTGTACATTTATTACACTAGACAGGTACTACTAATATCTGACGTTCTGTTTGGAATCAGATACTTGAGTTTGGGTGTGCCACACGTAAATCTGGAGTAAATACATCTACTTTCTGCAATTTCATTAGAGCAATATTTTATTTTTCCATATGTTAGCATCTCTTTGATGAGTAAAACTAAAATTGGTGAATGCAAAAAACAAGCATAAGTCTATAAATGTAGTTGCCACATCGCTAGCATTTCTTGCCAATTGTCTACTAGCAACTTCTCATATCAAAGACCGTTTCCCATGTTTGAATGCTACATTTGGAAAGCTTGTAGTTGGGGTGTGTAACCGCAACGATGCATATGAGATCATTCAGTCTCATCTTCTGAGTTTAAAGGATAATTTGAAGAATTTGATTAAGCCCGTTGATGAAGTTGTTGGTCATGCTTGTACTTGTCAAGGTTTTATAACTTATCTTTTTCTTATTGAACAATAACACATTATGCCATATATGTATATGCTTTTATAGTTGTATATTATTAATTGTATCATGAGTGTTGTCTTGACATTGTTTATGTAGGTCATCCGATAGCTATGTGATCGAAACAACTTTGAAAACGAAAGAATTCACTATTAAGGCGAAAAAAGACTCTGAAGTAGAGTTGAGCTTCAACAAGAGAAGAAAAGAACAAGAGCAAGGCTATAGTTAGGAATGATGGTTCTCAACCATTCATGCAGTTTATATAGATGATAGCACAAGTTTAGTACCATAATAATGCAACATTGTTTAGCTGAACTCAACATTCAATTTTGTTAGTAAAATTCTTTGGTGAAAATAGTGATAGATACCTATATCTTATAATAAGTATACCATTTCTATATTTTGATTTTTATGCACTTGATGTTTGAATGTAATTCAAATTTAGTAAGACATTTAGTCACAATTGAAATTCTTTTCCTACCTTCAAGAACTTTATTTCCAATTGTTTCATCTTTTTGCTGAACTGTGGATATGCATGTGCAAGGTAGTAATTATTCTATTAATTTTCCAAGTGACAGATTAACCATTTACGATTGACAAGTTAACATTTTTCAAGTGACAGGTTAACATTTTTCAAGTGACAGGTTAACCATTTATTATTGACAGGTTAACCATTTATTATTGACAGATTAACCATTTACGTTTGACAGGTTAATCATTTAAGCTTTTTAGGTTAATCATTTAAGCTTGACAGGTTAACCATTTAAGCTTGACAGGTTAACCATTTACCAACGACAAGTTAACCATTTACTAGTGACAAGTTAATAGTTGTCAAATGACAGGTTAACCATTTACCAACGACAGGTTAACCATTTACCAGTGACAGGTCAACAGTCTTCAAGCGACAAGTTAACAATTTACCAGCGACATGTTAAAAGTTTTCAAGTGACAGGTTAACGATTTTCAAGCAACAGGTTAACGATTTTCAAACCACTGGTTAAGGTAGAAGTGCAATGAGTGTTTTAATCACAACCACTCAAATAAATTACAGTAGATCCAGTGGTTAATACTTAAGCCTTTACATAAAGGCAAATAAATAGCCTTTATGGGATCCACGTCCGACATCAAGGGACACAACCTTTGAATTATTGCCAATTACATCAACAAATTTAACATCATGAATTAGGGAATTTCCGATGATATCAATAAAAATTTTGTAAATTAACAAAAAAGGGTTATTATATGCAGTACAAAATTACTAATCTCCGTAGCATAATTTTTTTAAAATCATATTAATGTTGTAAATATGTAATGATGTGTCCCTGTGGTTTTTTTCCCAGATAATGATATTTGAAAGTGTTTTAACCAAAAAATTTGTTGTTGATTAGTAGCGTATTTTGCTGATTAATTCTTTAAATAAATCAGTTTCGAAAATAATTTTTTATTAAAAGAACTAACAGACATGCATCATTACACGTCTACATCATTAATATGACTTTAAAAAATTTTGTTTTGCGGTGAAGTCAACTTTACTAATTGGAGTACAAATTATTTTTTACACATAACTGGACGACACACTTTGGAATGTGATGTGGAGACATTTTTTCTGGGGAAAAAACATAGTTGACATTCTCAAACATCATTACTGCCAACCGACTGGTCTTGGTTGAGCAGTGGTTCGTGCTCCCACGCCATTGAAACATCACTCTCGCCTTCATATGAATCAAAGAGGGATTCGAGTTCCCATAATATGGAGCTGTCATACACGCCCACCCACTCATCCTTATCGCGAGGAGATTCATGCCACCATACCACAAAAACATCATTACTTCCAACTGACTCATCCTAGTTAGGGAGTGATTCGTTCTCCAATGCCATCGGAACATCACTCTCACCTTCATAGAATCGGGAAGGGATTCGAGTTCCCATAATATGGAGCTATCTTACATTCCCACCCACTCATCCGCATCACAAGGAGATTCGGGCCACCACATCCCAAAAACATCATTACGGTGAACATACTTGTCCTGTTGGGGAGTGATTCTTCAATCCTACGCACATTGAAAACATCACTTGGCCCATTGTCACTTCGTGTCATAACATATTCATGCTCCATATGGTGGTTGTGTGTGATCATGTCTGATAGTGACAGTGTACTTACAGGTGATGCTGAAGCTCAATAGCCATCTAAGACAACCACACACGCGCGTGCACACACACGACACGTGCGCGCGCACACACGCGCGTGCACGCTCATACGCACGCACACGCGCGCGCACACGCTCATACGTACACACGGGAGTTGAGCTAGGTCATGACACTTACTATCACTAGTTGAGCTAGATCGTGACTTTAAGTGTCTTGGTTTTTGGCATCACAAAAGTCATGATTTTTGCCATGTCGTATTTCCCATATTTTGTTATTATCCTTTAAGTTTTTGTTAATAGTTGAGTGATTTTAGGATCTAAGAAACCTCATAACAACTCAAAATATATTTTTATGATTGTTTTCATCAGTAAAAAGATGTAATAATCGAGATCATATCCTCACAGACAAATGACACAAAAGAGGCAAATGGAGATTGCGTGAGAAAAGAAAATCTTCACAAACAGTGTCTTGCCACAAGTAGAAAATCTCTACAAATGTATTCCATGATTGCTTCTCAAATTCTACCATTGATTAAATCCTTCCGAGGTTTTCAATCTTGGAAACAGCAACCCTGTCTTGTATCCTGCTTCTACAAATGGAAGAAAGACCAAGTTCAACCAGACTGATACAGTTAAACCCCCAGCATCTAGTAATGTACTCATTAATTTTATACTTTTTGGAAAATGTATTTGTTAATTATTACTCATTACCTAGCAATGTAACTTAGGATCAATAAAGCGTTTCTAAATTCAATCCCTCACAACGCTTTTAGGTGGCTGCTGCTCAGAATTTCTACATTTGGATATATTTCAGTTCTCGCGGCAGTAACATTAGGTTTGTTCCGCGTGGTAGATGTTTGAATTATTAGATATTCATTTGATAGATGTTTGGATCTAGAAATTTTGGTTATGAAGCCTCACTTTCATTTCTCTAAAGCAAGGGTTTGAAGTTTAGGGCTTTTGTAAGAAAACAATCCCACATAACACAAATCAATAAAACTTCTAACATAAAACAAGTTAAGGCCGTACAAATGAAGATCCATTCCAACTACAAACAGTTTAGTCAAACAAAGTTTGAGTCAACAAACCATCCAAATTGTATCTTAAAACAACAAAAACATAAAACCCTAAACTACAGCGTGTCGTAGAGGTGATAGTATGAATCCCATATAGATAAGGTGCTGAAGGCCTCATCTATCCCCTCTTTTGTTGTCCTCTGTTCTTGCTCCAGCATCTCCTTACGGTAGTAACGCCAGTCCCAACTACGGTTCCCAAGAAAGTAAGGCCTATCAATCTCAGTTGCCTCACTCATGAGCTGCAACATAATATTTGTATTAAGTTATCCTAGTATTCATAAAATGTTATAATCATCTGAAATTATATAAAAAATGCAACTTACTAGGGCGGGATTCGGCCAATGAACGAAGGTGTTGTTGTACATGTCAGGATTCAGAATCTTTGGATGGTTGTGCTTGACGTACCAATCCAGATAATCTCCGTCATATGCGTGTAGCATTGCCCTTGTCTTAGTGCACCCCAAAGTAGCAACACATTCACGTGTGGTGTCCCACACACTATACATAGCGGGGTACACACATTTATAGGATCCCTATCTCCCTCGTTTTTGGATCTGATGTTTGGTCTAATAGGGGCAGGTGGGATACACTGAACGTACCAACGGAGACAATGCTCTGACATATATGGCTCATTCACCCTCCATGTACTGCAAGGTACCCCTGTACCAAGTGCGGCCCTTGTTCTCATTCACCTTCTCGCGACCGTAGGGCAACCAATCAATCTACATTGCTTCACAGAGAAACCACTTACATTTCTTGCTGTCAGAGCATCTAGATGCTTGCGGTAGTTCTCCAGTGACTCTTTATCTTTCTGCTGGGAGGTGGACCTAGCCCTTCTCATAGCCCACATTCTATCATCCCCATCATGCCAATCTGCACTAACTGTTGGTCTAAGAGTGGGGAAGTATGCATACATCCAGCACTACAAAAATTTTAAAAATTAATTATGCCAACTATTAATGTGAATTAATGAAAATTTATTAGAAATTATTGTACATTAAAACACTTATCTCGAGAAGGGTCAAACAACCAGCAATCCCAGCAGAGTCAGCACGAGATGCAATCCCCAGCTGACGATACAACCATGCAAGAGTACCTACTCCCCATGCGTACTTCCGTAGCTTCACATGTCGGCTCATGGCAGCGACTAACCAGAACGGCAGAGTACTTATGCGTCCATGCCTTTTCCCAGAATTGATGGTGGTACTGATCGCATTAACAGTGTTCACAGGATCGCGATCCAGATCGTAGGATCGAACAATTCTACGATCCAACTACACAAGGTCGATCTGGATCGGTTAATAGAATCGGAATCGGGTGGGATCGGATCAGGATCAGTAGAATCGTGTAGGATCGGTGGGATCACGATCCTACTACGGTCCCATGGTCCTAACTCTTACCAAAATTTTAAATTAAAATTTGCTTCTATATCCCTTAAAAAATGCCCAATTAGAGTTTAAACATTATATTATGTCATATGATCTACTTTAATTAGTTTGAGATTCTAACATTTATGCTTAAAGGTCAATTTTAGTAAATAGCATTAACAATGTTAACCTGGCCTCATGGTAGGTTTTGAAAATAGGTAATGTATTCAAACATTATAAATCTAAAAGCTAAAAAAAATAGATACATTATAATAATTTTGTTAATAGAAAATTAATGATATATACTTACTATGTTAACAAAATAACTAATGTATGTGTAAAATAATATATATCTAATACGAAAAAAAATAAAAAAAATAATTTTATATTAATTAATATGAAGTAAGGGAACCTTGCCAAAAAGACTTTTTTGAATTTTACTACTTATTTTATATCTATTGTCAAAAAATTTAATGCACTATTTTATTTTTAAATTTCCTATTATTATTTGGGTTGGGATGTTATTTGTTGACAAATATTTTATTTTCTTACATAATTCCTCTACTTGTAGATTGTTGAAGATCTTACAAGTTAGTTTTTATATTGTTTTGTTTTAAGTATCATTTATTATTGATGAACTTGTATATTATACTTTGATGATGAATTTTATTAAAATATTGAATCATTTAGTGATGAGTGAAAAAGCAAATTTCCCATGTAGATGATGAAGACTTTAAACTTGATTTATTATCTTGTTATATTGTTTACAGATTAAACAATGAAATTTGAAAATTTTAGTGACGTTATTTTGATTTCGCAAACACAATATCTTATTTGTGATAGTTGAAGAGTATATATTTTTGTTGAAAAATGAAATATATTTTATTAAATTGGACTTAGAATATTTAAGTTAAGTTATATAAACATATGATTACAATAGACTTATGTTTTCCCAGTTTTTGTAGGATCCTACGATCCAATGATCTGATCCTAGGGGTCTTTGTCGATCCTACCCTAGGATCGCGATCTTAAGAACATTGATCGCATAGTAGAGCCAATCGCACGCCTACTTCATAGGTAGCTTCTGCTTAGTCGATCACCACTCAATAAGTGGACATAGCTGAACAACACCAAGGTGCCACATGTAATATGTCATCGTCTGAACGCCGTCATCAAACTCTAAACACTTAGCCATCATCTCCTTAAGCTCAGTGTGTGACGGGTCCCCCAAAACCGGATGACCAACGATGGGGATCCTCAGTATTTGCCACACATCATGAAGTGAGATCGCCATCTCTCCAAAGGGCGTGTGGAAAGTGTTGGTGTCCGCTACCACCTCTTCACAAGGCAGAGATCAATGAAATGTTATTGAAAGGTCATGTGATCTCTAGCAGATGATGCAGTCCTGAATGTGTAAGCATATTCCTTGCCCTTTTGCAAGGAACCTCACTGAACAACCAGTTCGTGAGCAAATTGTTTCAGGGTCTAAATCCCAAAACACCCCAGTCCTAGATAATTCCCACAACGTTCAAACACACACAAAATAATTAAATCTACTTAATAAAGTGAAAGATAAGAGAGTAAATATCTTAGTCATTGACCAAAGGTCAACAACGATATGCCCCTTAAACTAGTGATGACACTAGTCTATAGCGGACCACCAGATACACGCACATCTTTAAGCCTCCATTTAGTGGAAACAACGGGCTCCATACGGAGAGCATCTTCCTCATCAGGCGCACTCTCATGAACAAGGTCGTCCTCGTCCTCATCATCCTCCTCATCAGGATGACGACCGGTGTCTCTACCAACAACGTCTTAAGGATCGATATCCATGTAAACCACTAGAGCGTCCAGAGGGGTACGGGGGTGATAATAGCTACCCTGGCCTAGCAGAATTTTGTGCCTCCACATGCTCCAGATGGTGGCTACCTCACCCTCTATAGCAAAGCTCAAGCTATGGAGCTCGGCCCGATCCATCGATGACCAACCACCACCAGATGATGAAGCCACTGACATGTTCGACCGTGGTATGTGTGCGTAGGCGTTGAAATCATCCATGATAGGATGTTGTGGGTGGAAAGATGAGTGGCGTGAAGGGTCAGCATGACTATGATATGGGTGGAAAGACAAGTGTCATGGAGGATCAACGTTACTAGGTCCGGCTTCTCCGGTACCGCGCGCACGATGGTACGAAGTAGTCATTGGCTGCTCCACATTCCGCTCTTTCTTCTTTCTGCTGTACACATTCTGCACAGTTTTCTTCAACTTATCCATCACTGCACAAGTTGAACAAAACACAAATAAAAGTAAAACAAAAAAGCAAATCAAAGTGAACACTTAAACAACATAAAATATGATGATCTGATTCATAATTGAAAGATTGACTAACACATTGTTAAAAAAAATTGTTACTTGTCATAGCTAGTAATTTAATAATTAAGAAATATAATAAATTTAATGAAGGTAGTTCTTATCCTTTTTAAATATTTATTTCCCAGTTATTAATTGTTACTTGGCAACTAGTAATTATAAAAAAATATTTATTTGCTAAATATAATTAGCCATAGTTTTGGCAATAGTCTCGTGTCGATGCCCGGGGCAAGCCAGTTGACATCGTGTCGACAGCCAGGGTGATCCAGGCGTTAGCGTGTCGATTACCGGGGTGAATTAGCCGACTTCGTGTTGACTAGCGGGGCGAAATAGTCGACTTCATGTCGACTACCGGAGCGATTAGCTGTATCTCTTGTCGAGACGCGGGGCGACCAGGTGCATCTCGTGTCGAGACGCTGGGCGGTAGAAGAAGGGGGTGACACGCGGGGCGAGCAACAACATCTCGTGTCAATGCCCGGGGTGAGCTGCACGAGCTCGTGTCGAGCTGCGGAGCGAACCAGGCAAAGTTGTGTCGCCAGGCGGGGCGACTAGAGCCTTATTGTGTCGATTTCCAGGGCGAATCAGCCCATTTCGTGTCGATAGCCGGGGCGTTTATCTAGCAAAGTTTTTCAAGTTTTTTTTTGAATTTTGCAGTGTAGATCTAGCTCAACTGGAGATTAAGTTGAAAAACCTAACAACAGATTCATACTCAGGACACCCAAATCTACAACTTGGAATTTTTTTAAAAAAACTCACCATAATTTTTTCCAGTGGTGGTGCTACGGTGGTCCGGCTGGTGGTCAGCGACGGCTCCGGCGGTGGGGCTGGGCGGTAGAGGGGAGAGTGGGAGGGAGAGAGAAAGGAAGAAAGAGAGCGTTTTTACCTGAAACTGGTGTTTTTAACTACGATTTCAGTTTCACGTTTTATGTACTGAATGTACAATAATGTTTATAATTTAATCAAACATAACGTAAAATATCGTTTAACAATCAGGAGTCACAATTATAACATTCAAACGCAATAAGAACAGGTTTAACATCTTTTATTACCGCGAGAGAGTTTTTAACGGTTTACGCAGACAAAATGATTTTTTTGAAAAACAAAAGTTATAACAGTATGTTATTACATGTTTAAAAAGTTAATATAATTTTAAAAAAAATTGTACTGCAGTGATTAGTAATTTTGTAATGCAAATAGCAACCCAGTTTAATAAAATATATTAAAAAAATAAAATGAGAAAATTGAAGTTAATTAATATACTAGTTCAAACTGAATAAATAAATAAATAAAATATACTTAATTATATAATCTTTAAAAATATGAAAATTATTATATATTATATCAAAGCTAAAAGTTAAGACTAAATATAAAAAATAATTCAGAGAATGATGATTTAATTTTAAAAATATTACTATATATATTGTAATTCAAAAAATAAAACAAATATTTTAAAAAAATATCTAAAAGTAACTAGTAAAATTTTAAAGTTATTAATAAATTTGTTAAAATTGTAGAAAATAAAAAATACCATATCTATAATAAATCTTTAGATAACTTAATTTTTTTAATATTAATTTTATATTTAAATTTCAAATAATAATACTTTATTCATTTAAATTATAAATGTAATATTATAAAAATTAAATTATCTTTGTTTGAAGTATTTTTTATTTTGTCAAATATTTTAGCTTCTATATAATATATAGGAAAATTTCACCAAATACCACCGAGTTTTTGTTTAATTCACGATATACCACCGTGT
Organism: Limonium bicolor; assembly: GCA_023374045.1. NCBI lineage: Eukaryota > Viridiplantae > Streptophyta > Magnoliopsida > Caryophyllales > Plumbaginaceae > Limonium > Limonium bicolor. The sequence goes on along the minus strand of CM041777.1, from coordinate 307,615,229 downwards.
TTCTAAAATTACGTAGGTTAACACTGAGTTCTTATTCATTTCGCCCGATAACACTCTATCTCATATTTCATTAACTGCTTCGTTAATATCCATAGAAAAAAACGACTAAACTACCCTTGTTAATAGTTAAACGAAAGTGGTGTCTTATGGAATTTATCAGTATGACAAATCATTGTTAGGTTGTTAATTAATAACAGGGGTAGTTTTGTCATTTTCCATGAATATTAAGGGAGCATTTAATAGAATATGAGACTGAGTGTTATTGGATGAAATATATAAAACCTTAGTGTTATCCTCTGTAATTTTAGAAACACAGTGGTATATTGTGAATTAAGCGAAAACTCAATAGTATTTGGTGAAATTTCCCTAATATATAATAATTTTTATATTTTTTTATTTAAGAGATATTATAAATAAATATATGATATTTTATTTTATACAGGTTTAACCAATATATTAATAAACTATTTTCATTTTTTAATGTTTTAATATATTTTATCGATTTTTACGGTATCTTGTGAATTAAAAATATTTATATGGTATAATGTAAACTAAGTAGAGGTATTTTTTTAACAAATTTTAGGATTAGTAATTAGTGGTATCTTGTGAATTAAATTTATTTTTTATGTTATCAAATATTTTTTAAAAAAATTTGTGATATTTTATATATTAACAAACTTTTAGTGTATGTCATGAATTTTCCTTGTAATTTTTAACAAAACAGCAACAAAAACTCTATAATAGAAATATTTGCTATCACTTCTAGATATCCACTATCGATTTATGTTTACTCTCTCATAATATTTTCCCCTGTAGTTGCACCACAGTTGACTTTTAGAAAAGGAGAGCAATAGGGTTAACCCGTATTGCGTTGATATTGTTCAAAAGACTTCCAAAAACGGAACGCTAATGTTCTTACACCAATAACCATATCAGGTTGAGGGGCTCATAGTCAAGGCCTTTTAATATTTTCTCTCCGTTCACAAAAATAACGATAAAGAGTGACAGAGCATTCCAAGTTTTTTTTGTGCAACTTGTGACATGTCTCCCCTAGCTTTGAAATAATCACGTAAGACATGTGATGCATCCTCCCGTTAACCACAAACATCACAACAATCACACTAAACTAATGGTGGCCACGGTTCCGGTTCCAGTTCCACCGGTTCCGGTTCCCGAAAATGTGTATTCGGATTCGGAACCGGTCCTGGGCGGTTCCGGGGCGGTTCCGGTTCCGGGACTCTGTATTCGCTTCGGATTCGCTCAAATCAACGGTTCCGATCGGTTCCAGAGCGGTTCCGGTTCCGATCGGTTCCGACCGGTTCCGAGGCGGTTCCGACTGGTTCCAGAAAGATTCGATCAGCTTCAGTTTCTTCGTTTTAACTCCGTTTTTAGATCAGTTTACGTGCAGACATTGCTCTTTTTGTCCACTTTACTCCTAGCTAGGTTATTCCTCAAGTTTATAATCTTAAATGTGTAAGAACCAAAGACTTAAATTTTTGTATTGAATTTGCAAAAAATAAGGAGGAAACCGGATTTTATTAGGTAAAAACCCATTGGGAAAACCCTAATAAGGGAAAAGAGTACAGCTACTAATAGGTTATACGATTTCAATTTGGAAGTTTTAAAATATTACATGGAAAGAAAGTAATACTAATACATTCTAAAATATTACAATACAAAATATAAGTCTTAAATGGTGTTATCCCCATTCATCTCGTACCAATCATCATGTTGACCAGGGGAGCACACACCCGAGACCCAAAACAACGTCGTTTTGGACTGATTCCAACATCTACTTTGGCCGGTTCCGGGGCGGTTCCGGTTCCACCAGTTCCAGTTCCGGTTCCGGTTCCATGGTTCCGAATCCGATGCGAATCCACGCGGTTCCAGGTGGTTCCGGCCGGTTCCGGTCCCGGTTCGGTTCCGAATCTCAAAACTTGTATTCGGATTCGATTCGCAAGGGGGCGGTTCCGGTTCCGAATCGGTTCCGGCCCGGTTCCGGCCGGTTCCGGTTCCAATCGGTTCCAGGTAGAACCGCCGGTTCCAGGTAAATTCGGATTCGGTGGCCACCATTACACTAAACCAATTTCCAATTAGAAAGAGGAGCCTTTGATTTTCCACAAATACCCTTCAAGTGCAATTATAAATATATATATATATATATGATTTATCATTTTCAATATATTATAAATATTTTAATTATATAATTGTATTTAATAGGGCCGTTCACTTAAAAAAGAACTCCAAGAAAGATAATGAGGTGGAATGATATTCTATGTCTGACTGTTTGATGAAGTCAAAAGAAATTGAATCACCAATCAATGATACTGGCCGCGGTCAACTTCCACCAATTACCGATCAACATCCACGAATAATCGGTCAATTATTATCGATCAATGTCCACAGATCACCGGTCAAATAGTACGGAAAAAAATCTCCCTGATGCGAGATGGGTAATCAAGTTAGGGACATTAAGACTAATTCTCATTTCCATTCCTTTTCATTTTCCTTAAAATAATTTTAAAGTCCCTAAACATAAAACCATATACAAAGCCCAATTTCCTTTCCTAAATACCCCAAACTGAACGGCAAATACTATTGTTACGTTCAAAGGTTGAAAGTCAAGGTTGGCAACTATGAAATGCATATAAAAAGAAACATTGGTGCCGCAAATGCCCCTGTTCAAATCAGTTCTCCCACTGTGGATCCACCTATCCCAAGTGAACCTATGGATCACTCGCCTGCGGCCCAGTCATCACCAGCACCACCAAAACAAGATTCAGAGAAGCCAAACCCTTTTGTGAAAGCTGTGGCGAAATCACCAAAGTTGTCTGCTCTAGAGGCGTCTGGAACCAGCGGATATAAGCTTGTCTCATCACCAGCAGTGGGATCATTCTACAGAGGAAAAACACGCAAGGGGAAAAGGTTTCCTCCTGAATGCAAAGAGGGTGATGTAATCAAGGAGGGACAAGTCATTGGCTACGTGGATCAATTTGAAACCCAGCTACCAGTGAAGGTGTATCTCATGTACATATTTCTGTTAAGTGTGTTGTCCTGTGAACTAGGCATTTTGTCCTAACATTATCTTGCCCCCCTTCTATTCTTTTGGTTTTTGTTGCATCTGAATGAGCAGTCTGATGTTGATGGTGAGGTCTTAAAGCTTGTCTTTGACGATGGAGAAGCCATTGGTTACGGTGACCCTCTTGTTGCTGTTTTGCCATCGTTCCACGATATCAAAAAAAAAGTGTTATTTTTAACTTTATATCATGATTATTCAAATTCAATATAAAGAATGCTAAAAATGTACCTTATTATTGTACAAACAATTGTAAATTCTATTATACAACCGAAAACACGGAGCATGGTGCATGCGTGGAAAAAATTTGCTGATGTGGATGATATGATTCGGGCATTTTAAAGCTTTTCAACAAGTCCACTATCACACTGCACTTTGCTTAACCGGTCGCTAATAAATCATTTTAACTTCCCATCAATTTAGAAAATATTTGAACAATTTACAATTTTGAAGATTCTTCTGTTTTAAATATCTATAAACATTGTTCATGTTGAAGTTATCATCGTTCTTCTTCTTTTTTTCACTTCTTTTTTTCTATCTTCTGTCGGATCAAATTAAACTCAAAATCGAAATAAAAGGTTTGCCACTGGAATCGATGAATAAATTGACGGAATTGAATGATGAAGAACTAGAGAAAGTCATCGATGTTGTAACCACATGTAAGTTATATAACGATCAATATTTTCATTTTTTACCGGTATATGATAGAATTTTCCTATTTCACGTTCCTTCCATCCTCAACCAATTTCATACCGTCATTACTTTTGCTAATTATCTCTACGGCGCTCCGTTAATTTTTTTAATACAATCTCTTTTATGAAACTGGGTTTAAAAATCAAGTTTGTGTTTTGATCTATGCTACTAGTTTTTTTAAAACAAACATTCAAAACTTTCAAGTTTACGTTCGTATTCACAGTACTAGTTGTTTAATTTTGAACACTTTATTCAAAATTTACTTGATAAGATTTTCTTCTTTTTTAGACTTTACATGTAGGTTTAAAAATATAAAATTAGATTTTCAATTTTTTGAACCATATATTCATCTATTGTCTGTAAATATAAAAATATAAAACTAGTTGTTCATTATGAATTTTCTATTCGGTTGCCATTTTTTTAACATCATGTATATAAGGGATACACGTTGTTCAACTTTTCAAACCATTTAATCAAAATTTATTTTATATTGTTTTAAAATTTGTTTGGATTGAAATTCGAGTCTAGTTGTGCATAGACAATTATTTAATAAAAGAATATTAGCATAATTTACCATTTTAAAAACATTCTAAGTTTATGTTCAGATACCCAATAGTAGTTCATTTTTAACATAGCTTGTTCAAAATTTACTTCATAATGCTTTCTTTTAAGTTCACGCTTTAGAAATATAAATTTAGTTTCAATTTTTTGGACGATATGTTTGACTATTGTCCATAAATTGTTCAAAAATCATATACTAGTTGTTCATCAGAAGTTTTAAAATAAACAATGTAATAGTATACCATTTTTATTGATGTGCTGTTTATTAGACATATTGTTCAACTTTTTAAACCCTTTATTCAAAATTTATTTCATATTTTTTGGTAGATTTATTTGATTTAACATCTAGATTTTCCTCTAAAACTAGAAAGTATTTTTATTAGATTTACATTTAATTAATTAAAAATCTATTTTTAAAATTTACAAAAACCATTTTTATTGGTTTGCTGTTTATTAAACATAAAGTTTCATATCGTTCAACTTTTTATTCAAAATTTATTTCATATTTTTTTTAGATTTATTTTATTTAACATCTAGATTTTCCTCTAAAATTAAAAGAATTTTTTACTAGATTTCCATTTACTTAATTAAAAATCGATTTTTAAAATTTACAAAAACCATTTTATTGGTTGCTGTGTGTTCATATAAATATTAGTTCTGTTCAACTTTTTAAACCTTAATTTTTTAAAAATTTATTTATATTATTATTGGTAGAATTATTTGTTTTTAATTTCCAGATTTTCTTATCAAACTAAAAATTCTTTTATTTACTTAATTAAAAATAAAAATTTAAAATTATAAAAACAAAAATATAAGAGCTTAAAATTATTTGTTTTTAACTTGTGTTAGTAGATTTAAACCTGTCAAATCAGCGTGGGCTCATCCGCATCAGACTTTTTTTTCCCGCTGTACAGTGTACACCATACAACATGATTGTATTTGTGGTTGGGCATGGCAAATCTGGTGTCAAACTCAAAAATTAAATCGTACAAGTTCTGTGTTAGGATAGTTTTTGTTTGTAAACAGAGACGTAAAGTTGTAACCTTTATTGATTCATTGATAAGATCGATCAGATTACAATCGCTACCAGAGTTATACATATATAGCAAACTAACTCCTATATTCTAGCTAATTGATTGTAAAGTATTTAAAGATAAAGAAATAAAAGATTATACAAGGTTTGTTAAGATTTGCTATCTACTAGATCCTTGTATTTGCTTCTGTAAAACTTATCATTAAATACTTTATTATCCCAATACCCCCGCAAGCCGCAGGTAAGCAAGATTACCAAGGCTTGGAGGGATACTCTCATGCATGCCCATACGTTGTATCTGCTCCTTGTACCGTGTGCCCGGTAGCGCCTTAGTCATCATATCCGCTAACTGTGAAGAAGTATGAGTATAGACGACATCAACAAGGCCTTGTTGAACCTTTTCCCGTACAAAGTGACAATCGATTTCAATGTGCTTCGTTCTCTCATGAAACACAGGGTTTCTTGCTATATATATAGCAGACTGATTATCACACTTGACGGGTATTGGTGCTATATTTTCCACGCCGAGTTCACTCAGAAGAAGAGTCAACCAGGTCAATTCTGTAGTAACACGACGTAAAGATCGATATTCTGCCTCTGCACTAGAAAGAGATACAGAACCTTGCTTCTTAGTCTTCCAAGAGTTAGGACTGTCTCCTAAAAAGATGCAGTATCCAGAAACTGACCGCCTGGTATTAGGACAAGCTGCCCAATCTGAATCACAATACGCCAATAAATCCAAAGGGGAAGGACCCGCTTGGAGGACAATACCATAGTTCATCATCCCTTTGACATAACATAAAGCCTGTATAGCTGCTTCCATGTGCGTCTCAGTAGGATTCTGCATGAACTGACTAAGGTATTGAACTGTGAAACTGATATCAGGTAAACCGTCATCAGCTAATATATGTTTACCAACGACCATAGGACCTTGAGTAGCCTTGCGAGAGCCACATCCATACTCCGTTAAAAGATCGATGCAAAATTTCCATTGGGACAAAATATACCCATGCTTCGTGCGAATGAACTCGATCCCCAAGAAATAATGCAAGGTACCCAAGTCTTTAATCTGAAAATTCACATCCAAAGCCTTCTTAATATCGTTGATCTCATCGTGGTTGCCACCTACCACCAATATATCATCCACATAAACAGCCAGGAAAAGTCGACCATTGTCAGAATCTCGATAAAATAAAGAATAGTCATTCTTTGACTATGAAAAGTGGAGACGTCGCAAGAAAGTGGCTAGTTTGGAGAACCACTGGCGAGAGGCCTGCTTGAGGCCATACAAAGGTTTCTTGAGCAAACAGGCTTTATTTCGTCCATCCACATCAAGACCGTGTGGTATTCTCTTATACACCTCCTCATCAAGATCACCGTGAAGAAACACATTATTCACATCAAGCTGGTTAATGATCCATCCTTTGTTAAGAGCGACAACAATGAGTGCACGTATTGTAGTCAATTTAACAACCGGTGAAAAAGTCTCATTATAATCCAGCCCGTGGCGCTGTGTGAAACCCTTCACCACTAACCTCGCTTTATACCTTTCCAACGTACCATCCGACTTGAGCTTAACTTTGTACACCTACTTGCAACCAATAACCTTCTTACCCTTTGGTAAAGTAACAACATCCCACGTGTCATTCTGTTTAAGGGCTTGCAACTCCTCACTCATTGCCTTGTTCCAATGCTCATGTTGAGCAGCCTCTTGATAGCTTGTGGGCTCAGTCATATCAGCCATGGGAACAGCTGTGTTACAGGTCAAAAATGTTGTACAAACACGAGTGGGTGTGAGATTAGTAAGACTATCACAACCAACAAGCAAACTATCACGTGCATTGTCACCCTTATAAACCCGCTCATCCAGCACCTGCTGAAACGTAGTAGTACAAATGTAGTCGTTAAGGTAACTTGGTCTGTGACTTTCTCTGCTAAAACGTCTGGTAGGAGCATCGTGCTCGACCAAGGGAGGCTCAACAACCGATTGGAGCGGTGCCACTCGTGTATCTTCATCAAACAGGACAGATGGTACATCAGCTGATGGTGAATGCACGCGAATTGGAGGCGTATGCAAATCAACAGCATTACTCTCTGAGTTCGCTGTAAAGGGAAAAACATGTTTGTGAAATTTGACATCTCTGCAAACCTCCACCGTGTGGGTATGAATACTCAAAATTTTATGCCCTTTTCTCCTAGGATCTTCACCGAGATAAACACACGATTCGCCCCGTGGACTAAACTTCCCTCCAAGCCCGTTCACAATGGTCTTATAACATAGGCACCCAAAAGGTTGAATATCAGCATATGCCATAGTATGACCATACAAAGTTTCAAACGGTGTTCTAACCTGCAAAGCGTTGGTGGGAAGTCTGTTAATTAAATAAGCCGCATGAAGAATACATTCACCCCAATAAAGAAGAGGAACGTTAGACTGGAAGTATAACGCTCTTGCTGTCTCAAGTAAATACTTGTGCTTGCGTTCTACCACTGCGTTTTGTTGCGGTGTATAAGCACAAGTAGTCTGATGAATTATACCTTCTTTGGCAAAAAACTGCTGACCATCATGAGAACTATCAAGTTCTTTGGCATTATCCGTTCGAATAAATTTGATTTGCGTTTCAAATTGTCTTTCAACCATCTTAATGAAATGTACAAGGACGTCCCATCCTGCATTTTTCTGTTTTATAAGTTGAACCCAGGTGGTTCGAGTGAAGTCATCAACAAAACAAACGAAGTATTTATAACCATTATAAGTATCCTCCTTGAACGGTCCCCAAATATCAACATGAATCATCTCAAATGCCCTCTTAGTTTTGATGAACTGAAATACCCCGTAATTAAAAACAGTGATTAATTAGGCTAATTATATTTTAAAGGCTTAATTACACTTAAATAAATACGAGGGAACAAATCCTGAAGAAAACGGACCTTTAAAATGGGTTAAAAGCATAAAAGAACCTTAAAGCGCGTTTCCCGAGGAAACCGGGAAAACGTGACTTTAAGCGGGTCAAATAGACTCGTAATAATTTTGGTCAACTAAATAGTCACTAATAAATATTAGTGAAGCTTTAGAACCAATAAAATTAATTAAATGAGAAAATTCCGGAAAACGGGTACCGGTTAGTGAAAACTGTAACAACCGGTAAGTTGTGGGGTGAGAACGCAAATAAAGAAACTTAGTGTGTCCACTTGTGTAAATAAAAGTTAAAAATCTGTTGTGTGTGTGGGTGTGGGCCGATTTCCCCTCCCCCACTCTCACTCTCTTTATTCCCCTTATTTGCTAAAGGACAAAACTAATAAGTAAAAAGCAAAAAAATTAGACTCTCTCTCCTCACTCCCCTCTTCACTCACGTTTTGCACCCTCTCTATTCTCTCTTTTCTCTTTCCTTCTACCTTGCGACACCAATGGAGAAAGGAAGAAACTCACACAACTCCCTCCTTCTCTCATCTTGTTAACCCACTAATCTTGCTCCAAAAATTACAAAATTAGTACCATTGTAATCCCCTTGCAAAGGAGAACACTTCCCTCCTTTCAAAAATCCGAAACCTCCACTTTCATTTTATGGGTGTTCACCATTTGGAGATTTGAAGCCACCATTAGAAGCACCTTCACCTCCTTAACATCTTGAGGTAAAAAGAAGTTCGAAAATCCATGGTTTCTAGCCCTTGTTTGCATTTTAAGAATTCTCAGTTTTGAACTCTTGGTTCCGTTTGCTTCAGCCGATTTTGGCTTCCTCTTGGGCTAGGAATATTGTTCTTTCACTAGTCAAGAACTTCATCTACTCATTGGAAGGTAACACTCTTTCTAAACCCTAAAACTTAAATTCTAGGGTTAGTATAAAATGGATGCTAAATTGGTATTGTGTATGGTATGGGTTGTAGCACTTGGTGTGTGAACCTCATTGAAACCGAGAAAAGGAGAAAGAAAGAGGAAGAGAAGAAGAGGAAAGGAAAGAAAGAAACTAGCAAGTCAAGGTAATGCTCTTACCTTGGGTTAGTGTGTATTGCATTGTAACAGTTTTGAGTAAGTAAAATGAGTAATGAATTGAGTAATGAGTAGTAGTAATGTAGTAGTGTATTGGAGAGGAGAATGTAACAGTTTTGGAAGTTTTAAATGATGTTTAAACTTGGGAAAACATTGGGTAGTGAATGTGTGTGTGTGCAGGAATTTTATTGTTGTAGTAGTGTTGAATTGTGTATATGAAGTGTTGTGTAACAGGTTGGGAGAATGTGAAATTGTGAGCTGAAATAGTGTGTGGAGAATGTTAAAAATGTAGGGGAGACTATGCCCAAATTTGTGTAGAAAGATGAGGACTTAAGGGTTTAAGAAGAGGAAATAGTGGAGAGCTTAAATGGAGAGTTTTGTAGTTTGTAACAGATTTTGAAAGAAGTATGTTAAGGGAATGGAACTAGGATGTGAGTAATGAATTTGAGATGCCAAGAGTAGCATTAGTTGAGAGAGTAATGAAGGTTAGAAGTTTGAATGAAAATCTGTAGCAATGAAGAAAGAAAATTGGTATAAGTGCTGGAATGAAGGGAGGAAAATGGTGTAAGTGGATTGATGGATTTAGCAATGAGTTTGATGGATGAACGAAGGTGAATTAGAGGATTTAAATGGTGTTTAAACATGTAGGAAACATGTGGAAATGAGTAGGAAAAGATTGGGTGTGAATTGAGTAGAGTTTGGGATTCAAAATAAGTAATTAAAATGAGTACTGGGCTGGACCGACCCTAGGACCGATCCTAGCAGGGTCGGTCGACCCGAAAATCAGTAATCCCGAAAGCTTCTGCATCCGACCGACCCAGGGACCGACTCTGTCTGGGTCGGTCGAGTGGGAATCTTTGGTTGGAAATGTCTCTGCAGCCGACCGACCCAGGGGACCGACCCTGCCTGGGTCGGTCGAGAAGAAATTTTGAGTCGGATTCTTTCTGTAACCGACCGACCCAGTGGACCGACCCTGGCTGGGTCGGTCGGTCTGAAATTTTCTGTAATCGAGTCTCTGCACCCGACCGACCCAGGGGACCGACCCAGGGTGGGTCGGTCGGGTAAAAAAAAAAATGTTTTAATTATATGACTATAGCAATCATATACATATATATATGCCTATATACCCGTATGCATATATATGTAGTAATACACCATTGATGGAGTAATAATGGTAAGGAAGTAAGTAATTTGTAAGAAAACAAGTTTGTGAGGTAGTAAAGAAAAGAATGGTTTTATAACCAAGTATGAATGTAAAGAAGTAGTAAGTATACATTGAAAGTATTAATGAGGGAGTAAGTTAGATCAATAATAGATCATTGATCATACTACTTCATGTATGTATAGGAATCAAATAGTTGATCCCCAAAGGAACCGGTAGAACGTATTCGACGGTGAACGGTATGATTTCCTCATGCCCTGTATCCTAACTTGGTTACCCCGATTTGTGTGTTTATGTGATCACCAACAAGATAAATGCATGAACCGGATTTATATTGCACTTATATGTGTTTGAACTATATTGTTGTTTGTTGCTCTTGAACATAGTTTGTATAATTCATGAAATGAATGATGGAAATGGAGTGTATGTGTAAGTATGAGTACTTGTGTATGTATGTATGTATGGAAGTAAGTATGGACTTCTACTAATTCCTAACAACCTAACTCCTAACATGAGTAATGAGTAAAATGGAATGAGTAGAAGCCCGATATAGTTTCGGCCACGCGTGAGGATAAGGAACCACAAGAGGTTGGAACCGAATCCTGGCTATGATCTTTTCCTTGGACCAATTCCCTTTGTATGGGTAGCATCCTGGATTAGTGGGCCACCCTAAAGCCCGGTGGTGGGAAGTAGTATTCCCTGCCCGGAGGTCATACCGACTTAACTGGAAGTAAAGTATGTAAGAAGTATGTATGTATTGTATTGGTCTTGACTATTGTAAGTCATTGACCCGGAGTAAAAGTATTGAACACCCGATTAACCCGGGGTGTAATAAGGCTAACAAGACCTTGTATGTATTGGAGAATTGTATCTCCGTGATGCGGTGAGTATGGTAAGTAGAATGAATGACTTGTATTGTATTCCTTGTATGTATTGTATGTATGTATGCTTGGTAAATGAATGTTGTATGTATTGTATAAAGCATGTATGTATGTATGAATGAAACGAACCGCATGTACTCGACCAATAGTTGGCGTACCCTCGCTAGTACGCGGGGTATGCGGTTATCATATGCAGCGTAAGCTGACCCCCTAGGGGGAATGTTTTTACTCCACAGGTACCCGCGAGGCGTGAAGGTAGAGTAAGGGCAGCATGTAATTCTTTTTGGAGTAGTTAGTAGGAATTGGAATAGTGTACCGAGTTGTACACGGCTAGAGCCTTTTGAGTAGCCGGTGTACCATGTGGTACACCTTTTTGGACATTGAACTCTTAATTGGATAGTAAGGAGAGGTGTATAAACTCTTCATTTTTGGGAAGTAGTTATGGAATGTAATTTGCCTAACTTGGATACTCGGTAATCAATTGTAAGTAAGTATTTGGCATTGTAAAGTATGTAGTATGTATTTGGTTTATTCTAATCGTCAGACCGATACAGTAAGTAGTAGTAGCCTTGTTGGCCTTGGATGGCTAACGGCGTTGTATCACCCGCCGGGAGTAAGTAAGTAAGCAAGTATTCCGCTGCGAGTAAGGTAAGTATGGGAACGATTAAAGGATTATGAAAGGATTAGCGGTTGGGGTGTTACAAAAAGTGGTATCAGAGCGAAGTATCGCTCTGATGATTAGACCTTAAGAGTAGTGATTACCGAGTTAGGATTTCAACCGTCTTAAGACGGATATTTAGAGACCTAACTAGGAACTACCGTTAGCAATAACGGATACCCTAACGTCTGCAAAGACGATACCATTGTTTGAATGAAGACCATGAGGTCATAGTATCACAACATCTAATGTAATCCACACTTGTTCAGATGTCAGGACGAGGTCGAGGCCGACCTAGAGGAGAGACATCTGATGGACCGGGCGCGCAGACGATAGCTGAAATCGTCGCCGCCACGGTAGCGCAGATGCTACCGCAAGTAATAACGGCTGTACAACAAACACAGCAAAACCAACAGCAGCAGCAACAGCAGCAGCAGCCCGACCCACCTCATCCCCGAGAGACGAATTGGGTAAAAGCTGTCGCCGACCTTCGACCTGCTTGCTTTAGAGGCGAGAGCGACCCCGCCAAGCTCGAGGCCTACCTCTCCGAGATGGAGACGGCCTTCGAGACACTTGAGACTCCCGCTGGAGTTCGAGTGAGGATAGCTGCGTACTACCTCAAAGACGCGGCTATGGACTGGTGGAAGCTCGTTAAGGCCGAGCACATAGCTGACCCTGCTTTCGGATGGGAAGCATTCACCTCCTTCTCCGAACTAAGTACTACCCCGAGCATGTCAAGACCAAGAAAAGGCTTGAGCTCGATGCACTAAAAATGACTGAGAAGATGACGGTTGATGAATATTACCGCACCTTCACCTCTCTTCTCCGACTTCTACCCGACCTTGGGTATACCGGCCAAGTCTTGGTCGACCGCTCTACGGCGGATTGAGCCATCGACTCCGGTATGGCATGGGCTTCACTCGGTTTACCTCCCTTCAGGTAAACAAGTTGAACCCTTAAAAGCCATGAGTAATGTGAATTAGTATTCCCGTATGTAAATGTAACCTAATGCCTAAGTAATTCAGGAGTGTTACCACGCTGCATCTCGAGTTGAGATCACCTGCCAGCTGAGAGATGAGGAACAAGCGCTGAAGCGCAAGGTGAGCGGCAAGGGTAACCCCTCCGAGAACAAAACCAATCCAAACCCTGGAAGAAAAGGAAGGGGAAGCACTCCCACCAGCAGAAAAATACATCCGGAGACGGCGGTGCCCATGCTGAGAAGGGCAAGGCAACTGAGCCGTTACAGATTGCCTACACCGCTCCAGTGGCAGCGAAGCCACTGAGGTCTCAGCCCTACAGGGGTAAGAAACCGAAACCGAATTAGTACACTTGTGAAATTGTAAGTATATAGAGTATTGTAAGTATACCAAACCTTGCTAACTTGAAAGCTATAGGTTCTGGATTTGGCCAAGGAAAGAACCAATCTGATGGCCGCAGCTACATCTGCCGTAACTGCAACAAGGATCATCCCGGCACAGATTGCCAAGGAAGGGAGATCCGCTGCTTCACTTGTCAAAACCGGGCCACCGTGCCAATGCATGCCCGGAGAATTCTAAGCCCAAGGGCAACTACCAGGGCTACAAGCAGCGTGAGGGCAAGGAGGTTGCATCTGGCGATGCTCATGCCCAGCACACCTCACAGGGACAGGGGTCCCGAGGTCCGCAGAAGGGCGCACCGCAGAGGCAGCCGGCCTTACACATCATAGACCGTGATGGGACCGGGACTAAGTCCGGCCCAGGTAACTACTGTAACCTTTAATCCTTGAAGAGCATGACTAAGTATTAAAGTAATGTATGAATGAAAGCATGAATGCGTAAGTTTGAGTATGAAATTGAGCATGAATAAGTAACATGGAAGTATGTATTGAGCATGAAATGAATTAGTAAGCCTAGAACTCATTCTAGATGAATTTACCACCTTAGGGAAATTCCATATCTGTTACCCAATACCTTCAAACTCACCTCATGAAGAGATCGACATCGCCAATCACCACTTCAACAACGAACAGTGTCAGGTCATCCGCCCAGGTATGATTTATTAAAAGGATACCTGACACCCGAAGCACAAATTTCAATCATCCGACGATGCAACGAGTTAGGAACGGGTCCAGGAGGATTTTATACACCCGAATTCCCCGGTGGAGCTACAATGAAGCTGAAAATGATGTGCTTGGGAAAGGACTGGAACCCTTATACCAAGACATACCAAACAACGCGAGCAGGAGACGGAGCAACACCTCCAGCAATACCCCCAGAATTCCAAACGCTTGTCACACAAGCTGTAGAAATTGCACAACAATGTGAGATGAACCAATCCCTGCACTTGAAGCAGATCTGTGTATCGTCAACTTCTATGAGAAAGAAGGACGACTTGGCTTACACCAAGACAAGGACGAGACAGCGGAATCTCTTGAACTAGGAGTGCCCGTAGTGTCTTGGTCCATTGGTGATGATGCCGTATTTTTGTATAGCGAGCGGAAGCGTGTGGACCTCGCAGAAAAATTGGTATTGAGATCAGGAGATGTTCTAATCATGGGTGGAAAATCAAGGTTGCTGTATCACGGGATCCAGAAGATCAAGTTGAATACGGCACCACCGGCAATAATCAATGCCACACACATGATACCAGGACGCCTGAACCTTACCTTTAGAAAGTATTAATCTTGTAGTAGCATGTAATCCAGTAGTAACGTGTATTAGAGACACAGTATGTATGATGGTTGGTTATTCAATAAAAGCAGTGTTGGTTATTAAATTCCACTTGCGTTCCACCATCTTTACTTATAATCTCATGAATCAATAGGTTGTGGACTCGGTACCGAAGGTAACCTGAGTATCCTCACCGAAGAACAAGCCGGCAAGAGCGGCACCATTCTAACGGGAACCTTCCCAGTAAACGGCATCGAAGCCTCAGTATTATTCGACTCCGGCGCCTCTCACACCTTCATATCGCCATCTCTTGCGAAGAAGTTGGGGCTAGATGCGGATGAGCTACCGAACTTCTTGGTTACTCTCCCATCGAAGGAGCGGGTACAATGTACCAAGTATTACAAATCAGCCACCATTCAAATCAAAGGTGAAGCGTTTCCCATTTCCTTCATCGAATTCAACGGATTGGGATTCGACTTAATTATTGGAATGAACTGGTTGGAGCGGCACAAGGGGAGAATCCTATGCGCCGAGCACCGATTGCTGCTCAAGAGTCCATCTGGGGTCACTGTTTCATACCGCCAGAGACCGAAAGAGCCTTCAACTACAGTCATCTCCGCCATGGCAATGTATCGGGAGCTCAGAAAAGGGCATGAAGTGTATTTATGTCACGTGCAAGACCTGGAGAGAGATCCAGAGTTCAGTGACGAGGTAGCAGTAGTCTCAGAATTCCCTGATGTATTTCCGAAAGAGCTACCTGGTATGCCACCACAGAGGGCGGTAGAATTTGAAATCGATCTTGTACCGGGTACTGGTCCCATCGCTAGGGCACCATACCGTATGGCACCGGCAGAAATGGCAGAACTAAGGAACAGCTACATGATCTTCTCGACAAAGGGTTTATACGCCCGAGCGTATCACCCTGGGGAGCACCGGTCCTCTTCGTGAAGAAGAAGGACGGTAGTCTCCGCCTCTGCATCGACTACCGCGAATTGAATGCGGTCACTGTAAAGAACAAGTACCCATTGCCACGCATCGACGACCTGTTCGATCAGTTGAAGGGAGCATCCGTCTTTTCTAAGATTGATCTCCGATCCGGTTACCACCAAATTGCTATCAAAGAGCAAGACATTCAGAAAACAGCATTCCGAACAAGATATGGCCACTACGAATTCACGGTGATGCCATTCGGTTTGTCTAATGCACCAGCCAATTCATGGACCTAATGAATCGGTTATTCAGTGATCAGCTGGACACTTCAGTAGTAGTATTCATTGACGACATTCTTGTGTATTCGAAGTCACCAGAAGAGCATGAAAACCATTTGAGAAAAGTACTTGAGACACTGCGCGAGAACCAGCTGTATGCGAAGTTCTCCAAATGCGAGTTTTGGCTAGATCAGGTATCATTCCTCGGTCATGTCATCTCGAGCGCGGGCATTTCAGTAGATCCATCCAAAATTGAAGCAGTGCGATCATGGCCTAGACCTAAGACTGTTACCGACATCCGGAGCTTTCTTGGTTTAGCCGGTTATTACCGGAGGTTTGTAAAGGACTTCTCAAAAGTCGCTAAGCCCATGACGTCATTGATGAAGAAAGATGCACCCTTTGTATGGACAAAGGAGTGCGAAGTATCCTTCCAGAAATTGAAAGACTCATTGACCTCAGCGCCAATTCTCACACTTCCAGAGGGCACAGAGGGATTTGAGGTGTATTGTGATGCATCGGGCAAGGGCATGGGATGCGTACTCATGCAGCATGGCAAGGTAGTAGCCTATGCTTCTCGCCAGCTGAAAAAGCATGAGGAGAATTACCCGACACATGATCTAGAGTTAGGAGCCATTGTCTTCGCCTTGAAGATATGGCGACACTATCTCTATGGGGTAAGCATCACCATCTATTCCGACCACAAAAGTCTACAGTACGTATTCACCCAGAAAGAATTGAACCTAAGGCAGAGGAGGTGGATGGAGTTCCTCTCGGATTACGACATCAACCTCCAGTATAAAGAAGGGAAGGCAAACGTAGTAGCCGACGCCCTGAGTCGTCGAGCACACTCGCTCCATTCGCTACTCGCTTCTTCTAGCTTGGTTGACGAGGTGCGAGACGCTCAGTTGAGCGACCCTTACTTCACAGAGATCAGACAGAAAATTACAGATGGTACCTTCGAGCGCCGAAAGTACGACTTCAAACTGCATGAAGATGGTCTGATCCGTTGAATGGCAGATTATGCGTCCCCCGAAGCAATGCTGAGCTAAGGGATCGCATTCTGCGTGAGTCACATTGTTCGACATTGCATGTCCATCCGGGAGCCTCTAAAATGTACAAAGACATGAAGAGGTACTTCTGGTGGTCAGGATGAAGTCAGACGTGACTGAGTATGTTCTGAGGTGTCTCACATGCCAGAAGGTGAAGTTGAGCACCGAAGACCGGGAGGAATGGTGCAATCCATGCCCATTCCGGAGTGGAAATTCCACGACATCTCCATGGATTTTGTTGTTGGACTCCCACCTGCTAGGGGAGGACTCAACATGATCTGGGTAGTAGTGATCGCCTCACCAAGGTTGCCCGATTCATACCGATGAAGGACACCTGGAAGGTGGCGAAGCTCGCAGAGCTATTCGACAAGGAGATCATCCGACACCACGGAGTCCCAAAAACCATTGTATCTGACCGCGACACCAGATTTCTTTCGAGATACTGGAGAGCGACACGGGAAGCGCTTGGTACTGAGTTGAAGCTTAGCACCGCCTTCCATCCACAGACCGACGGTCAGACAGAAAGGACCATCCAAACACTAGAGGATATGCTAAGGGCATGTGCCTTAGACTTCCAGGGGAGCTGGATTGAGAAGCATCTTATCGAGTTTTCGTATAACAATAGCTACCATGCTTCGATTAAGATGTCGCCATTCCAAGCTTTGTATGGTAGACCTTGCCGTACCCCGTTGTGTTGGGATGAGTCAAGCGAAGCGGTCATCATAGGACCGGAGTATTTGGAACAAGTACAAGCTGAGGTACAACAAATCCGAGCCAATATGAAGGCAGCCCAAGATAGACAGAAATCCTATGCGGATGTGCGACGACGCGACCTTGAGTTCGCCGTGGGCGACCAAGTGTTCCTGCGTGTCTCACCTATGAAGGGTGTCTTCGATTTGGCCAGAAGGGCAAACTGAGCCCGAAATTGTAGGCCCGTATGCCATTACCGAGAGGATTGGAGCCGTAGCTTATAGGCTAGCATTGCCTGAAGAATTGGGGCGTGTTCATGATGTCTTTCATGTATCACAACTCAAGAAATACATAGCCGATCCCTCTCATGTATTAGAACCCGAACATCTATCCCTAGAGCCGACGATGAGATATGTCGAGACTCCACTGCGAATCCTTGATACAAGACAAGAGACACTCGCCATAAATCTGTACGAATGGTGAAGGTCTTGTGGTCTAACCACGACGTCGAGGAAGCGACTTGGGAATTAGAGGACGCCATGAAGGCGAAGTACCCGAATTATTTGTAGACTAGATGTCTAGTATCCGTATAGCACGGAGGGTACGGGGCGTACCCCTTTTAAGGGGGGTAGAGCCTTTTTGCTTTTGCATTGCTTCGGGTTAGCATTGCATAGTATGGTATGTATGTAATTGTATTTTGGTTGGCACATGTAGTGCTAAGTGTATTGTATTGGCACAAAGTAGTGCTAGTAGTAGTAATTGGTATGTAGTACGATGTGTATGGTATGTATGTAATGAGTAATGCAATTGTGTTGTACGGTATATGACACGAATGACATTGTGAAGTATTGCGAATGTATTGTGGATTGCATGAATTGGATGGAGCATTGTGTATGGTATTTGAATGAAGTATTGTGTATGGATTGAGTATTGCGTATGGTATTTGAACTAAGTATGTGGCTTGGTATCTGAATTGCGTATGCTGGTAGTGTAAGAATTGTGAACACCTTGTACGGTGGTAGTAGAATGTATTGTGGCAATTGGCTTGCCAAATGAGTAGAAACGGTAAACTGTAACCTTGAGCAACTTTGAGGGCAAAGTTTCTTAAGGGGGGTAGATTGAAATACCCCGTAATTAAAAACAGTGATTAATTAGGCTAATTATATTTTTAAAGGCTTAATTACACTTAAATAAATACGAGGGAACAAATCCCGAAGAAAACGGACCTTTAAAATGGGTTAAAAGCATAAAAGAACCTTAAAGCGCGTTTCCCGAGGAAACCGGGAAAACGTGACTTTAAGCGGGTCAAATAGACTCGTAATAATTTTGGTCAACTAAATAGTCACTAAAATATTAGTGAAGCTTTAGAACCAATAAAATTAATTAAATGAGAAAATTCCGGAAAACGGGTACCGGTTAGTGAAAACTGTAACAACCGGTAAGTTGTGGGGTGAGTGCAAATAAAGAAACTTAGTGTGTCCACTTTGAAATAAAAGTTAAAAATCTGTGGGTGGGGTGGGCCGATTTCTCCCCCTCTCTTTATTGTCTTGTAACAAAAGACAAGAAATAAAAAAAAAATTTTCTCTCTCTCCTCACTCCCCCTTCCCCACGTTCTTTCCTCTATTCTCTCTATTCCTCTTCTTCCTCTTGCACTGCGACAGCCATGGAGAATGGGAAGAACTCACACAACTCCTCCCTTCTCTCTCTTGTTAACCCACTAATCTTGCTCCAAAAATTACAAAATTAGTACCATTGTAATCCCCTTGCAAAGGAGAACACTTCCCTCCTTTCAAAAATCCGAAATCTCCACTTTCATTTTTATGGGTGTTCACCATTTGGAGATTTGAAGCCACCATTAGAAGCACCTTCACCTCCTTAACATCTTGAGGTAAAAAGAAGTTCGAAAATCCATGGTTTCTAGCCCTTGTTTGCATTTTAAGAATTCTCAGTTTTGAACTCTTGGTTCCTTGTTTGCTTCAGCCGATTTTGGCTTCCTCTTGGGCTAGGAAATTGTTCTTTCACTAGTCAAGAACTTCATCTACTCATTGGAAGGTAACACTCTCTTTCTAAACCCTAAAACTTAAATTCTAGGTTAGTAAAATGAAGCTAAATGGTATTGTGTATTGGTAGGTTGTAGCATTTGTGTGTGAACTCTCATTGAAACCGAGAACAAGGAGAAAGAAAGAGGAAGAGAAGAAGAGAAAGGAAAGAAAGAAACTAGCAAGACAAGGTAATGCTCTTACCTTGGGTTAGTGTGTATTGTGTAACATTTTGAGTAAGTAAAATGAGTAATGTAATTGAGTAATGAGTAGTAGTAATGTAGTAGTGTATTGGAGAAGAATGTAACAGTTTTTGGAAGTTTTAAATGAGTTTAAACTTGGGAAAACATTGGGTATTGAATGGTGTGTGTGCAGGAATTTATATTGTTGTAGTAGTGTTGAATTGTGTATATGAGTGCTGTGTAACAGGTTGGGAGATGTGAAATTGTGAGCTGAAATAGTGTGTGGAGAATGTTAAAAATGTAGGGGAGACTATGCCCAAATTTGTGTAGAAAGATGAAGGACTTAAGGGTTTAAGAGAGGAAATAGTGGAGAGTTTAAAGGGAGTTTTGTAGTTTGTAACAGATTTTGAAAGAAGTATGTTAAGGGAATGGAACTAGGATGTGAGTAATGAATTTGAGATGCCAAGAGTAGCATTAGTTGAGAGAGTAATGAAGGTTAGAAGTTTGAATGAAAATCTGTAGCAATGAAGAAAGAAAATTGGTATAAGTGCTGGAATGAAGGGAGGAAATGGTGTAAGTGGATTGATGGATTTAGCAATGAGTTTGATGGATGAACGAAGGTGAATTAGAGGATTTAAATGGTGTTTAAACATGTAGGAAACATGTGGAAATGAGTAGGAAAAGATTGGGTGTGAATTGAGTAGAGTTTGGGATTCAAAATAAGTAATTAAATGAGTACTGGGCTGGACCGACCCTAGGACCGATCCTAGCAGGGTCGGTCGACCCGAAAATCAGTAATCCCGAAAGCTTCTGCATCCGACCGACCCAGAGACCGACTCTGTCTGGGTCGGTCGAGTGGGAATTTTGGGTGGAAATGTCTCTGCAGCCGACCGACCCAGGGGACCGACCCTGCCTGGGTCGGTCGAGAAGAAATCTTGAGTCGGATTCTTTCTGTAACCGACCGACCCAGTGGACCGACCCTGGCTGGGTCGGTCGGTCTGAAATTTTCTGTAATCGAGTCTCTGCACCCGACCGACCCAGGGGACCGACCCAGGGTGGGTCGGTCGGGTCAAACAAAAAAAATGTTTTAATTATATGACTATAGCAATCATATACATATATATATGCTATATACCCGTATGCATATATATGTAGTAATACACCATTGATGGAGTAATAATGGTAAGGAAGTAAGTAATTTTGTAAGAAAACAAGTTTGTGAGGTAGTAAAGAAAAGAATGGTCTTATAACCAAGTATGAATGTAAAGAAGTAGTAAGTATACATTGAAAGTATTAATGAGGGAGTAAGTTAGATCAATAATAGATCATTGATCGTACTACTTCATGTATGTATAGGAATCAATAGTTGATCCACAAAGGAACCGGTAGAACGTATTCGACGGTGAACGGTATGATTTCCTCATGCCCTGTATCCTAACTTGGTTACCCCGATTTGTGTGCTTATGTGATCACCAACAAGATAAATGCATGAATCGGATTTATATTGCACTTATATGTGTTTGAACTATATTGTTCTGTTTATGCTCTTGAACATTAGTTTGTATAATTCATGAAATGTATGATGGAAATGAGTGTATGTGTAAGTATGAGTACTTGTGAAGGTATGTATGTATGGAAGTAAGTAGGACTTCTACTAATTCCTAACAACCTAACTCCTAACATGAGTAATGAGTAAAATGGAATGAGTAGAAGCCCGATATAGTTTCGGCCACGCGTGAGGATAAGGAACCACAAGAGGTTGGAACCGAATCCTGGCTATGATCTTTTCCTTGGACCAATTCCCTTTGTATGGGTAGCATCCTAGATTAGTGGGCCACCCTAAAGCCCGGTGGTGGGAAGTAGTATTCCCTGCCCGGAGGTCATACCGACTTAACTGGAAGTAAAGTATGTAAGAAGTATTGTATTGTATTGGTCTTGACTATTGTAAGTCATTGACCCGGAGTAAAAGTATTGAACACCCGATTAACCCGGTGTGTAATAAGGCTAACAAGACCTTGTATGTATTGGAGAATTGTATCTCCGTGATGCGGTGAGTATGGTAAGTATGAATGAATGACTTGTATTGTATTCCTTGTATGCATTGTATGTATGGATGCTTGGTAAAATGAATGTATTGTATTGTACTGTATAAAGCATGTGTATGTATGAATGAAACGAACCGCATGTACCCGACCAAATAGTGGCGTACCCTCGCTAGTACGGGGTATGCGGTTATCATATGCAGCGTAAGCTGACCCCTAGGGGGAATGTTTTTACTCCACAGGTACCCGCGAGGCGTGGTGAAGGTAGAGTAAGGGCCGCATGTAATTCTTTTTGGAGTAGTTAGTAGGAATTGGAATAGTGTACCGAGTTGTACACGGCTAGAGCTTTTGAGTAGCCGGTGTACCATGTGGTACACCTTTTTGGACATTGAACTCTTAATTGGATAGTAAGGAGAGGTTGTAAAACTCTTCATTTTTGGGAAGTAGTCATGGAATGTAATTTGCCTAACTTGGATACTCGGTAATCAATTGTAAGTAAGTATTTGGCCTTGTAAAGTATGTAGTATGTATTTGGTTATTTCTAATCGTCAGACCGATACAGTAAGTAGTAGTAGCCTTGTTGGCCTTGGATGGCTAACGGCGTTGTATCACCCGCCGGGAGTAAGTAAGTAAGCAAGTATTCCGCTGCGAGAAGGGTAAGTATGGGAACGATTAAAGGATTATGAAAGGATTAGCGGTTGGGGGTGTTACACTAAGTCCATCCTCTAGCTAACGTTCTAGAGTATTCTAAGCGCTAACATGTAACAAGTTTATCTAAGATGAGTTTCCATTGCGCCTAAGATGTATTCTACGTTAGATAGATAGGTTAAATGTTTTTAATCCATCATCATAACAAAAGTCTTTAAAATACTTCTAAGGCTCATTTATACAGAAGCACCAAGGTTTAGAAAACTGAAACATAATTTCGGTGTTAACTTACCTAACCCCACATTTAAGGTATCAACTGAGGTTTAATCTTCCCAAATTGTTTCACCCACTGATATAGATATATTAGCAAGGTTATGAGTAAATTTCCAGACCTATACAACCTTCTATATCAGCTGTGCTATAGTTATACAGAAGCAACGAACTACAGAGAAACTGAATACAGTTTGTATATCACTTCTTCAAGCTTTTTAGTTCATCAATCGGTTTTCATTTCCACCCAAAACTTTCACCAAACTAGGTAAGTGTTAAGGAGGTTTTAAGCTCAAACCCAACTCAAAAAACTTTGTTAACACCTCTGAATGTTCATTATACAGAAGTTAGAAAATGCAGAAAAACTGTAAACACCAAATCCGCACAGCCCTTCTCTAAGTTCACTTTAGGTTATAAATCGGTTTCCAAATCTTCCCAAAGTTTTACCCAAATAGCTAGGTGTATTATGAAAGTTTTAAACTCAAAAAAACTCACAACAATACTGTTACCACTTCTGAAATTTCGTTTACAGAAACTGCAAAGTGCAGAAAACTGTAAGCTCTTGTTTTGTACAGCTCCTTTACAAACTTTCTTTTAGTCCATTAACCAGTTCCTAATTCTTCCCAAGGTTTTTACCCAACAAGCTAGGTGTATTATGGAAGTTTTAAACTCAAGACTAACCCAAGACAGTGCTGCCAACACTTCTAGAAATTCTTTTTACAGCAACAAAAGTTTTCAGAAATCTGAACTTCAAACTGGGCACCTCTTCCTTCCAACTCCTCCTGTAATGTATCCAATTGATTTCTAACTTTCCCCGGAATGTTTACACACTTAGCTAAATGAATTAACAAGGTTTTGAAATCATAAAAAGACCATCACCACTCTGTGAAGTCTGCTGAACTCGATTATACAGAAGTTACATTGTAACAGAATTCTGAAGCAAAACTTTCTGGACACTTCTTTACTCCACTACACATCCACTGCACTAACTAGTTCTTAAAGCTCCCCAAGTGTTCATGAATATACTTAAGTGTATTAGGAATGTATTAGGTTCATTTACAACCCCATCGAGTCCCTCAATACCAGGTTATATAGAAAGCAAACTCTCAGAAAAACAAAAAAATATAAACTGAAGTGTTAAGTTCTGTTATTATTTTCCCTTTGGTTAGTTCATGAGTTGATCTCCAGTTTTCCTTATTACCAACCCAAGTAGTTTAGGGTATTATAGTTTTTATTCTCCAAGTTCTAACAGACCCAAGACCATATGTTACTACTGTTGAATCTTTCTTTACCGAAACAAGAATTTTCAGAACTGGAACTAGACTAAGGTAATCTCTTCTACCTCTTTTCTCTGTTCATAAATTGCCTTAAGATTGTTTCCCAAAATGCTTACTAAGTTAATTAAGTGTATTAGGTAGTCTCAAGCTAAAACCAGCCCAACACCACCCGTTAATACCTCTGAAATCCATTATACAGAAGCAACAAATCCTTGAGAATGAACTCAGAATCTGTAAGGTTTTTTTTTCTGCATTCTCTCTGTTAGGTTGTTAAACTGATTGCTGATCTTCCAACTGAAATATACCAATTTATTCCACTCTGTTAGGATGTATCGGGTTCATTCTTAAATCCCACATCACTCTTATCATGCACTCAGTCATACAGAAACAAGGTTTCAGAAAGGACAGAAAACAAAACAAGTTCTGTGCACCCTTTTCCTCAACTTCATTTTACTTCCTACACTGACCTTAACTTCCCAAGATGACATGTCCCCCTTTAGTTAGGTGTTTTATCAAGCTTTAAAACTCCAATATAACCAGGACAACATGGATAACCCCTCTACAACAGGTTGTACATAGACCCAAGTTTTCAGGAAAACTAAAGAAAAAAAAACTAAAACATAAGATGCTATTTCTTCTTCTATTTTCTTCCCTGTTTATTAACGAGTTTGATTTCAATTTATCACAGAACACTTATTTACTTAGTACGTGTTTAACATAGCTTTACTCTCAAAATAGACCCAAAGCAATCTGCTAAACTACTGAAAAGTTTTAGTTCTGAAGTGAAGAAAACTGATATCTCCTTTTTTTTGTGTTCGTTCCTAAATCTGGTTTCTTCAAACACTACTAGATTGTTTACTAGGTAAGTGTTTTAGCAAGGTTTAGGTTCATCAACTTGCCAATACAACCTCTATTTTGCTTCTGGATTTTAGTTACACAAAGGTATAAGCTACAGAATTTAAACTCATTCTGCACTAGTTTTTGTTAGCTGATTTGTACAGAATTTTCTGAACCAGTTACTTGCTGTTTAACTCTAAGGTAGCTGGTACTTTGGTTACTTAATGCTTCAGAATTTACTAGATATTAACCTAGAGCATTCCATACCTATTCGACACTAAGAAGCACCAGATTTCAACCCAAATACAATAGTTCCTTTGCTGTTACTGAAGCAGTTCACAACCAGATTTTCATAGTCATTACTAGCTCATTTCTCCTGGCTTAGATCTACATGTTTTCGGCATTGTTCTTGCAGGAATTTAAGCATCTGAACACCGCTGTTTAAGTTACCAGATCAAGCTCATTAAGTTACACCAAAGGGAATTTTCTAGCTCATAGTTACAAGGTTTATCTGTATAACTTCGAACAGAATTTTACACCTGATCAAGGATAGTAGTTTAGGATATGAGTTGGGTGAGCAGTCTGTAGTTATCTCAGACATCAGAAAAACAGAAGAGAGATTCATTCAAAATCTGTTATGGCTTACCTTGAGCTGATGTTCAAACCAAAGTGCTACTATTTCTGAAGGGATTCTTGTCTGATTTTTCGAGAGAAGGTGCAGCGGGTTTCATGCAGGACCAGAAGTGTTGCTGTTACAGACATGTCAAGGAAAGATCAAGGTACCGGTGTTACAGATTAAGAAGGGAAGATCCAAGTATTGAAGTGCCAGTTTTCGAACAGAAATCACAAGAGGAAAAGGAAGAATCTGTTCCAGCTTTACCTTGCTAGCTTCCTGGACTGGTTTGTTCCAGATTTACAGGAGTGAAATCAGTTAAGATTTACTAGGAGAAAAATCGGGAATGATAGAACAAGGTGGACAGACAACGTGGGGAAAAATGGCATTGCCTGTTCGTGAAAAATCAGAAGAGTATGGAGGAGATTACCTAGTGTTTTACTCCTGATCGTGTTGCCTCAGTTTCCAGGATTTTGAAACATCCAGTTTTGGACAAGCAACAAGAAGCATCAAAGGCTTGAGTTTCAGAAAAAAGAAACGTGAGGGGAAAAGATTTAGATTCCCTGAATTTCAGACAATAACCAGTGAAGAATGATATGGAGATTAGATGCCGATTACCTTGCTGGTTTTTTTCCTAGATACCTCTGTTGCAGATGTTCGAGAACCAGCTGGAGCAAATGGAGGAAGGCTGAGGAGAGTTTATGCACCAGCTGAAATCAACGCATGCAGGGGGGTGAAAGAGGTGTGAGTGTGGGAATTATTTGCGGGTTGTGGTTACCATTTACAAGATAATGGTGTGGAAGTTAGGGAAAGCAAGCACCCTGCTGCGTGGGAGTTTGAGAAAGAGTGCAGATTCTGATTGCTTGCTGTTTGACCCTTGAGCATTTTTGTTTTACAGAGTACAAGAGCACTCTCTGGTGGTTCAGGTTGTCGGGCAGATCAAGAAGAATGTGGTTCTCTGTTAAATTTTTTTTTATTCAGTTGATACTAAGAGAAGAAGGTGGTGGTCTCGAGTTACAAGACAATGCAAGGATTTCTACTGAATCGACAAAATCAAGTGCTGTTGTCGTGTTGTTTTTTTTTATATAGTAACCTAGTAATCTCGCTACTAGTCTAAATCGGCCAGTATATGCTACTGAATTCGAGCATAGCTCAACCGGTTAAAGCGTTCAAGGGGTATACAAGAGGTACGGGGTTCGAACCTCAACGGGAGCGTATTTGCTCCTTTCTTTCTTTTTTCTTTTATAAGCCATACACATGTCTATTTATATTTATATGTAAGACTATATTATATCGTGTTATTATTATTTTTTTGTTACGAAGTTACGCGACGTTATTATTACTTATTACAACGTTACATATCGTAACGTTATGTACATGTATAAGTACGTGACTATATTATTATGTACGTCGTCACGCTTCCGGACATGTATACACTAAATTTAATTGTTCACACATTGTTTTATGTCCGACTTATATAACGTGTTATTTTCGGATAATCCCGTCGCGTTTTAGTTGTATGATCATAAAGGTTACTCATAATTAAATTTAACCTTCACGAATTTGGACTGTTAATTATTCGGGGTATTTCAGCCTACCCCCCTTAAAGGAACTTTCCCGAAGTTGTTACTCCTTTAACTGATGTTTTCCATTCTTGTTAATCCTAGGGATCAAGTCCCGCATTCATTCGTGATAACCAAAGGATTAAGTCTCCTATATTATAATTCTCAGTGCTTATACGCACTATGCCGCCCTAGTGGCTTCACACACCAATTCTCATAGCAATGTATATAAACACGCTGAGGAGTAAATCACAGGTACACAACATTCACTCATAGCACAAAGTACATCCAAACAGTACACACACAATTCTGACATAATTCATACACACAGACCTACCAACCAACGTGTGGTTGTAGGAATACACATAGTCAATTTCCAACCAAGGTCCACAGTTCTATTTCACCATTTGTGCTTATAAGCACCACGCCATATCTATGGCTTCACCAAGTTCTCACTAATATTTTAACGTACCAATAATTCTATATATGTACTCATATACAATCAAGAGGACGAGTCCTTCATTCATGGCCACCATGCAATCAAAACAATCCATCAAACGAGCAATAACACTGGTAAAACGCAACCTAAAAACGCAGCGCGCCTACCCCCCTTAAAAATGGATTACGCCCACGTAATCCCTATTATATCATCCTTGAATTTGGTTCAAGATGTTTAAGTCTCATGGGGTTTTCTTGTTTTATGCAATGCAGCTCACCTTATAAGCCTATCAAATGCCTTGGCTATGTTAATGGCTCAGTTTATGTCTCAAAGATTCTTATCGGTATCCACACCGATCTATACGGATTCGGGTTATCCTCCTGGGTCTGGTCTAGGGTATTGGCAGATAAGTCACTTGTTATTCAACTGGAAAATGTGAAATATGGTCACCAGCTTCTGCTGTGCGACTCTGATTACTTTCAGGTTTTCCTTCATAACTTTTCAAGGTAGTGCATGGCTTATTTGTACCTTTATCATTAGGAGTAAAGGCCTCTTGACTGTCGTGGTATTTTAATTATACATGGTCTTATCTATTTACTCTGGAGGTCAGAAGTTCATGTTTTTTTTGTGCACTTTTAAGCGTCTGAATTGTTCTTTTTGGTTGACCTTTTGGCTTTAGTTCAAGTATGCTCCGTAGCAGCTATTTAGTTCTTAATATTTGATTCTCACGGACGTGTCCTTGTTACCCGACTTGTTTAGTTTATCTTACCGCTCGTAATTATGTGTAGATAGCTAGTTGCTCTGCTAGCATACTACCTCCTTTTTTTCCGCTAACGTGCACAACCAAATGAGATGTTTTTCATCTTTAAGAAATCTTTATTTTGCAGCCCCATTTATGGCTTTGACGCTGCTGGTTGACTTAATTAGTTTCAGTCGAAAGGTTACTGAATTATATATGTTAGAAGTCTCTATGATTGTAAACTATTTTACATAGGATGTTTAGTTCCTTCTCATCAGCATTATTGTTCTTATGTCCCGCCAGGAACTAAGGTAATTGACTACGATCGGTACATATTGCATTTGATTGCGATTATATATATTTACGTGCTAACTTTTGGGTTAATAGTAACATCATACCATTTCAAATCCTCCCATATCTGTATACTCATGTGTTTATCCCCGAATTTTCGAGCCATGTATCCATGTATTTTATGTGTGTTTCAACAGTCCTTTGCATTTTTACTTATCCAACTTATAAACTTTCACCAAATTGTAGTTTATGGTCACTTGTAGGGGGGGTTCGAGAATCATCCAACACTAACGTGATCAGCATAAGTGTCGGACTACCTTTCACCCCAATTTGTGCGTAGTGTCCCTTGACTGGCCAGGGTCAAGTTCAACTTTGCACGTCCGATTTAAACGATCAAACAATTATTTACGTTTGATTCTTATCCCACTCGTTTTTGATACCAATATAATTCCCATGTGTTATAATCCTCTTGATTTATATATAGATTCCCCTATAAGTGTTCCAACAAGTTTAATGATGTATACTAGTACATACATTGATATCCTACGGGTATTATCTATTTCTTTGCATTTAGTCAATTTTGGTATACACCGGTATACTTCAAATTTCGTATTATTCCTATTATCCTCAAAAACACAAAACTAATATAGAATTTACAAAATGATTCTTTACTTATTTTAACCCATCAATTACTTCCTCCTTAAGTCCATAATCTTGTTTAAATTTCCAAATTTCAATACCCAATTATTCCAAAATATTTGGTTTCCTCCTGATATTTTCCTCATCAAAATATTGACTGATTTTTCTTGTTGGCCCGATTAGGCTCCTTCAATGACTAAGCTTTATCCCATTTTCCACTTTTAATATATATTTTTTTCTGGGTTCTAACCCTTCTGTTACTTTCTCATTATAATTCTTTGTCACCGGTGGTTTGTTTCTCAGGTAATGTAGAGAATGGAGTGAAACGCGAGAAGGAGCAGGGAATTTATTGAATTCCGTACTATTATACTTTGTGTGTATAACGTGTCATGCTTCGTTAAGCATTAAGCATTATAGGTTGTACCAATTTTATGGTGAATTTCGTCTTGAACTATATCTCTATTTCATTGTTTTACGAGAGGTTTTTCTTAAATTACCCTCTCAATTGTTTGAATTGCAGAATTTATCTCAATCCATCCTTGGCTTATTAATTGCTTATTTTAGCTTTATTTTTTTCATGTATTTTATGGTATTTCGGTCCTATTTGCTTGTGAGGGTTGGTCCTATCGACTGCTAAGCATGTCGCCCCAAGTCGTCGCTAAAATTGGTCCCTCTACGGGTATTATCCTTTTGGCAACGTCGATTGATAGTATAGTCTCTTCTCGGGTGATTGTATGACGTAAGTAGATGCCAGATCGGGTTTCCCAGTAGGTGAGTGGGCTTTCTACCTCTCTGGCGTTCTTTCTCTGGGTTTTAAAGAAGATGATAGGGGTGTGGGGGTTGGATGTAAGTGTCTGTTAGGTAGCCATTAGTAGTTATGAAGGAAGAATCCTAACTAACGCGCCTCCACCATAACTAACCCTTACCCGTTTCCCCGAATTCAGGCTTTCCTATACTCGGTACTTCTCTGTTCCAGTCATCAGAGCGAACTACGCTCTGATACCACTTTCTGTAAACCCCCGAAATAAACGTCCAACCATACGAAAACGCTCCTAGTCATATTACATGATAACCACGCAGCGGATTTTCGATATCATCCGGGTGTACAGATGCACCACCCACGTGGTTGGAAGCCCACATCACTAATACTAAGTTACGGTCTG